>SJYA01000088.1:0-31720 GCA_006410615.1 Neotragus moschatus | reverse complement strand
TGATTTCCTTTAGGATGGACTGGTTGGAGCCCCTTGCTGTCCAAGGCACTCTCAAGAGTCTTCTCCAGCACCACAGTTCAAAAGCATCAATTCTTCGGCACTCAGCTTTCTTTACAGTCCAACTCTCACATCCATACACAAATACTGGGAAAGCCATAGCCTTGACTAGATGGACCTTTGTTGGCAAAGTAATATCTTTGCTTTTTAATATGCTATCTAGGTTGGTCATAACTTTTCTTCCAAGGAGTAAGCATCTTTTAATTTCATGGCTGCAGTCACCATCTGCAGTGATTTTGGAGCCCAGAAAAATAAAGTCTGATACTGTTTCCACTGTTTCCCCATCTATTTGCCATGAAGTGATGAGACCAGATGCCATGATCTTCGTTTTCTGAATGTGAGCTTTAAGCCAACATTTTTACTCTCCTCTTTCACTTTCATCAAGAGGCTCTTTAGTTCCTCTTTACTTTCTGCCATAAGTGTGGTGTCATCTGTATATCTGAGGTTATTGACATTTCTCCCAGCAATCTTGATTCCAGCTTGTGCTTTATCCAGCCCAGCATTTCTCATGATGTACTCTGAATATAAGTTAAATAAGCAGGATGACAGTATACAACCTTGACATACTCCTTTCCTGATTTGGAACCAATCTGTTGTTCCATGTCCAGTTCTAACTTGCTTCCTGACCTGCATACAGATTTCTCAGGAGTCAGGTTAGGTGGTCTGGTATTCTCATCTCTAAGAATTTTCCGCGGTTTGTTGAAAAAAAAAAAATATATATATATATATATTTGTTACTCTGCCATAAAAATAATGAAATCTTTCCATTTGCTACAACTTGGTTGTACCTACAGAGTATTATGCTAAGCGAAATAAGTCAGACAGACAAATACCATATTTCACTCAAATGTAAAATTTAAAAAACACAGTGAACCAGNATTACTCTGCCATAAAAATAATGAAATCTTTCCATTTGCTACAACTTGGTTGTACCTACAGAGTATTATGCTAAGCGAAATAAGTCAGACAGACAAATACCATATTTCACTCAAATGTAAAATTTAAAAAACACAGTGAACCAGGAGAGCAAAACAAGAAAGACATATGTGCAGAGAACAAACTGGTGACTGCCAGAGGGATGAGGGGTGTGGGTGAGGGGTGAAGGAGATTGAGAGATACAAACTTCCAGCTGTAGAATAAATCATGAGGATATAATATACAACATAGAGAATATAGTCAGTAATATCATAGTTACTCTGTATGGTGACAGATGGAAGCTAAACTTACCATGTGTTCTTGGTTGCTCAGTTGTGTCTGACTCTTTGTGACCCCATGGTCTGTAGCCAGCCAGGCTCCTCTGTTCATGGCGATTCCTCAAGCAAGGATACCAGAGTGGGCTGCTATGCCCTCCTCCAGGGGATCTTCCTGACCCAGGAATCGAACCAGGGTCTTCTGCACTGCAGGCAGATTCTTTACCAGTGAGCTACCAGGGAAGCCCTAAGAATTCTGAAGCGGGTTGCCATGTCCTCCTCGAGGGGATCTTCTGAACCCAGGGACTGAATCCAGGTCTTCTGCATTGCAGATAGATTCTTTACTGTCTGAGCCACCAGGGAAGCCCATGAAAAATTTATCATGATAATTATTTAAATACCAAATCGCTATGTTATATACTTGAAACTAACATAATATGGGTGCTAAGCTAAGTCACTTCAGTCATGTCCGACTCTGTGCGACCCCATAGACGGCAGCCCACCAGGCTCCCCAGTCCCTGGGATTCTCCAGGCAAGAACACTGGAGTGGGTTGCCATTTCCTTCTCCAATGAATGAAAGTGAAAAGTGAAAGTGAAGTCCTCAGTCGTGTCCGACCCTTAGCAACCCCATGGACTGCAGCCTTCCAGGCTCCTCCGTCCACTGGATTTTCCAGGCAAGAGTATTGGAGTGGGGTGCCATTGCCTTCTCCAATATAATATGTTTATGTAAATTATATTTCAATAAAATTTATGTCAATTATAGTTCAGTAAGGAAATAAAGTACAGAACATTGTTAAAGGTAAATATGTAGTCAGATTTATAATACTCTAATATTGTAACATGGTGGTGTGTTAACAACTTAAGTCTAGAGTAAAGGTTAAATGTCAAGAATAAAAAAAAAAAAAAAAAAGCCACAGTTACCTTAATTTGTTAACAAATATAAACTATAAAAATAGATAATTGTGACATCCAAATCAAAAAAGGGGAGGAGTAGAAGGGTGGAGCTGGAGTTGCTGTCAGCATAAAATGGATTGTTTTAGTTATAAGATGTTTTATGTAAACCTTTTATGTAAACATGGTTACAACGAAAGCAAAAACCTTTAGTAAATTCACAAAAAAATAGAGAGGAATCAGAGTATACCATTATGGAAAATCACCAATTCACAAAAGTAGGCAGAAAGAGAGGGAAAAAGGAATAATAGAACTACCAAACAAGCAGAAAGCAATTAGTAAGATGGCATTAGTATGTCGTTAACTAATAATGACCTACTTTATAGCACAGGAAACTCAACTTAATACTATGTAATAGCCTATTTGGAAGAGTGTAAAAAAGCGTGTGTGTATATATATATATATATATATATATGTATGTATGTATGTATGTATATTCACTTTGCTGTGCACCTGAAACTAATACAACATTGTAAACCAACTATACTCCAATTAAAAAAAAATAAAATAAAAATGATTACTCTAAATGTAAATGGATTGAATTCAATAATTAAAAGGCACTGCGTGACTGAATGGATTAAATTGAAAAACAGGATTCAACCATGTACTGCCTACAAGAGACTCACCTCTGCCTTAAGTACACACATAGGCTCAAAGTGAAGAAATGGGAAAAAAATACTTCATGCAAGTGGAAAACAAAAGAGAGCAGGGGTATACTGTACTTCTATTAAACAAAATATACTTTAAAGCAAAAACAGTACCAAGAGACAAAAGAAGCACAGGCTTATTCACAGCCACACACTTCTGTCTCAGTTGAGGACCTCAGTGAGATAATTTACATGAACGAAGGAAAGGATGGCAGCAGAATGCTCAGAATGCAGCCTCAGTCAATTACACTTTCTTCTTCTGAATATGAAGAATATCTCATGGAAATTCTGTCATACTTCAGCCATGGGAAAGCTAAGAGTACTCCAAACTCTTCTCTGACCTAAGAATGGTGTATAGAAATGGCTGCCACTTGCAGGTTGGCATTTTACCACATATGGATGACACAGCTTAATCTGCCTTTGAGACTAGGAGAGTTTCCTAGCTTCACTTGGAGCTTGACTCACCTTGTTGGCATCTGTTGCCCTTTCTGTTGTGTGTTTTCCATTCTGCTAGATTGCCTTTCACTGATTGAAAAGATGGCCACTCAGCACTTAGGCCTGTGCAGCACGTAAGTTTTAGTACTAAGTGGAAGTTCCATTTGTGTTTTTTCCCAAGTTCTTCACTTAACACTTGTCTTTGTGTTAGGAAGCATGGAATTTTGAGTTTCTCTGAGGCATGAAATTAGATATTATCATTAATAACTGGCTTTCCTATCCTTGCTTTGCTGTCAGAAGAGAACTGGATAATATAACCTATGATTTATTTGGACTGGCTCCCTTAAGAACTGACAGAGTGATGATTTGATTCCAATAATGCTTTATTCTTACTCTCCATTGTTAGTCACTAATTCTAAACTTACTACAAAGAGTATAAAACAGTACACGTCACCTAAAATTTCACTGGAGTTACCTTTGTCACTATAAAACTTTGTAAGCCTTTCAGAGGCTTTCTCAAATTATTATTAGTGGATTGTAAAGTCTAGACAATTTACAGGCTCACTTTTTGACTGACTGACTGAATTGCCCTTACAGGTGTTTCAAAGGGACCTTGCAGCTGGTTGTACAATGATGAATGTGTTGGTTAATTCATTCAACATAGGTTTATGGGGTGTTTACTCTCTGTTATGCTCTGTTGTAGGTGTTGGTAATGGTGCAGTGAATAAAACAGAAACCTGTCCTCATTTAGTGATGGAAGATGGACAAAAAGCAGAGGAAATTAAGTAGTTGTTTTGGTTATTTGAGCATGAGAAGAGCTCANATGTGTTGGTTAATTCATTCAACATAGGTTTATGGGGTGTTTACTCTCTGTTATGCTCTGTTGTAGGTGTTGGTAATGGTGCAGTGAATAAAACAGAAACCTGTCCTCATTTAGTGATGGAAGATGGACAAAAAGCAGAGGAAATTAAGTAGTTGTTTTGGTTATTTGAGCATGAGAAGAGCTCATGAAAAGGAGAAAAATGAATTGGGGCAGGAGCTGTAGGCCACTGGTTTGGTGGAGACAATTAGGGAAAGTATTTCAGTTTTAAAGATTGTTGTCTGGAAAGGCCCCACCAAGAAAGCAACATTAGAGCAAAAGCTTGAAGGAGAGAAAGTAGTGAGCCATGGGGGGAAGAGTTGTACCAGGCAGAGGGAGCAGTGGGGACAGAGGGGTCCTGAGGTGGGAAGTGACTGTTATGTTCCAAACCAAGCTGATGATAACAGCACACAGATGCAGTGCTTCCTGCATGCCTGACACGGTTCTAAAGGCTCTACATCCATTATCTCAGTTAGTCATCCATATATCCCCAGCCCTGATTTATAGGTGAAGAAATTAAGGCACAAACAGCTTAGATAGCTTGCCCGAGATTACTCAGCTAGAAAGTGGTGGAACCAGGCAGTCTGGCTTCAGCGTCTGTATGCTCAACCACTCTGCTCTGCTGCCTGGTTTTTAATCCTTTGGAGATGCAGATGGCACTGCCCATTACAGTGCAGTGTGCCACTTCACATTCAGGAGGAAGTATTTTCTTGATCTTAATATTGGCATTAGTTGTGCTTGTCTTGAGCCCCTGGTTTATTTCAATCTAATGTGATGCCCACTGATCATGATTCTATACTGGCCATTGAAAACCACTCATATTTCTCTTTCTCTCTTTCTTCATGTTGTTATATTTTGTCTATCACTGTAAACTACCTTATATCCTTTTAGATATAGGGGATGATGAATTACTAGAAGTACGTTTTAAAAGAAGACTCAGAATCCTTAGTCTGGAACTAGGAGGCAAGGAGCCCTGGCTCTGGGAAAAACTACCCGCCAGCTTGGCCTTGCACAACTATGATTCCCGTTTCTCCATTCTCCTGGCTATGGTCCTTCTCCTGTTGCTCATACTTGGGATTCCCACAGGAGCTGACAGAGGGTGAAGAAGCAGACTTCTCTTTGAAATTTCAGCCCTGACTACTGCAGTCTATGTGGCAGTTAGGAACATGGATTGATGAGATCAGGCAAACAATTCATACCCTGACCACCACCCACCTGGAGTCTGAGACTTCACATCTTCATCTGAAAAATGAAGATGAAAATAGTGCTTACTTCCTAGAGTCATGAGGATTAAGTAGGATAATATTCACATACAAAGTGCACAGCACAAAGTTGATGCGTATAAACACTATGGAAATCTTAGCTGTTATTTTCACTAGTTACTCTTTAAGTAACAACAAACAAAACAAACCTCTGTATTTAAACAAAATCCCTCTGAGCCTGGTTGAAATCTAGCTCTCCACCTTATCCCAGCTAATGCCCTGTGGGGCTCTTCTGTGATACTGGTTCCTCACATCTTGGCTCTCAAAATGGAAATGGCCTGTTGGAAACAGAATACAACAAATATGAATAGTGAATAAAACCAAGGAGCACAGCCAAATTCCAACTTCCTAAAAGCCTCAGTCATGCTAAAGATAGGGGTTTGCAGAAATGCCACAAGAGAGAGCACAAGTATCTCTGCTTTGTTGGTCCCCTTACCCTAACCCCTTCCAATTGCTCAAGAATAGTCTAGGCTGTCTAGGCTTCTTACAAAATTGACATTGACTTTTTTATTCTCTTTTTAAAAAAATTTTATTCTTAATTGGAGGGTAATTGCTTTACAATATTGTGTTGGTCTCTGCTGTACAACAGCATGATCAACTGTAGGTATACATATATCCCCTCCCTCTTGAATCTCCCTCCCAATCCCACCCCCACCCCCATTCTACCTCTCTAGGTTGTCACAGAGCACTGAACTGAGCTCCCTGTGTTATACAGCTGCTTCCCACTAGTTATCTGTTTTACACAAGGTAGTGTATATATGTCAGGAATTGCCCTTTTTAGGATCACTTCAAGTTCTATAAGAAGAAAATAAGCCTGCAAAAGAAGCTTACTAAATTCAATTAGATTTTAATTAGAAATTAAAGAAAGGCTTTTTCAGAAAGCTTACATGTTTAATTTTTTTTTTTTTTTTTAATCCTGTCAGAATGTTGAACCCTGACTTGGAGTGGAGTGGCTTGGTACTGGGGTAAAACCATGTGCATTAAACTTGACTCCCGACTTTGCATTTGGAGGCTCCCCAGGTGGTGCTAGTGGTAAAGAACCCACCTACCAATGCAGAAGACATAAAAGATGCTGGTTCCATCCCTGGGTTGGGTAAATCCCCAGGAGGAGGAAATGGCAACCCACTCCAGTATTCTTGCCTAGAAAATCCCCATGGACAGAGGAGCCTGGCCAGCTACAGTCCAAAGGATGATGAAGAGTCAGACAACTGAAATGACTGAGCACGCAGGGATTTATATTCATGAGTGGTGTTGCTGGGACTTAAAGTTAGGTAAGGAAGTGCTATCAAGGCCACGGGGTCCTCCTCTATACAATGGGAATAACACCTACCTCACAAGCCTATGGGGCTTCACTAGTGGCTCAGAGGATAAAGCATCTGCCTGTAATGCAGGAGANTTTATATTCATGAGTGGTGTTGCTGGGACTTAAAGTTAGGTAAGGAAGTGCTATCAAGGCCACGGGGTCCTCCTCTATACAATGGGAATAACACCTACCTCACAAGCCTATGGGGCTTCACTAGTGGCTCAGAGGATAAAGCATCTGCCTGTAATGCAGGAGACTGGGTTCGATCCCTGGGTTGGGAAGATCCCCTGGAGAAGGAAATGGCAACTCACTCCAGTATTCTTGTCTGGAGAATCCCACGGACAGAGGAGCCTGGTGGGCTACAGTCCACGGGGTCACAAAAAGTCGGACACGACTGAGCGACTTCACTTTCACTTTCACAAGCCTATTGAGAGGATTAAGTGAACTGGATCTAGGAAAGCTAGATCCAGGAAAGTAACAGACTTTCATTGATGTTAATCTGATCTTTCTGAAGTTTTTCTTCAATTATTTTACTTTCTGCCACATCATTAGGACTGCTTAATTTTTCAGGATTTTTACATCCAGGTTATGGATTTTCAAAGTCCTTTGCTAGTAAGTCTGTCTCTGCTGACTATCAGCCTGTCAATTATGAGTAATAGCAGATAATTTACCATTAATATTGCTGAATGCCTTGGTACAATGATTTTATGAAAAAAGAAACTGTAGCTTAAAGGGAACTTTATTTATTTATCTATGGGTAAATTTTATAAGTTGACAGTCTCCTCATTTTTAAGGTTTTTTATTTTTCTATTTTGTGCCATTACCACAAAAATGTGATAGTTGGAATAAAATCACTCATAATTTTATTGCCCAGAAATAACCAATATTAACTTTTAATTTTTTTTTCTTTTTATCATAGTTCTTTATATGACTTTTTCCACCTAAAAGGCTATCATAAGGACTGTACCATATTGCTAACATTTAAATTACTTTCATAATGATTATTCTGTGACCTACATAATCATTCTCCTAATTTAGACATTAAGGTTCTCCAAAGTGTCTCAGCAAAAAATGTTCTGGGTGTAAGCCTTTGCATTTCTGATTAGTGCCTGAGGATACATTTCTAGAAGTAAAATTATTGGAGCAATATCAGGTCAATATTTATTCTGTGTAACATGTACTCTAAACTTAAACCTAGTCACTTAAAACAACAGCAGTCATTCATTTGCTTGCAATTTTGCAGTTTGGGGAAATTTTTTCTTTGCTCTTCATGTTAACTGGCAGAAGTGGCTTGGCTGGGGCTGGAGGATCCACTTCCTAGGCGACTTTCACATGCCTGACAAATTGGTGCTGATTATTGGCTGGGGCCTAAGATCCCCTCCAGTGTGGGCTTCTCCACTGGCTCCTGAGGGAAAGGAGATGGAAACTGCCAGTCCTCTTGAAGGCTAGGCCTGAAACTGGCACAGTGGCTCTTCCAGCATGCTCTGTTGATCAAAGCAGTCACAGGTCAGATTCCAGAGGTGGGTGAAGTAGAGTACATCATTTTCTACGGGAAGAAACAGGGAATTTATGGCCATATTTATGCTACCATAGACAAAAAGCATATTGTTGAGGGTCTTTATACATAGTTCCCCAAATCACTTTCCAAAAAGGTGCTGATACGCAGTTCTAACAGTTCTGCATGAGAATGTACACTTACCAACATTAAATATTAAAAATTTAAAAATCTCTTTTCAGCATATAAGATGTGAGGTATCATTGTTTTACTTTGAATATACTTCATTATTAGTGAGCTTCCATATGTTTGATAAAAGTTTTATATTTCTTCCTTTGTGAACTGTCTGTTCTTTGGGGAGGGTATTTGTTTATTTGTTAAACAAACTTGTAGAATCACATGAGTTTATATATTACTGACATTAAGGATGGGTCATACTTGTAAATATTCCTTTCATTTCTCTCAATTAAAAATGAAAAAGCTTTCCCTGTTATTTGAGAGAAATTAGACAAAATTATTTTCTATTTACATGATTTTCATAAGAGTCTGGCAGTCAAATGTTGATCTCAAAATACTGTTATATGTTATAATAAAATATTTTGAATAAATGTCAGTTTTACTCACCTAACATGTCAAGAGAAACCCATAAATTAACCTGATTTATCTTCATTTTTGAGGAACTGAACTAAAAAATAATTTAGATAAGTTTACTGGAACTGAAATGGAGGAACAAAATTATGTTACCATAATTTTCCCCTTATCCCTTTAGCCGCCGGGTAGGCAAGCCACTTAACCTCTCTGAAATCTCAGCTTTCTTAACTGTAAAATGTGGAGAATAGCAGGTATGCTGTGAGGCTTAGAGAAGATGTTTTTAAAGGGCCTAGCACTGGCAGGGCCTAGCATGTGGTAGGCAACATTATTGTTTGCCTCTTATGTTCTGCTGTGTGAATCAAGAAAGACCTTACTGCTTGAATCTCAGTAAGTTCCCTGAATGGCCTCCCAAGTCGGGATTTGGGTTGCATGAATGCCATTATTCAACTTGCCTCTGTCCTTTAGCCCTGGGTAGGTGTTACTGCATCGAGCATTGCACTTTGGGGCAAATCAGGGGCTTTGTTCCAAATAGCACATCACTATTGTCAGGCCACAGCTAGAGAAAATTTCTGTGGGGTCATATGATATACTCCTTGAGAATGACTCTTGGGGGAGCTTCTCAGAGCAATCTGGTGTCAGTTTAACATTCTGAGAGTTCCATGCTAAAAGCATTATGGCTAATATCTTTTACTTGTATGGCACTGGGGAGTTTCCACAGTAATTTCATGTGTTTTGTCTCCTTTGATCTTTATAGCCGTCCTGGGAAGCTTGAAAGTCCAGGAATACTATTTCCTTAATGAGTAAGAAAGTCAAGACTTGAAGGGGTTATGACTTGCCCAAAATTACAAAAGCTAGTAAGTGCCAGACCCAAAGGGTTCCTACAGACCTCATCCAGAAATTTTCTGTTGGATCCTCTGCTGCCTAACTCTTCACCACTAGGATGAGGAGATATATAGGATTGATTTTTTTTCTGTCTTCCATTAAAATGGATGGGCAAGTGTTGCAGTCATTGTGGACTCTGGAGTCATTATTTACATTTGGATCCTCACTCCATCTCTTGTTAGTTGTGTGCCCTTGAGGAAATTATTTCACTTCTCTGTACCTTTTTTTTTTTCACTCTCCTCTTTAACTTTCATCAAGAGGCTCTTTAGTTCTTCTTTGCTTTCTGCCAGAATGGTGGTGTCATCTGTGATGAAAGAGGAGAGTGAAAAAGTTGGCTTAAAATTCAGCATTCAAAAAATGAAGATCATGGCATCCAGTCCCATTATTTCATGGCAAATAGATGGGAAAACAATGGAAACAGTGACAGACTTTATTTTCTTGGGCTCCAAGATCACTGCAAATGATGACTGCAGCCGTGAGATTAAAAGATGCTTGCTCCTTGGAAGAAAAGCTATGACAAACCTGCTGCTACTGCTAAGTTGCTTCAGTCGTGTCTGACTCTGTGTGACCCCATAGACAGCAGTCCATCAGGCTCCCCCATCCCTGGAATTCTCCAGGCAAGAACCTAGACAGCATATTAAAAAGCAGAGACATTACTTTGCCATTGAAGGTCTGTCTAGTCAAAGCTATGGTTTTTCCAGTAGTCATGTATGGATGTGAAATTTGCTCAGTTGTGTCCACCTCTTTGTGACCCTATCGACTATATAGTCCATGGAATTATCCAGGCCAGAATACTGGAGTGGGTAGCCTTTCCCTTCTCCAGGGGATCTTCCCAACCCAGGGATCGAACCCAGGTCTCTTCCTTTGTAGGCAAATTCTTTACTAGCTGAGCTACAGATGTGAGAATTGGACTATAAAGAACGCTAAGCACCAAAGAATTGATGCTTTTGAACTGTGATGTTGGAGGAGACTCTTGAGAGTCCCTTGGACTTCAAGGAGATCTAATCAGTCCATCCTAAAGGAAATCAGTCCTGAATATTCATTGGAAGGACTGATGGTGAAGCTGAAGCTTCAATACTTTGGCCACTGATGCAAAGAACTGACTCATTTGAAAAGACCCTGATGCTGGGAAAAATTGAATGCAGGAGGAGAAGAGGACAACAGAGGATGAGATGGTTGGATGGCATCACCGACTCAAAGGACATGGATTTGGGTGGACTCCAGGAGTTGGTGATGGACAAGTAAGCCTGGTGTGCTGCAGTCCATGGCGTTGCAAAGAGCTGGACACAACTGAGCAACTGAACTGACTGTACCTTAGTTTCTTCATACATAAAATGAGAATGCCAGTACCTAACTTATAGGACTGTTGGGGGTTTAAATGAGACTGTGAGAAACACTAGTACAATGTCTGGCATCTAAGTAAATATTAATTAAAACCCCTGTTCTTACTGGATGTGATCTGAAAAATCGAAAGCTTACTTCCTTTCAAACTGTCTGCGCTGCAGGCCTTTTGATGAACCTTGGACTTCAGGCATTGGTTTCAGGAGGCCTCTGCAGTAAGAGAACAATTTTTTGTGGGAGAGGCAGCTTTCCACACCACACTGCACTGAGCATCCTCCACCACATCACAGTTTATCAGACTGGCTCTGAGGAAATGGAGCACAGGAGAGGTAAGTATTGATTGTTAAAAAAAAAAAAAAAAAAAGTACCCATCAACCACTTTTAACATTTTGGTGTCTTCCTTGCCTGACAGTCAATCCTAAAGGAAATCAGTCCTGAAAATGTATTGGAAGGACTGATGCTGAAGCTGAAACTCCAACATTTTGGCCACCTGATGCAAAGAACTGACTCAGTGGAAAAGACCCTCATGCTGGGAAAGATTGAAGGTAGGAGGGGAAGGGGACGACAGTGGATAAGATGCTTGGATGGTATCTCTGATGCGATGGACATGAGTTTGAGTAGGCTCCAGGAGTTGGTGATGGACAAGGAAGCTTGGTGTGCTACAATCCATGGGGTCGGAAAGAGTCGGACATGACTGAGCAACTGAACTGACTTGCCTGCCTTACATAACCTTTGAAAAAGCAGAATTGAAGAAAAGTAGAATATGCTGGAGAATTCCATGGACAGAGGAGCCTGGTGAGCTATAGTCCATGGGGTTGCAAAGAGTTGGACACAACTGAAGTGACTTAGCACAAGCAAAATATGCTACCCCCAAATATGCCATTTTGATGTGTTGATTACTTTGAGTTAGAGTTACGAAAGAAACATTTGGTGCAAAAACACTCTGACCTTCTTTTGTACCCCTGAAAGCAAGAAATCTCCCATGTGAAAGGGACCCTCCCTGTACCAGGAAGCTAGAAGATATCCTTATCACCAGAGACAAGGAGAGAATTTATGGCTAAGAAGGACATGTAATCAAGCCTCGTTACTTCTTTACTAATTTACTACTGGTTTCTTGTCGGGCAGGTATGAAAACTGCCTGCTTTGGTCACTTCTTTGAGTCATATTTTTTATTGGGCTCTTGTACTTACAAAATTGAATTTGTTTTTCTCCTGTTAATCTGTCTTATGTCAATTTAGTCCATCATTCTACTGGAGTAGCATGACCACACTTTCAGATAGGCATTAGCTGTACAAATGCAGACTTGGAGACCTGAGATTAAAAACTTGGTTAAAGCCATACAACCAGTAAGTGGAGTCCCTGGGTCTCATACCTAGGTCTCTTTGGGTCTCAGTCTAGTGTACTCTCAGCTATAATTTACAGTTCTACTGTAGATTAGGAGCAGGTTTCCGGTTTTGAGGCCTTATCCCTGCCTCAGGGCCTTTGCACTTTCTATCTGCAGTGTTCATCTTGCAATTATCCACTTGGTTCACTCCCTCACCTCCTTCAGTTCTCTACAGTGATGCTGCTTTCTTTGTGAATTCTTCCTCAATAATTTCAAATATCAATTAGTCACCTCACCCCACCATATACACTCAAAAATTTCTTTGTGGAGCATGGGTTCTAGGGTGCACAGGCTTCAGTAGTTGTGGCATATGGGCTTAGTTGCCCCGTGGCATGTGGCATCTTCCCAGGCCATGGATCAAATCTGTGTCCCCTGCATTGGCAGGTGGATTCTTAACTACTGGACCATGAGGGAAGTCCTCTTTGCCTTTTAATTTGCTTTATTTCCTCAAAGCACTTACCAGCCTCTGATAATATTATATATTTACTTATTAACACTCATATGTAAGCTTTACAAGGACAGAAATAAAAATTACTCTGTGTCCTGCTGTATTCTAGACCTAGAGCAATGGCTAGGCTGTCTCCTAGACCTAGGCATCTAGAAGACAATCTATACATATTTGTAAAATGTGTACAAATGAAAAACAAATCCATGCAATTTCAAGTTTGAATTTATAGCAATACAGCAGATATATATAGCAATATAGCAGACTTCTATGGCAGTAGTCTGAATGGCCTGATTTCTAACTCCAAATTCTTCATTCACCCATTCACTCTGCTTTGATGTTTCTCATATACCTTATCACCACCTAAAATTTTATCAAATACTTATTTATTGTCTCCTTCCTTAATTTTACTGTAAAGTCCAAGAAGGAAGGGATTTTTACCTGCTTTGCAAACTGCTATCTGATGGTGGTGGTTTAGTTGCTAAGCTGTGTCCAACTCTTGTGACCCCATGGACTGAAACCAGCAGGTTCTTCTGCCCATGGGACTCCAGGCAAGAATACTAGAGCAGGGTGCTACTTCCTTCTCCAGGGGAGTTTCCTCACTTAGGCACTGAATATTAATCTCCTGGATTTCAGGAGGATTCTTTATTGATGAGTCACTTGGGAAGCCCAAAGTACTATATCGCCATGTAGAAAACAGGCACTTTACAGGTGTTCAAGAAGTATCTCTTATATGAATTAATAAGTGTGTTTATTTAGGAAACATTTGTTGAGCTCCTGCTATATTCCTGGCACAATCTGTGTTTAGTCTTATGAGGGAGAAAGACAAGTCAGTAGGGAATTGACAACACAGATAAGATTTACTGTAGAAGAGAGTAATTCAGTGAGAACCCTAAATGAGTGTGACAGGTCACAGAGAACTTCTCAGGTAGGATTTATCCTGAGCCAGGCTTGAAGGGTGACAGCATATGCAAAGGCACTGGGCCAGGTGAGGATGTGGCAAGTGTTGGGAGTGAAATATTGTGATAGAAGACTGGGAGGCAGGGCTGGAGAAGGGACCAGAGAGGGCTGGAGAGCCTAGGAGCTTGTGTGACATGCTGGGGTGATGGACTTTATTCTGAGGGCAGTAGAGGATTTTAAGCAAGAAATTGACATGAGCTGATTCTCTTTATTATCTCACTGTAAGATCAAGAAGAAGGATAAGGCAGCAAAAATCAATCTTCACATCAGATCCACAAAGTCAGCAAATTGTAGATTTGGTAAGACAACTGAGCTCTTCAGTTTGTCAAGCACAGGCATGAGATGGAACTGTACAGCCCAATTAGCCTCCTGCCTGGCTGGTGAAGAAACTGGTTATAGGTTCAGCCTTCTGTGAGTGGGAGGTTGGGGTGTCCCATGGCTCCATGAAGATGGTCTAATTTCAGTACAGCTTCTGGTGACAGTTTATGGGGATTTTTGAAATGCCTGCCAGGAAATTTCTCACTAGTGTGAAACCCAGAATTAAATAAAATTCTAAAACTCTATTATCTTGATAAGCTAGTTATTCATACTCTAAATAACTTTAGAGAGTAATAGGAAGGTAAAAACTCTCCTTTCCTCACTTTCATCATATATACAATTTTGAATAATACATACAAATATTACACTTAATACTTGGAGGAGAATATTTTAAACAATAACGTGGGTAAGCAGAAAATTGAAGTGATAATATGAATTAACTTTAACTGAATCTCCAGTTTCTTTAGCCCCTAAGTCAATTTGTGTCAGCAAAGCCAACTTCTACCGGCATTTAATAGGGAGATTAATAATAGTGGGCCTGTGAATGTGTTTTAGATAAAGGGACTGGTGCCTCTGAGGGAAAACCCCCAGCACAGAGAGAGAAAAAGCTTGGTGAGGAGAGAGCATCTGTTTATATAGATCACCTGTAATTGGTTCTATATATGAAAAGTATGATATTAACTATATACTTAGAGTAACAGTAATCAAGCCTGGGTGATATATTAAACAGACCCACACAAATCTGTTCAACTGCTTTATTTTTCAATTGAGGTCAGATAACTATAACATAAAATTAACCCTTTTAAAGTGACATTTAGTGCATTCACAATGTTGTGCAACCACTATCTCTAGGTCCAAAATACTTTTGTCACCTCCAGAGAAAATCTTGTACCTGTTAAGCAGTTCCTCCCAATTTCCCCCTCTCCCCTGCTCCTGGGTCTGCATTCCCTCTCTAGGAATATACCTTTCTAGGATATTTCATATAAATGGAATTACACAATATGTGACCTCTTGTGTCTGCCTTCTTTCATTTATAAAATGTTTAGAGGTTCATTCACTTTGTAGCATATATCAGTGTTTCATTCTTTTTATGGCTAAATAATATTCCTTATTTTGTCTATCCATTAATAAATGGACATTGGACTGTTTCCACTTTTTGGCTATTGTGAATAGTTCTTTTGTAAATATGTGTGTACCTGTATTTGTTTGAGTACATGTTTTCAACTCTTTTTAGTATATACTGCCAATTTATTTTTGGCAAAGAGTCAAAGTAATTCAGTGGAGGAAAGATTTTTTTCAATGAACGGTGCTGGAGTAATTGGGCATCTATAGGCAAAATAAACCATGACCTACCCCCACACCTTGAAAGTGAAAGTCACTCAGTCATGTCTGACTCTTTGTGACCCCATGGACTGTATAGTCCCTGGAATTCTCCAAGCCATAATACTGGAGTGGGTAGCCTTTCCCTTCTCCAGGGGGTCTTCCCAACCCAGGGATCGAACTCAAGTCTTCTGCAGTGCAGGCAGATTCTTTACCAGTTGAGCCACAAGGGAAGCCCATAATTCAAAGTGAATCATAGATATAAATGTCAAATGTAAAACTATAAACAGTTTTAAAAGCATAGAAAATCTTTTAGACCTAGGGTTAAGAGAACTGTTCTTAGAAATGACATGAAAAGCACTATTCATATAGGCAAAAACTGATAAATTGGATAGCATCAAAATTAAAAACTTTTGTGTTGTAAGCACTATTTATAGAATTCAAGACATGGAAGCAACCTAAGTGTCCATCAATGGATGAATGGATAAAGATGATGTGGTACATATATATGATGGAATATTACTCAGCTATAAAAAAGAATGAAATATTGCCATTTGCAGCAATATAGATGGACCTAGAGACTTTATACTGCTGCTGCTGCTGCTACTGCTACTGCTAAGTCACTTCAGTCATGTCTGACTCTGTGTGACCCCATAGACAGCAGCCCACCAGGCTCCCCTGTCCCTGGGATTCTCCAGGCAAGAGCACTGGAGTGGGTTGCCATTTCCTTCTCCAATGCTCATGAAAGTGAAAAGTGAAAGTGAAGTTGCTCAGTCGTGTCTGACTCTTTGCGACCCCGTGGACTGCAGCCTACCAGGCTCCTCCACCCATGGGATTTTCCAGACAAGATTATCATACTAAGTAAGTCAAACAGAAAAATATGATTTCACATATATGTGGAATCTAAAAAAATGATGCAAATGAACTTATTTACAAAATATAGACTCACAGACAGAAAACAAACTTATGGTTACGAGAGATGGGAATACCAGACCACCTGACCTGCCTCTTGAGAAATCTGTATGCAGATCAGGAAGCAACAGTTAGAACTGGACATGGAACAACAGACTGGTTCCAAATAGGAAAAGGAGTACGTCAAGGCTGTATATTGTCACCCTGCTTATTTAACTTCTATGCAGTGTACATCATGAGAAANACCAGACCACCTGACCTGCCTCTTGAGAAATCTGTATGCAGATCAGGAAGCAACAGTTAGAACTGGACATGGAACAACAGACTGGTTCGAAATAGGAAAAGGAGTACGTCAAGGCTGTATATTGTCACCCTACTTATTTAACTTACATGCAGAGTACATCATGAGAAACGCTGGGCTGGATGAAACATAAGCTGGAATCAAGATTGCTGGGAGAAATATCAATAACCTCAGATATGCAGATGACACCACTCTTGTGGCAGCAAGTGAAGAGGAATTAAAAAGCCTCTTGAAGAAAGTGAAAGAAGAGAGTGAAAAAGTTGGCTTAAGGCTCAACATTCGGAAAACTATGATCATGTCATCTGGTCCCATCACTTCATGGCAAGTAGATGGGGAAGTAGCGGAAACAGTGTCAGACTTTATATTTTTGGGCTCCAAAATCACTACAGAAATGACTGAAGCCATTAAATTAAAAGATGCTTACTCCTTGGAAGCAAAGTTATGACCAACTTAGACAGCATATTAAAAAGCAGAGACATTGCCAAAAAAGGTCCGTCTTGTCAAGGCTATGGTTTTTCCAGTAGTCATGTATGGATGTGAGAGTTGGACTATTAAAGAAAGCTGAGCACTGAAGAATTGATACTTTTGAACTGCGGTGTTGGAGAAGACTCCTGAGAGTCCCTTGGACTGCAAGGAGATCTANTTAAAAAGCAGAGACATTGCCAAAAAAGGTCCGTCTTGTCAAGGCTATGGTTTTTCCAGTAGTCATGTATGGATGTGAGAGTTGGACTATTAAAGAAAGCTGAGCACTGAAGAATTGATACTTTTGAACTGCGGTGTTGGAGAAGACTCCTGAGAGTCCCTTGGACTGCAAGGAGATCTAAGCAGTCCATCCTAAAGGAAATCAGCAAGTTGAAGCTGAAACTCCAATACTTTGGCCCCCTGATGCGAAGAACTGACTCATTTGAAAAGACCCTGATGCTGGGAAAAATTGAAGGCAGGAGGTGAAGGGGATGACAGCAGATGAGATGGTTGGATGGCATCACCAACTTGATGGACATGAGTTTGAATAAACTCCAAGAATTAGTGATGGACAGGGAGGCATGGCGTGCTGCTGTCCATGGGATCACAAAAAGTTGGACACAACCGAGCAACTGAACTGAACTGAACTGAACTGAATGATGAGTGATGTTGAGCATCATTTCTTACAAATGCCTGCCATTTTCATATCTTCTTTGGGGAACTGTTTGTTCAGTTCCTTTGCTCATTTAAAAAATCAGGTTATTTGCTTTTGTGTTGTTGAGTTGTATGAGTTCTTTTTGTAGTCTAGGTATTAACCCTTTAGCAGACATATGATTTGCAAATAGTTGCCCTCATTTCCTGGGTTGTCTTTTTGTTCTGGTGTTTCCTTTGACTCTCAGAAGTTTTAAATTATGATGCAATCCTGTTTGTCTGTTTTTGCTTTTGTGGCCAGTGCTTCATTGTCATAGCCAAGAAATCATTGCCAAATTCAAAGTCCTGAAGCTTTTCTTCTCAGAGTTTATAGTTTTAGGTCTTACAGTTAAGTCTGTTTTGAGCTCATTTTTATATATTGTGTAAGGTATGGGTCCAATTTCATTGTTTTGCACATGAATGTACAGTTTTTTTAATTTAATTTTTTTTTTGTTTTGCTTTACAATACTGTATATGTTTTGCTATACATTGACATGAATCAGCCATGAGTGTATATGAGCTCCCAATCCCAACCCCCCGCCCCCTCCCGCCCCATACCATCTCTCTGGATCATCCCTGTGCATCAGTCCCAAGCATCCTTCATCCTGCATCGAACCTAGACTGGCGATTCATTTCACTTATGATATCATACATGTTACAATCCCACTCTNAACTCATTGGAAAAGACTCTGATGCTGGGAGGGATTGGGGGCAGGAGGAGAAGGGGATGACCGAGGATGAGATGGCTGGATGGCATCACTGATTCGATGGGCGTGAGTCTGAGTGAACTCCAGGAGTTGGTGATGGACAGGGAGGTGTGGCGTGCTGCGATTCATGGGGACACGACTGAGCAACTGAACTGAAATGAACTGAAGGGGGAAATGGGAGAGGGATAAATTAGGAGTTTTGGATTAACAGATATACACATATATATAGAATAAACAACAGGGTCCTACTGTATAGCACAGGGAACTATATTCAATATCTTATAATAATCTATAATAGAAAAGAATCTGAAAAATATGTATATTTTTAATATATACATATATATCTGAAACTGAATCACTTTGCTGTATACTTGAAACTAACACAATGTTGGAAACAACTATATTCAATAAAAAATAAATATAAACAAAACAAAAATTTTGTGCTGCAAAAGACACTGGTAAGGGCATGAAAGCAGGCTGAAGGAAAACATTTTTAAACCACATGATTGACAAAGGTTTTGTGTCTAGAGTACACAAAAAGTTCTCACACTCAACAATTAAAAAAAAATGAAAAACTGCAAATAATCCAATTAGAAAATGGGCAAAACACTCAAGGTATTTCATGAAAAAGAGGATACTGATAGAAAATAAGCTTATGAATATGTTTAATATCATTAGCCGCTAAGAAAATGCAAATTAAAACTGCAAAATATCACTACCTACATATAAGATAAGCTAAATATAGTGATAATACCAAGTGCTAGAGAGAAAGCCAAGAAACTGAATTCCTCAAATGTCAGTGGTGGGAAGGGCATAGATGCTCTGGAAAGATAATTTGGCAGTTTTTTGTAAAATTAAACATGCAGTTACCATAATGATGCAGCAATTGCACTCTTGGGCATTTATCCCAGATAAAATTTATGTTCATGCAAAGTTCTATACATGAATGTTTATAGGAGCTTTATTTGTAATAACACCAAATGGGAAACAGTCAATAGTCTGGTACATTCGTACCATGGAATCCTGTTGTATGTGTGTTAGTTGCTCAGTCATGTCCAACTTTGCAAACCCATGGACTGTAGCCCATCAGGCTCCACTGTCCGTGGAATTCTCCAGGCAAGAATGCTGTCGCAGGTAGCAATTCCCTTCTCCAGGGGATCTTTCTGACCCAGAGATCTAACCTGGGTCTCCTGTATTGCAGGCAGATTCTTTACCATCTGAGCCATCAGGAAGCCCACCGTAGAATACTATTCAGTATCCAATAAAAAGTAATGAACAATTGATGCATACAACAACCTGGATGGCTCTTGAGGGCATTGTGCTCAGTAAAAAAAAAGTCAGTATCAAGAGGTTTTATACTTTAAAACCTTTAAATATTTTATGTATACTTTATAATTCCATTTATATAATATTTTCAAAATGATAAAACTACAGTTGGAAAATAAATTAGTGGCTACCAAGAGGCAGGGATAGATGTTGGGAGGGGAAATGAATATAAACTGAGTATGAGAGGGATCCTTTGTGATAATGGAACAGTTCTGTGTCTTAATTTTGGCTATATAACTGTACATATATGGGATTGGATATGCTTATATTACATAGAAACACATACACAAATGTGTGCATGTGAAAACTGATGAACATCGAACATGGTCTATAGTCTAGTTAAGGATATTGTACCAATGTCAGTTTCCTGTTTTGATATTGTATTCAAGATTTCACTATTGGGGGAAGCTAGATGAAGGGTATTATAAATGTTTTAAAATAAAAAGTTAAGAAAAGCCCTAGGTAGTGACTAAAAATGCTTATAAAATTTTTAGAAGTATCTGTATTTTATTAATAACTTGAACTAAGGCAATAATGATTTTGGACATAACAGAAGTGTGATTTTTAGGACTTGCTGAACGTTCTAGGTGAGTTAGAGGGAGTCCTCACCTGCTCGGTGCCTACAGGCAGTGGGGAAGATGGTTCAGTGAATGGCACATTGTCTGCTGGGAGGTGGGCATGTAAACGGCCATCTGTAATCTGAGTCAAATCAATTGAATAATTATAAGCCAAGTGTGGCAGGAATTGAGAGGAAGGAAATTTTAAAGTGGCCTAAGAAACCAGGGGAAATTTATTTGAGGAGGTGATTTCTGAAGTGAACCTTGGAGGATGGGTCTGATTCTGAAGGTACAGAAGAGAGTTAGGAAGTTTTTAAAATGTATTTCCTAGATTTTTTTGGTTAGTATTTTCTTATTCAAACTTCTACTTTTTTCTCATACTTACTCTTTCATGCCTTTAGCCTATGAAGCTAGATATGTTTTATATGCAGTAAAAATTCACCATGGGGACTAGCTCGAAATGTGCTTTTTTTTTTTTTTTTTTTTAAGTTCAAAGAGCATTTAGAGTCACTTTGTAGTTCTTCAAAGAGAAATACTTTGAGAGAGAACTTTGAGTCCTAGGTTCTATTGCCATTTGCCTAGAGGTAGCAACCTGCAGCCATGTAGCTGGGAACCCTGCCAAAATAAAAGAGTATTTCTTCCACTCTCTTAGTTTCTTTTCTTTTTTACATCAGGAAGAACTGAGAAATAAAATTGAAAACCAAGTACTGCAGACAATAAAAAATACTGCCCCCGATAGGGATACAACAAACCATTTGCAGTTAACAGAGTTTTGATTCTGGTTGTTTGTGTGTGTGTGTGTGTATGTGTGTGTGTGTGTTTACTTAAATTTGAGCTCCAGCCCAGAGGAGTCAAATTCCAGAGGAAAGCTAAAAGCCAGATATAAACACACCTGGAGCACAGGCAATGTATTTCATCATTTATTGAAATGAGGGACTTACATTTTACTCAGGCAAGTGTTAACTGTATTGTTAACCTAGTAAAGTTTTACTCTATTTTGGCAGACACGACTTTATCCTTTAGAAGAAGACTGAAAGAACCCTTTAAATTTATTTCACAGATGATGAACCAGACCCAAAGAAAATGCTTTTTCGTCCTCAAAGAATAACTGGTTTTCAGGCTGTTCATTCATTCCTTTGTTCATTCACTGCCTTCTGAGCATCGATGAGATACTTATTGCTTTGGGTGTTGGGGACATAGAGACCTGCACCAGGGAGCTTACCTAAGCGTGTTTGTGAAGGAGGGCTAATTTAGATAATTTAAGAGGTAAACAAATGAAATGCCCATTTCAACAGTGTTAAGTGTTGTAAAGAAAAGAAGTACAAGGAAAGGAACTCCCTGATGGGGGCGGAGGAGCCCAGGGAAGGCCTTTTCCAGGAGACAACATTGAAGCTGAGACTTGAATGATGAGAGGGAGCCATCTGTGTTAAGACACTAAGGGAGATTGTCAACAGGTAGAGAAATTGCTGAGGCCTTGAGGCAGGAAGTGAAGTCGCTCAGTCGTATCCGACTCNCTCCCTGATGGGGGCGGAGGAGCCCAGGGAAGGCCTTTTCCAGGAGACAACATTGAAGCTGAGACTTGAATGATGAGAGGGAGCCATCTGTGTTAAGACACTAAGGGAGATTGTCAACAGGTAGAGAAATTGCTGAGGCCTTGAGGCAGGAAGTGAAGTCGCTCAGTCGTATCCGACTCTGTGACCCCATAGACTGTAGCGTACCAGGCTCCTCTGTCCATGGGATTTTCCAGGCAACAGTACTGGAGTGGATTGTCATTTCCTTCTTCAGGGGATCTTCCCAACCCAGGGCTCAAACCCAGGTCTCCTGCATTGTAGACAGATGCTTTACCGTCTGAGCCACCAGGGAAGTCCAGCCCAGGAAGGCAGTTTTAAAGAATCCAGAGCTGACGAGGGCCCCAGGAAGGAGATGTGCTGTTGGGTGAAGAGCTTGAGGGCTGGACCCTGTAGGCTTCATGGGCCTAGGGGGAGACTTTTTAGGCCATTGAAGGTTTAAATCACAGGAGTTGCCGGAGCTTATTTATCTTTTAAAAGTATTTTGTTGAGTGTGACGTGGAATGGTAGAGAGGCAAGAGCAGAGACAGGGAGGCTAGCACCACAGTCAGGCCTGGCAAGAAGGTTCTGGCCTAACTCGAAGGTGGTGGCAGAGGCAAGCACAAGAATTGAGTGGATTCAGAATATATGTTTGGAGACAGAACTGTTAGGACTGCAGTTCCTTTGGATGTGGGTTTGAGGCCAAAGGAGAAGGACTCAGAATGAAGGTTTTTGGCTTAAGTGATAGGGTAGGACCATTTCCTGAGATGGGCAAGTCTGGAGAGTTGTAGGTTGGGAACAGTGTAGATGGATGAGGAACAATTTATTTAAAAAAGAAAAAAGCTATTGAGATTGGGAAAAATAGGAACAGATCCATTTTGGTAGAGCAGTATGAAGGCCTCACTCAGAAGTTGGCATTTATTTTTATTTTTTTACTAAATGAAATGTCAGCTATTATATTTTATTGTTTTATTTTTTTATTGGAGTATAGTTGCTTTATAATGTTGTGTTAGTTTCTGCTGTACAGCAAAGTGAATCAGCCATATATATATATATATATATATATATCCCGTCTTTCTTGGATTTCCTTCCCATTTAGATCACCATTTAGCATTGAGCAGGGTTCCCTGTGCTATATAGTTGATTCTGATTAGTTATGTAGAATTTGACATTTAAGGTAAGATATGAAAGGTATTTAGAGCCAGCAGAGAGAACATTCCAAATAGAAGGAAGCAGAGTGCACAAGCACAAAGGAAGCAAATGGGTTGGCGAGCCAGAAGTAAGCAACAATGGCTGCAGGGTTGGGCGTAAGGTAATCAAAAGAGTGGTGTCTGTTTTTCATATTGCTCAGGGACAAGTTTGACACTGTAACTTAGATGTGCAAAAAGAAATCTTGCTTTCTCTCTCTCTAGAGCTGGCCTGATTTTTCTCACAGCTGCCACCCTGAATGGGAATTGAGACTGAAAGAAGGGACCAGAAATTTAAAGCTGCCAATTTGCGGTATATTCATCACTTTCAGATGACTCCATTGTCTTTGCAAGGTGGCAGGGAAGAGAGGCCTCAGGTCTGCTCACCAGTTGTCTGCTGTCTTCGAGCTCCTCCTGTCTCCATCTTGACAGGTGGAGCCAGAGCTCTTGTCTTACCCTTGTCCAGTCAGTCAGGTGATGGGGTTGGGAGCACTTTGCTTACCTGTCTCTGGAGAAATCTCAGTCTATTCCCTGGGCTCAGTTGGTGCAGAGGTCTTTCCTGCAGACGACTCACCTTTCTTCCGTTTTCTCTGACGTCCCAGTTTCTTCTCCCTAAGGTCTGAGGACTCCTGTGATTCCCAGTTTAAAGTACCTCAGGATGACCTCATCATTTTGCTCTGTGGCCTCTTTGCCAGCAGCAACATCATCTTCTCACATCCTTCATGAGGCAGACAGGAAACTCTAAATTTCTCCTGTGCCACAAGGAAGGCTCTGGTTAACTGACGCTTTCATTACCTGATGGGGCCGTGCTGCCATGTTCACTTTGTTGCATCATTTATTGTTGGCACCCTATATGGTGACATCTTCCCAGAGTTATGAACAGGAAGCAGCAGAGGTTTCTCCTCTTCTAGCTTTCTTCTTAACTCTTGCCTTGCCTGATACCAGCCTCTCAGATCTTATGGTGTGGAGAAGTGTGGTGGTAATGATCCCTAGCATGTGATACATCTTGCTTCCCCCACCTCTCTTTTTTTTTTAGTAAATTCTCTGAGCTGGAAGGAGTAGGTGTCCTTCTTCCTTATGGTGGTTTTAAAAGGTGTCTGCAAACTCCTTGATACTCTTTCCATCAAGAGGTGGAGTCTACGTCACTTCTCATGAACCTGGGTAGACATTTGCTCAATGAAAAGAATATGGCAGAAGTTACGCAGTGTGACATAAGGCTAAATTGTAGAAGGCCATGCCATTTCCACCAGTGTCTCTTAGGACTCGCTCTCGGAGCCTTCAGCCACCATGTGAGTCCAGCTACCCTAGGACAGCCATCTGAGGAGATGATGTGGATATGAGAGAAAGTGCTAGAGAAGGAGGCAGAGAGAAAGAGAGAGAGGGAGAGGACAGTGAGCTGTTAGCGATTCATGTGTGCCCAGCCCAGGTGCTGACATGCAAGTTAAGAAGCCTTCAAGGTGGTGTCAGTTTCAGTCGCTGTTTGACTGCACCCTCAAGAGATGCCCTGAACAGGAAACACCCAGCTAAATTCATGCCATGCTCAGATTCACGAGTGAAATAAACGATTGCTCTCATTTTTAAATCTCTCTTTCGGGGTGGTTTGTTCAGAGGGCTAAAGCACTGCCTCCTTCTGGAGCTCACATTCTTACCACTCTGTGTCTTCTTTCTTCAATAATCTCTACACTGTGGTTCATAACTAAATTGTAGGTCTGGAACTCTAAGTGGAGTGACCACTTTTCCTGATTTGGAATGAAGGGATTCATGGGATATGGGACTTTCAGGGCTAAAACTGAGAAAGTCCTGGGCAAATAAAAATGGGTTGGTCAAGGCTTGCTTTTGTTATATAAAGGAAGCTGAATGTATTTACAGAGATTTTAAAATTAGTGATTACTATTTTTTAAATGAGAATTTTAATAAGAAGCAGTTCTGGGCATGGATACTGACCTTTGTTCTAGGTGGTATCTTCCCTCCCAAAGGGGTAAATGCTTCAGTGAGTGGGCTACCATAGGCAAAGACAACTGTAGGATATGAAAATATTTTTTAAAATATCTCACAATGTACAGATGGGAAGAATGAATCCAGAGCAAGTCAATGGTTTTCCCAAGGGCTAATAGAAACTAGGCCATGATTGGGATCAGATATTTGGATTTCAGTCCAGGGCTCTTACCTCCATATTATGTCATTTCTAATCCTTATCATTATTACCATATGAATTTGGTATAGTAGGGAACCCTGGAAAATACTTAGGCTGAGGGAGAGGTGTCTTTACCAGTAAGACTGCTCACATCTTCAGCTCTAGGCAGCACTGATTAGACTGAAATCTAAGTCTCAGCCATACTTGAATAAACTGGGAACCAGAAAGTACATCTGGCTTGAAAATAAAACCCTAAACCAACTTCAGGTCTGTTTGGAAACCAAGTGTTTAACTAACTCATTAAATGTTAGTGAAAAATTTTTGGCTCTGGTGCTGCCATCCTAGAATAAGTCAAGTTAACTTTGGGCCCTGATTTTAGTGCCCTTCAGGAAGATGAAGGATGGGAGGCTTCCAACTAGTAGCAAAGCCAGTGTAACTGGATATGGGCAGGAAGCCTTCCTGGGTGTATCGTTTGGCAAAGAAACCCAGACAGCTTTGGCTAATAAATTTTGTTGTTGTTGTTGCTTACTCACTCAGTTGTGTCTGACTCTTAGCAACCCCATGGACTATAGCCTGTCAGACTCCTCTGTCCATGGGATTTCCCAGGCAAGAATGCTGGAGTGGGTAGCCATTTCCTTCTCCAGGGGATCTTCCCAACCCAGGGAATGAACTTGCATCTCCTGCTTGGCAGGTGGATTCTTTATCACTGAGCCATCTGGGAAGGATATGGGTGGACAAGCCTTCCTGAGTATATCTTTTGGCAAAGAAACCCAGACAGCTTTGGCCAATAAAAAGGTGGTAACTATCTGCTTTGCCTAGAGCTAAAGATGACAAACTAGGTCAATGAAGGGTGGAGAAGAGGAGCATTACTGACTTGGCAGGAAACAAGCATTGTGGTTCTTGCCCCACCTCTATTAAGAAAGTGTATGTGGTATGCTTAGGTGTGGGCTCTGTGTGTACCTAACAGCAATAGAGCTTTTAATAAAGAAGGCAAATTGCTCAGTGATATGACTCCAATGACTTGGCTACAAAGAACCAGCCCCATCCTGTCCAGGGAAACCAAGAGGAAGCTGTTCTGACCAGCAAAGCAACATGATAACTAGGCCATGAATCACAGACAGATTATATTCAGCTGATGTGACCAGGCATGAGTTAATTTCATGTAATGATCACAAGAAAAAGCCCTATAATTTTGCACAACTCTTGGACTCATTCATGAGAAACTAAAAGGTTAAAAAAAAAATTAAAGATCTTGGGATGGGATACTATTTTGAAATTTTTAATCTTTGCATGTCTTCTGTGTTTCCTCTTTTCTCTTCCTTCTGTTGATGCAGGGTAGTGAAATCTTTTCTTTGCTTCTGTGAAGGAGTATGGTTAGGAGAAAAGCAAGGACAGTCTACATGTTTTTCTGGCTTTGGGGGCAAAAGTGGGGAAGGTGTGGGTCGGAAAGTACTGAAACACCATATTGGCCAGAAACCCAAATTAATAGAAGTTTCTCTGAGACTGGAGAGGGAGTTTCCAGGGCTGGAGAATAAGAAAAAAAGAGCACTCTGAAGTCCTGGGACAAAGAAGGAACACGCTCTGAATCTTTCAACATTCATTCATTTCTTAACTTCTGTTCAGTTCAGTTCAGTCACTCAGTCGTGTCTGACCCTTTGCGACCCCATGAATTGCAGCATGCCAGGCCTCCCCGTCCATCACCAACTCCCGGAGTTCACTCAGNCCTCTATGTATTCTTGCCACCTCTTCTTAATATCTTCTGCTTCTGTTAGGTCCATACCATTTCCGTCCTTTATTGAGCCTATCTTTGCATGAAATGTTCCCTTGGTATCTCTAATTTTCTTGAAGAGATCTCTAGTCTTTCCCGTTCTGTTCTTTTCCTCTATTTCTTTAACTTCTGTATACACCATGAACTAGCCTAAGGGCGGTGAACAAATGCACAAAGATCCTTGCTCTCGTGCGGCTTACATTTTAGGGAACATCAAAATGTGTGGCATTCTGGTATGCCAGAATTCGAAGTGCATGGTATGTATTTACTTCTTATAACCTATTGAATTAGATATTATATTCCCAGTTTACAAATGAAGAAATGGAGACATATGTTACATAATTTGCTGATCTCATAGTTAGTAGGTATCAGAGCTGAGTATTGAAGCCAGAAAGCTTTTTTTTTTTCCTTAACTGTTTGCTTAATTTCTGGGCAGGGCTTTGGGAAGGTGGCAAGACTCTAGAGTTAAGAAAACTGCTTGGGACCATTCCTCAGAGACTCCCAGGCCCCAGCAAGTTTAGGGCAGCAATAGAAAACCTCTGAAATTCCAGGGGTCACCACTTTGATGTTAGATGTCTCCAAGTCTGTCTTTCCCTGACTGCCTTCCACTGCCCGGATTCTGACACCAAGCATGACCGGAGGGGAGGGACCATGGCCTGAGGCTAGGTTTCCTCTTTGCCAAGCTGGATGGAAGCCCAAACAGAAATTAAAAGAATTTAATTAAAAGAATGAAGATAGTAAAATAGAAAGAATGACAAAAATAATAAAAGAATAAATATTTTTCTGTAATTCTGAGTTTGTGGGCTTAAATCCAGCTGCATATTCTAGGAGGTGGAACAAGCTAGATAGCATATTGAAAAGCAGAGACATTACTTTGCCAACAAAGGTCTATCTAGTCAAGGCTATGGTTTTTCCAGTAGTCATGTATGGATGCGAGAGTTGGACTGTGAAGAAGGCTGAGTGCCGAAGAACTGATGCTTTTGAACTGTGGTGTTGGAGAAGACTCTTGAGAGTCCCTTGGACTGCAAGGAGATCCAACCAGTCCATTATAAAGGAGATCAGTCCTGGGTGTTCTTTGGAAGGAATGATGCTAAAGCTGAAACTCCAGTACTTTGGCCACCTCATGTGAAGAGTTGACTCATTGGAAAAGACTCTGATGTTGGGAGGGTTTGGGGGCAGGAGGAGAAGGGGACAACAGAGGAAGAGATGGCTGGATTGCATCACGGACTTGATGGACATGAGTCTGAGTGAACTCCAGGAGTTGGTGATGGACAGGGAGGCCTGGCGTGCTGTGATTCATGGGGTTGCAAAGAGTTAGACACGACTGAGAGACTGAACTGAACTGAACTGAAGCACTGTCAGTGTGAGGAGTTAAAAATCTGAATCTGAACCTCACATCTAACCCTTGATACTGGGGCCTTGTAAGAAGAGCACCTAGGATTTCATGATTGCTAAAGATGGAGACCTAATCAGGTTAGAATATTCATTGATTTTTTTCAGAGTGAGTGTGGTCTACTCTGTGTGTCTGTTAATATTCCATTAAAAAATAAATGAACAACATGCAATATTACTCTCTGATCCATACAAATTCATCAGAATATTTAGTTTCCTCACAAAACACAAACCAGAAACTATAGTAAAGTTTGGGAATGAACTCTCTGTAACTCTCAGCTACCCACACTGGGAGAAGACTTTCAAATCTAGCTGTTATAATTCAGAGACATAAACAGATGAAGGTCTTGTCCACGTGCTGCTAAGTCGCTTGAGTTGTGTCCGACTCTGTGCAACCCCATAGACGGCAGCCCATCAGGCTCCCCTGTCCCTGAGATTCTCCAGGCAAGAATACTGGAGTGGGTTGCCATTTCCTTCTCCAATGTGTGAAAGTGAAAAGTGAAAGGGAAGTCGCTCAGTCATGTCCGACTCTTCGTGACCCCATGGACTGTAGCCTACCAGGCAAGAGTACTGGAGTGGGGTGCTATTGCCTTGTCCACCTAGGTGAAGCTTATTCAGTTTCTATTTAAAAAAAAGAAAACGAGGAAGTGACTGCTAATGAATTGGGTTTTAAAGCCAACTTTTCTTAAGATTTGAGGCCATATCCCTTGAATGTGTGTGTGTGCTTAGTCGCTCAGTTGTGTCTGACTCTGTTTGACCCCATGGACTATAGGCCACCAAGCTCCTTTGTCCATGGGGATTCTCCAGGCAAGAGTACTGGAGTGGGTTGCCATGCCCTCCTCCAGGGGATCTTCCCAACCCAGGGATTGAACCCAGGTCTCCTGCCTTGCAGGCAGGTCTTTACCTTTGGTAACTCATTCAGGTGGTTTAAACTCTCTACATTTTTTTTTTTTTTTAACAAATTGGATTACTGAAAATAATATATTCTGACTCGATTTGACTTGCTCCCATAAAACTTGCTTTCCCTGGGCTGTAATTGAAGAGTATGCTCTGGTTTTCATGAGGTTTTAAGAATGTCTTTATAAATTGTGGCTTGAAGACATTATCTCTTGTGTTATGAATTTCCCTTTATTTAAGAATCCAGTGCTTTGTTATTTCTAGAATTTATGGGTAGACAAATTGGTTTCCTTTTATAACAGGCAGTGTACTCACTGACTGACTGATTTCCTCAACCCCTGGTCGTGAATCAGTCCTTTAAAACTAGGCATTCTGCTCTCAGCTCTTGCCCCCCTCAGGAGACCAGTGACTTTGTTTTCTGTATTCCCCCTTCAGCTCTTGTCACAGGCACTGAATGGATGTTTTGTTCTTCCTCACGTATGCTCATGCAGAAACTGTCATCACACTGCCTTATCTGTTCCTAAATGAACTTAAGGCATAAGTGTGTCTGCAATGTCAAAGGGGAGAGAGGACAAAGATGTTTGTATTAATTTCCTATTGCTGGTGTAATGAATTACCACAAACTGAGGGAACACAACTCTATCTTGTACAGTTCCAGAGGTCAGAAGTCCCAAATCAGTTTTTTCAATGGGCTAAAGTAAAGGTGTTGGCAGGGCTGGTTCCTCTGGCAGCTCTGAGGGGAGAATCCATTTCCGTGCTTCTTGTAGTTTCTATGGTCACCTTCCTTGCCTTTCTTGGTTTGTGGCTCCTTCCTCATCTTTAAAGTTTATCACTCCAAACTCTTGTTTCTGATATTACATTTCCTTCTAACTCTGACTCTTCCTGCCTCCCTCTTATAATGACCACTGTGATTATATTTGGCCAAACTGGATAATCCAGGATTGCCTCCTTATTTCAACTCCTTAACTTAATCCCATCTGAAAAGTCTCTTTTGCCGTGTAACATATGTATTCACAGGGTCTGGGGATTAGCAATATGGATATATTAGCAGCACCATCATTTAGTCTACTACAAAGGTCAGTAGTGAACCTGCCAGAGTGGGGGGTCCCTCCAGGCCCCAGTACAGCCAAGTCTAGGATGTTCAGTAGCCCTCCCTCAATAAGAACACAGCTCAGCATTGTTTGTGAACTCTTAGCATCTCTACTGCCCACTGTGATCTGTAATTAACAGCAGTTCAATGCACCTGGTCATCTTGTCTTCTTTCAGAATTGAGCAATTCTGCTTCTCATTGCTGCTGCTTCCTCTGTGTGTTCACATTCACCCTTCTCAAGTGCATTAGTCAGGGTTTGCCAGAGAAACAGGCCAGTAGAAGGTCTGTATATATAGATACAGATATAACCAGTAGGGTGTCTATCTTCTCTATCTCTGTCTCTGTCTCTGTCTCTATCTCTATCTCTATCTCTATCTATGGGGCTTCTCAGTCTCCGTCGTTGTATGAACCAATTCTTACATATATCAGTTCAGTTCAGTCCCTCAGTTGTCCAACTCTTTGCGACCCCATGAATTGCAGCACACCAGGCCTCCTGTCCATCACCAACTCCCGGAGTTCACTCAGACTCACGTCCATCGAGTCGGTGATACCATCCAGCCATCTCATCCTGTCATTCCCTTTTCCTTTCCCCAATCCCTCCCAACATCAGAGTCTTTTCCAATGAGTCAAATCTTCGCATGAGGTGGCCAAAGTACTGGAGTTTCAGCTTTAGCACCATTCCTTCCAAAGAACACCTGGGGCTGATCTCCTTTAGAAAGGACTGGTTGGATCTCCTTGCAGTCCGAGGGACTCTCAAGAGTCTTCTCCAACACTACAGTTCAAAAGCATCAATTCTTCAGCGCTCAAGTTTCTTCACAGTCCAACTCTCGCATCCATACATGACTACTGGAAAAACCATAGCCCTGACTAGACGGACCTTTGTTGGCAAAGTAACGTCTCTGCTTTTGAATATGCTATCTAGTTTGGTCATAACTTTCCTTCCAAGGAGTAATCGTCTTTTAATTTCATGGCTGAAATCACCATCTGCAGTGATTTTGGAGCCCAGAAAAATAAAATCTGACACTGTTTCCACTGTTTCCCCATCTATCTCCCATGAAGTGATGAGACTGGATGCCATGATCTTCGTTTTCTGAATGTTGAGCCTTAAGCCAACTTTTTCACTCTCCTCTTTCACTTTCATCAAGAGGCTTTTTAGTTCCTCTTCACTTTCTGTCATAACTGTGGTGTCATCTGCGTATCTGAGATTATTGATATTTCTCCTGGCAATCTTGATTCCAGCCTGTGCTTCTTCCAGCCCAGCATTTCTCATGATGTACTCTGCATATAAGTTAAATAAGGAGGGTGACAAA
>SJYA01000087.1:94459-127467 GCA_006410615.1 Neotragus moschatus | reverse complement strand
GGAACTCTCTTGCTTTTTCCATGATCCAGCAGATGTTGGCAATTTGACCTCTGGTTCCTCTGCCTTTTAAAAACCAGCTTGAACATCTGGAAGTTCACGGTTCACATATTACTGAAGCTTGGCTTGGTGAATTTTAAGCATTACTTTACTAGTGTGTTAGCTGAGTGCAATCGTGCAGTAGTTTGAGCATTGTTTGGTATTAATTCTGTACATATATATGCATATACATATATATGTGTAGATATACAAGGATTCAGCGAATATATCAAATAAATATTCAGTTCTCTAAAAATGAGATCTAATGAAGGGAAAAGAAATAGAACACAGGTCTCAATATAGGAAAATAAATGAGTGGAAGAAAAAATCATGAGCCCTTGTGAATTCACATATTCAAAATTAGAATCTTAAGCAAAATCATTCTAAATTCTTGTATTACTAGTTAGGATGAAGCAGTGAGGAAATGGCATCCCTGGTGGCTCAGATGGTAAAGAATCTGTCTGTAGTGCAGAAGACCTGGTTTCAATCCCTGAGTTGAGAAGATCCCTTGGAAAAGGGAATTTCCACCCACTACAGTATTCTTTCCTAGAGAATTTTGTGGATAAAGGAGCCAGGCAGGCTACAGTCCATGGGACTGCAAAGAGGCAAATGTGACTGAGTGATTAACACATACACAGTGAGGAAATAGATTATCTTAGTGTTTGACATGATTAATATCATCTAACAGCTTTTAGTTAATAGTAGAAAAGTAAAATTTTATTTTGAGCCTCATCAAGAGGCACATAGTTAAGCCAGTTAGAGGCCTGTAGGTTGTGCACTTGCACAATGATACTTCATTTCATCAAAGGGGTCAAACTTCATATTGTAGATGGAAATGCATTTTATTACAATTTAATTAACAGATGTAATTAAGTAGATTTAACAGATGAAATTAAAGCTATTATTCTAACAGAATCTTTATATTGTGGTAATTATACTGATTAGAGGTATAGTGTTTTGAATCATTTTTCTAGTAACAGAAAGGGGTCAAATAGGTTAGTAGGGGTATTCCTGCTTTGGTACATTAACTGAGCTATTAGTGGTGCTTTATTGAAATTTTTGAAACTTCCTTTTCTCCTGAAATCTTTCACTAATCTTTGAATCTCTTGCCCTTTCTACAGATTTTTGAGTAACCAATTCCTTGCCTTAAATGAATTCTTATTGAGAATGTCTACAGTGTAATGTTTGTCCAACTGGTAATTGACTGATGCAGTAGTGTTGAGAATCTCTATATATTTTGTTCATGTGTTTGTTACTGTTTTTGTTGCTATTTCTAGCATGATGCTGTATGATTTGACGTAATATGCAGTCCATGTTACAGATCTGAATAGTGGACATTATATTTTCTAGCTTTAGGAATGAAAAATACACATGTTAGAGAGGTTAAGTGCATTTCCAAAACCAACTGGAACCTTATGAACCAGGAATTGAACCTATATTTTTGCGCCTTAAACTCTTATGCTTTAAATATGTCTTGTTTCTTTTTATAATAGGGCATCCACAGAAGCTAGATTTAAAAAAAAAAAATCTCTTTAAGATCATTCTAAGATCACTTTCCCAAGTACAAACATATTACTAGCACTGATTATTTCAAGTTCTTTTAGATAACCTTTATTCAGCCTTATCAAATCACTCATTTTCTTGGCTTGTCTGCTGTGGTAAAACTGCGAGTGGCATTAGACAATTCAGTCAGTCAGTTCAGTCCAGTCACTCAGTTGTGTCCGACTTTTTGNTTATTTCAAGTTCTTTTAGATAACCTTTATTCAGCCTTATCAAATCACTCATTTTCTTGGCTTGTCTGCTGTGGTAAAACTGCGAGTGGCATTAGACAATTCAGTCAGTCAGTTCAGTCCAGTCACTCAGTTGTGTCCGACTTTTTGTGAGCCCATGACCTGCAGCACGCCAGGCCTCCCTGTCCATCACCAACTCCCGGAGTTCCCTCAGACTCATGTCCATTGAGTCAGTGATGCCATCCAGCCATCTCATCCTCTGTCGTCCCCTTCTCCTCCTGCCCCCAATCCCTCCCAGCATCAGAGTCTTTTTCCAATGAGTCAAGTCTTCGCATGAGGTGGCCAAAGTACTGGAATTTCAGCTTTAGCATTATTCCTTTCAAGGAATACCCAAGACTGATCTCCTTCAGAATGGACTGGTTGGATCTCTTTGCAGTCCAAGGGACTCTCAAGAGTCTTCTCCAACACCAGTTCAAAACATCAATTCTTCGGTGCTCAGCTTTCTTCACAGTCCAACTCTCACATCCATATATGACTACTGGAAAAACCATGGCCTTAGTACTTCTTTTTTAATGTAACATATTGTGAATGGAGTCATGGTGACAAAAAGACATGGTACCAAACTAATTAGTGCAAAGAAATTAATTCCTTTTCAATAAATATTTAAGAAGAAATAAAATTTAGCTCTCAAAAACTGAAGTGACATAATATTCAGCCAAATGAAATACTGAATATATATTAGTAGGTAGGGAGTGGACTTATTTAAACAGCTAAAAGCCAGATGTTTCTCTTTTGACAGTTACAAGTTGAGATGATTCTTTAAGTGTAAACTTGCTGAAGTTCCCTTAAAAATGTATTAAAATCTTACACGAGGTAAGATGTGTCAGGAGTCTTTTAGTGGCAAGTAACAGAAACTCATCTGAAAAAAAAAATAGCAAAGAAAGAAAGAGGAATTTATTGGCTTCAGTATCTGAGGAATCTTAAGTGACATTAGCTCCAGTTGGACAAAAGGACTCACATGATGTTTGGGGCTCTGTCTGTCTCCAAAGTTTGGTTCTGATGCTCACTATGTTGCTGACTTCCTTAAACTTCCCTATGTGATAACCAGGAAATTTGCTGACTCCTTATATCTCTCTATGGTTGAATATTTGTGTCTCTCTCAAGTTAGCGTGTTGAATTTACTGAACCCTGAAAGTCATAATGGGCTTCCCAGGTTGCCTTAGTGGTAAAGAACCTTCCTGCCAATGCAGGAGGCTTGAGACACAGGTTCAGTCCTTGGCTCAGTAAGATCACCAGGAGGAGGGCATGGCGACCCACTCCAGTATTCTTGCCTGGATGATCCTAGAGACACAGGAGGGTCCACAGGGTCACAGATAGTTGGACACAACTGAAGCGACTTAGCACACAGGGTGATAATAAGAGGTTGAGGCTGTTGGGAGATGACTGGGTCATCAGAGCAGAGCCTTCAACCATGAGATTAGTACCTTAATAAAGATTGTGTGAGAAAGCTCCTCACCCCTTCCTCCATGTGAGAACATAACAAAAAGATATCCATGAGCCAGGAAGTGGGCCTCACCAGACATAGAACCTCACCATGTCCTCACCCTGATATCTGATTTCGAGACCCCAGAAATGTGACAGTTATATTTGTCCTGTTTTTAAGCCACCTACTTTGTGGTATATTGTTACAGTAGCCTTAGTGGTGGAGAAAGCAATGGCACCCCACTCCAGTCCTCTTGCCTGGAAAATCCCATGGACGGAGGAGCCTGGTAGGCTTCAGTCCATGGGGTCGCGGAGAGTTGGACATGACTGAACAACTTCACTTTCACTTTTCACTTTCATGCATTGGAGAAAAAAATGGCAACCCACTCCAGTGTTCTTGCCTGGAGAATCCCAGGGAAGGTGGAGCCTGGTGGGCTGCCATTTATGGGGTCACACAGAGTTGGACACAAGTGACGTGACTTAGCAGCAGCAGCAGCAGCACACTTAGTGGAATAAGACACCTCTTTTTTATTTATTGTGATGCCCTACAGTGAAAAATAGCATATTTTTTGCACATGTCCACACATCAGTCTTGAGTAGAACACTGAATAATTCCTCATGATTTTAAACAAGCACATTTATTTAACAAATATTTATGTATCACATCCTGTATTCCAAGCACTCTTCTAAATGTTGAAAATATTAACTCAATTAATTTTGTAAAAACTCTAAGAGGGATGCACTATTATTATCTCTCTTTTTTTGCACATGAGGGAATTGAGACACAAAAAGTTTAAAGTCGCATATTTAATAAGTGCCAGAGTCAGGATTAGAGCACAGCAGTCTCATTCCAACAAAAATGCTATGCTGATTCTCCATGTGGAGCAAAAAAATGTCACTGAGGTGAAAAATGTCCTAACTAGGTCATCGTTGTATAGAACTTGCATCCAAAGTAACAGGAAGGGTCACTTCTGGGATTACAGAAAAGTAGGTGGAGGGAAAGGTTCTCAAAGAGTAGAGATGCTGGGCTGAAAAAACAAATAAATATAACACATGTCCACTAAAACAAAAGGAGGATATGGAAAGATAGTTATTATAATTTGAGAATCATATTGAATGAATTGTATATAACATGGAAGCTAAATACTGAATATTAATATAAAAATATAGTGAAAATGTATATATTGGTATGATTCCTAGATTATAATGAAAGATAAAGCCAAATGAATCTATGTTTATATGATGACAATCTAAATTTAATTGTGATATCAGATAAATAGAAAAATTATTCCCTAAAATAAACTATTTCTGTTTCTTAATGATGCTCTTTCCTTCATTTAATTACAAATCTCATCGTCTTTGACTTTTCTTCCTGAGCCAGTAGTAGAAGAAAACTTTTACTGAGAAGACATTGGACAACCTTATTCTATTCTGATGGACACTTCCAATCTCATGCTGCATGAGATGGTTTCATAATCTAATTTTGCTATTTTTCTTGAATTATAAAAAGTGGGGTGCCATAGTAGAAGCCATGTGCATTTTAAAAATTACTGTAACTCAGTGTCTCTTCCTGAACTCAGAATGTTTTCATGCGTTGCCCTATTTCATCAGCTCCTGTCTCTGCCGTGCTGACAGTGAATGGCTTATCCTCCTGTCACTTTCTTGGGTGAAGGCAATAGTGATGTGTGTGCTCCAGGTGTCAGTGCACCAACTGCACAAACCCATGTGCATAGGCTTTGTAGGCATGTCCTCAAAGGATATTCCTGTTCCTTCCCTTCACCTACCTTTCCCTACCTTTCCTATCCATGTCACACTCAGGTGTCTTGGTGTTGGGTGCAGTAAATGAAGGCTATGTTTCATTCCTTTGCAAACTGCTGCTGGAGATTATACACTAAAAATCATAAGGATCACTTTCTTATCCCCAAAGTTCTAAAATTTAAGTTGAGGTTTTTTTTTTTTTTTTTGTAATACAGCTTCATGTTGAAGACATTTTGTTGTTCATTGTTTCAAGGGTTCACAAAAATTAAATCATTAATTGTTTTCTTCTCAGGCTATTTGAGAAGCTCTCTTGGGGTAAGTGGGTAGTGAAATACAAAATAAAATGCAAATGAAGTAAGAATGTTATTTTTCAACTAGACTGATTCAAATTACTCATATATAATTATAGGAATTTGCTGTGTTTTAAAACTAGATTGACCTGAGTTAATATCCCAGATTTGCTATTTACTCGTGAGGTCCTCAGTCTCTTCATCGGCAAAGCAGGGATAATAGTGCTTGTCCTCTCATTAAATGAGGGTTAAATAAAGCTTTAGCTACCAGTCACCATAGCAAATAATACTAGTATAGTAATTAGCTAGTGAGTGGCAATTATTTTTACACTCTGCAATTGCAGTTTTAAAAACTTTATTGACTGATACTTAATCTTCTTCTTCAGTGTATACTCCCATCATATACCCTTCTAGCCTTTTCATATATTATTTCATTTTGACACACTGGACTATTTGGAGTCCTCTAAACATGCGACTTATATTCAGTTATATTATCACCTGTGTCTGAAAGACCCATTCTCTACCTTTTTTCACACTTGAAACCTTTCACATCCCCAGTGGTGCAAGACCAGACTGTCTTTCTCATAGAGTCTTAGCAGTACATTCTGGCTTTAATTTCTCCATACTACTGCTGTATTTTGTGCTTAATGATATTGTATTAAGAGTTTTGCAGAGAAATAGAATCCAGTAGGAGATTGTGTGTGTGTGTGCACGCGCGCATGTGTTTTAAAGTAAGCTCAAGTAATTATAGAGGATAAGAAGTCTCATGATATGCCATCTGCAAGTTGGAGACCTGGGAAAACAGTATTTTAATTTAATCTGAGCCTAAAGGCCTCAGGACGAGTGTTACTAATGATGTAAATCCTAGTCTGAGGACAAGAGACAGGCAGTGTCCCAGCTCAGTCACTCAGGTAGAACCTGAAGGGTCCAGAACTCCCTCTTCTCGTGCCTTTTTGATTCAAGCCCCAGTGTATTGAATGACCCAGTTGGGGAAGGCCATCTGCTTTACTGAGTTAATCAATCCAAATGCTAATATTATTCAGAAATACCATCACAGACACATCATCGAGAATTATGTTTACAAATATCTAGGCACCCTATGATGCAATTAACTTGACACATAAAATTACCATCACAGATATCATAGTAGAATTTAATGTATGAATCTTCTAATTCAACTCAGCTAAATGCATTTTACCAAAAACTTAGAAGGAAATTTTCTTTTTCTTTTTTAAACAGCTAGCCAGTAGATGAAGAGGCCTACTTTATAAATTAATAAAATGTCCCAGTATAAGGGCCAGACCTCTATCATCTGCAACAAAGTTGGAAACCAAATAAATAAAATGTCCTTGGTGTATCTAGCTTGGATTATAGTACTAAACAGTAAGTTACCAGAGAAGGGATGTAATCAAGTGTTTACTTAGATGATATGTTATAAACATATAAAATATATGTACGAAGAAATTAGATTTGTGAACGATAGCCTGTCAGAGAAAACAGATAACCATGTCCTTCCACAAAGTGTCTCAAAGTTCCATTATTTAAAGACACTTTTGAGTGGATCAGAGACTAGATTGAGTACTTTGAATGCTTTTTTCTAGCTGTGGAATTTTTCATTCAAATGAAATATTTTATAGATGAGTGAACAAAGTAGATAAATCAAGAGCTATTCTGACATGTGGGTTCTCTCATCTTCTGGTCTTTGGTGGTGACTTTCAGGAACTCTCTGGATAAATATCTTCTATTTATAAATATCTTCTATTCACTCTTCTTTAAGTTTCTAAGCCCTTTTAAAAACCAAAATGATTAAAGATTTATCATACCAGATTGATTCAAAGTGGAGAAGTGACGTAAGAGGAGCCCATTTGGGGGCTGTTCTGAGCAAACTTGTTTTCTAGCAGTTTTGTCTCACAGTCACATCGTGTCTTTAGTTCTTAAGGCTAAGGACACAGATATTAGAGTCAGCAGTAAGGATGTCATCTAAAAGACCACGAGAGAGTGATGTCCACCACTTGCAAAGTGAGAAAGCTAAGTAAACTAGTTCAAAAAAGAGGAGAGAATGGACAAAATGCACATAAACTCAGCCTGAGGTGACAGGCACCATGTGGACTCTCCCTGTTGGAGGGTGGGAGTTCCTCACTTCCCAATCAAGTTCCTGTTTTTTAAGTTCAAATTGTAGTGTCCTGGCATTTCCATACTTTGGACTATTTTCAGTATCTACTTTCACACAGAAATCTTACTTTTCATTTCACCCAAGTTTAGTGGGATTTTGGTTTCTGTATTCCAAAGATTATATATTAAAAAAGAAGTTTCTATATTGAAAGGAAATTTTTTGAGCTAAGTGTAATTATTAAGCCACAGGGTATAGAAAATATGCAAGGCAGGTTAAGATGTGGTGGCTGCAAAGAAAGTTCATGAATTCATGACAGAAAAAGAGTTCACACAAACTTTCAGAATCTAGAACATACAACTACTTAGGGAGGAGAATTGAGAATTTAGAGAAATGTCAGGTTGATTATATTTATTTTTATTTATTAGTTATTCCTTATAACTCTAAAATTGTTGGAAACACAAATACTCCTATTTGTGGTGACTGGCTGGAGCCAGATGATGAAAAATGAAACTAATGATATTTTTGATATAAATGTATTATTATGCTTTGGAAATTGCTATATGAAGACTTTTCTCCTTGTTCCTGGCACTGTGGAACTATTGGGATTTAGATACAAAATTCAGCTTGTCATCTGAAGCTGGTATCCCCAGTGTATTGTGTTTTAGATTAAATCAGTGCTTTTGCTGGGCTTTCCTCGTGGCTCAGATGGTAAAGAAACTGCCTGCAGTGAAGGAGAGCTAGGTTCAATTCCTGGGTTGGGAAGCTCCCCTGGAGGAGAGCATGACAACCCACTCCAGTATTCTTGCTTAGAGAATCCCATGGGTAGAGGAGCCTGGCAGGCTGCAGTCCATGGGATAGCAAAAAGTCAGACACTACTGAGCTTGGACTGCAAGGAGATCCTACCAGTCCATTCTGAAGGAGATTGGCCCTGGGATTTCTTTGGAAGGAATGATGCTAAAGCTGAATCTCCAGTAATTTGGCCACCTCATGCAAAGAATTTTCTCATTGGAAAAGACTCTGATGCTGGGAGGGATTGAGGGCAGGAGGAGAAAGGGACGACAGAGGATGAGATGGCTGGATGGCATCACTGACTCGATGGGCGTGAGTCTGAGTGAACTCCCGGAGTTGGTGATGGACAGGGAGGCCCGGTGTGCTGGGATTCATGGGGTTGCAGAGAGTCAGACACGACTGAATGACTGAACTGAACTGAGTGACTAAGCACAGTACTTACATTGGAAAAAAGAAATAAAAGAAAAGAAATCGGCAATTGCAGTTGAGTATCTGACATGAGCAGGATTTCTTGTGTTGTTGGCAATCTCTTCTTAGGGAATTCTGGGGAGGACCTATGTGTGTGGGAAGCCAGGCTTGAAATTCAAAGACCTGATCATCTCTAGTCAGCTGAAGCTGTTATTAAATTTTGATTAGCTGGATGCTCTGATAAGCCCCAAGGCTTATTTATTTTATAACTGAAAGTTTGTATCTTTGGTCTCCTTTCACCTATTTTTCCTCTCCCTAACCCCCATCTCTGGTAATCATCAATTTCTCTATCAATGAGCTTGCTTTTTGTTGTGTTTTAGATTCCACATATAGGTTGTGTCATACAGTATTTGACTTTCTCTGTGTGACTTATTTCATTTTGCACAATGCTTTCAAGTTCCAGCCATGTTGCTGCAAATGGCAAAATTTCATTAGTTTTTATGGCTGAATAATGTTCCATTGTGTGAGTATACACAGACACACACCTTTGCCCATTCATTTGTTGATGGGCACTTTGGTTGTTTCCATATCATGGTTATTATAAATAATGCTACAGTAAACATGAGTGTACATATATCTTTGGGAGTTAGTGTTTTCATTTTCTTCAAATAAATACCCAGAAGTGAAACTGCTGGATCATACAGTAGGTCTATTTTTAATTTTTTAAGGAACCTCCATGCTGTTTTCCTTAGCATCTGCATACGTTTGCATTCCCATCAAGAGTGTACCAGGGTTTCTTTTCCTTCACATTCTTGCCAGCACTTGCTATATTTTGTCTTTTGGATAATAAGTGTGAGATGATGTTTCATTATGATTTTGATTTACATTTCTCTGGTGATTATCATCTTTTCATGAACCTTTTGGCTATCTGTACATCTTCTTCAGAAAAACGTCTATTTAGATCCTCTGCCCATTTTTTAATAAAGTTGTTTGGTGGGGAGATTGGCTATTAAGTTGTATGATTTCCTTACATATTTTGGATATTAACCCATTATCAGACCTTATATTTACAAATATTTTATCTTATTCAACAAGTTTCCTGTTCCTTTTTTTTTTTTGGATTATTTTGTGTGCTGTGTGGAGCTTTTAAATTTGTGGTAGCCCCATTGCTTATTTTTGCTTTTGTTGTCTTTGCTTTGGGTGTCAAATCCAAAAAACAAACAAACAAAAAAACCTCATTGCCGAGATCAATGTCAAGGATTTTATTGACTGTGTTTTCTTCTAGAAGTTTTATTATTTCAGGCTTAATCACTTTTTAAAATTGTCTTATTCCAGACTACTGATTATTCCACTGTAAATTACTGCTGCTCCTCCTCTTCAATGTCTTTCTGTGTCCTTAAGAACTTTTTTAGAACCAAACCAATTGCAGTAGTTTATAGAATACAGACCTACAAATTATTGAAGGACTTCCACCGCCCTGCTCCAGGGCTTTTGTGTATGAACCCCTAAATTACTTCAGTGCCTTTGGTTCATTATATCCTATTTCAAGTGCATTTTGACATTTCAGATATTTCTTTAGTTCTCCCTGACATTTCAAAAACAACTGGCTATTGATTTTTTTTTGTTAGTTATGTCCTCCAAGCCCTAGTGACACTCAGCGCCTGATCCAAAGCATCCTATATTCAAATAGAACAGCTGACAAGCTGCAAGGGCAGGTCTTGACCAAACATCTTTTTTTCATTACCTGCCGTGAAGCAGTAAACATTATCCTGCCACAGTGATGAGAAGCTTCTTGTATCATGACACCTACTGAGAATGCGCAGTTTGAAGCTGTCACCGTGGTGAAGAGTAGAAACTTATTCTGGTGACTAGGGACTATTCACTAATAATAGTCTAAGAGAGGATAATGACAGGTATTCTCACAGTATAATGAGTATTTTTTTGTGTGCTGCTTATAACTAAAGGCACATGTTATTATCACTTATGTGACGATCATCTTTGGGAAAGCAATCAAAGCAATGAATAGCAGCTTACACGCAACAGAACAGCAACTCAGATCTGATAGGCCTATTACTAAGAGGTAATTTAATATTTATTTAATGTAGTAAAAAGGTATTTCTTATGTACGTCTCTAGTAAAGTAATAACACTGTGTGTGATGTGTAGAGTACATCACTTCTGTGATTTTAAATGCATTTTAAAATTATAAAACATTTCTTATAATGTAATCTTTTAAGAGATTTAAAAATCTATTCCAAACAGGACAATGACTAGAGGGTACAGAGCAGGGTATGTTTCTTTTTAAACTCATCCTGGCAGTGTTTCAAGGAAAGATTTCCAGTTGATCTATTTCCTGATCAAAATATTTGTTCTTATAATAAAAATAGTCTATATGCAAGCCAACTCTGCTTGTGGTGAGTTGGTCTCTTATGTTAGCCAATTCTGTTTATTGCTATACCCTGGAAGATGCAGAAGAAGGGAATGAAGAGCAAACACAGAGATTCTGAAATGACTCAGTCAGGAAAGAATTCAGGATAAGGCAACACTTGACAGTTCAAGTGTCATCTCTTACATGAATTTGGCAGATCCTGAACATTTTAGACCATTTCATGTGTAGGCTTGAAATTCCAGAGAATATCTTTTGTTAAATGTCTCTTGTTCCTTCAGTTGATTTTCAGTTCATTTACATCACATAAATGTTTCCAATTTGATTTACACATCATCAACTGGAAATTTTTTCGTAGGCTTGTGTGTTTTTCCAGAAATGGTTAACACAGAAAATGTGTTATGGAGAGGAAACAAGAAATTGTCATGGCAGTGGGACCAATAGGGGAATAGCTTAATTGCATGGATTTATTAAAAACTCTTAGTCCATTTTATAGTGGCTAATCAAACTTTAAAAACCTAAAGACAAATATATTTAAGCCAATATATTATGTAATATGTGGTGATTCCATATTTATCTTGTGTGGAAAATGTAAAGCAATGTTATCAAAAGTATAGCAAATGTGAAGACAGTATTTCTGGATGCCTCATAAATATTTACATAGAGAATAAAAGATTTTTTATCTTTGAGTGTGGGATAAACTGATAAAAGTCATTTGATTTATATCTGTATTGCTAACTTATATATGACATGAGTCATAAGTTTTAAAACGAGGTTTTATTTAAGAAGTGGAGTGTAATGTACAAAATATCATAGAACTCACTCTTATACCCTAATATATTTCAGAATATATTAATGTATTTGAGGACATTAAAATAAAAGTTGGCAACACAGTAGTTTTAATTGAATATGTACAGCTCTGGTTAACAAAGGAGTAATTTGTAATATGCAAGCATTATGTATAATATTTAAATTTGCCAGTGTACAAATTTTAATTAATAGCTGTGCTAGGAAAATATCCTTGCAAAAGTATCCATGATTAACTATCCACATGTCAATAAATATTATTGGCATGCTAAGTCGCTTCAGTCGTGTCTGACCCACCAGGCTCCCCCGTCCCTGGGATTCTCCAGGCAAGAGTACTGGAGTGGGTTGCCATTTCCTTCTCCAATGCATGAAAGTGAAAAGTGAAAGTGAAGTTGCTCAGTTGTGTCTGATTCTTAGTGACCCCATGGACTGCAGCCTACCAGGCTCCTCAATCCATGGGATTTTTCCAGGCAAGAGTACTGGTGTGGGGTGCCATCGCCTTCTCCGCTGCTAGTGTTAGCATATGAATAGTTAATAATATAATTCACTGTATGAGATACATTTCAAGGAGATTTAAAAATGCATATAGAGATACACACAATTTCTTGTGCTAACTTTATGTGTATATATATATGTGTGTTTGGAATATAAAGATTCAGAAGAGAAGCAACAGCTTCATATTAACAGCACTGTTTTCTGAAGAGACGTGAGTCCATATACTGTCTATTCAGTGGAAAATTCTGTCTCTAGCAGGTTATTTAAGCTATTATATGTTTTCTCAGGCTTAAGTTTAATAGTTGAAAAATACAACAAACAATACTTACCTCATAGAGTTCCTAGGATTAGATAGACTAACAACATTTCTAATAAGGAAAAGTTTATAAGATGCTGGAAACAGAATGTAAATACTGCATGTTTAAAATAGTTTATTAAACATTTTATTATTTTCAAGTCTGAATATTTTCCATAGTAATGTATTTTAGCTTAGATTTTTATCAAGAAAAATCAGCCAAAATGAAGTAGTTTTATGGACGCACTTTATACTATATATTTTAAACTTTCTGAGATGTTTTATCATCATTATTTAAGGAGTTCATGTTTTTCCTAGTTGGTTGAATTTATAATTTTCTTTCTGAATTTTCATTTCAATATTTTATTCTTTGAAGACTGCATAAATCCAACAGAAATTTTATTTCTATTTTTAATATTATGCAGTTAATGTTTTACTATAAAAACCTTATNATTATTTAAGGAGTTCATGTTTTTCCTAGTTGGTTGAATTTATAATTTTCTTTCTGAATTTTCATTTCAATATTTTATTCTTTGAAGACTGCATAAATCCAACAGAAATTTTATTTCTATTTTTAATATTATGCAGTTAATGTTTTACTATAAAAACTTTATGATATATAAGATATATTTAGTATTAAAACAATCAATAAATTTTTAAAAAATCTGGTGTAATTCAGACAGCATATTATACCTAAGTGCCATACTCTAAATGTAATAATTTATTATTTATAGTATTTATTGGTATCGGAGAGGAAGAAATTTTTCTCTACTAGCTTCTTCTAGTTGGTCTAAGAAATAAACTGACATAAACAGATTAACAGAAGAAAATCAAACACAAGTTAAATGTGTTACATGTATACATGGGAAAGATTCAGTTAAACTAAGTAGGTCACCAAGATGGGTGAAGCACTCACCTTAAGACCTTATTCAGCTAAAGACAAAAGAAGATGTTGAGGATAGGGGTTTCGGACTTCAAAGGAGAGGAAGGCAAGTAATGTAGAGATAGAAAAACAAATGTTTGGTAAACAAATGTTTGTGGGGCCTTCAGAGACAATGTGGAGCAGGAAATGGCAACCCACTCCAGTATTCTTGCCTGGAGAATTCTGTGGACAGAGGAGCCTGGTGGGCTGCCGTCTACCGGTTCGCACAGAGTCGGACACCACCGAAGCAACTTAGCAGCAGCAGCAGCAGCCGCAGAGGCAATGAAACAGAGTTCCCCACCCTCTACATCTCACAGGTTCAGTTCAGTTCAGTTCACTTGCTGAGTCGTGTCCAACTCTTTGTGACCCCATGAATTGCAGCACGCCAGGCCTCCCTGTCCATTGCCAACTCCNTGAGTGCAATTGTGAGGTAATTTGAGCATTCTTTGGCATTGCCTTTCTTAGGGATTGGAATGAAAACTGACCTTTTCCAGTCTTGTGGCCACTGCTGAGTTTTCCAAATTTGCTGGCATATTGAGTGCAGCACTTTAACAGCATCATCTTTCAGGATTTGAAATAACTCTACTGGAATTCCATCACCTCCACTAGCTTTGTTTGTAGTGATGCTTTCTAAGGCTCACCTGATTTCACATTCCAATCTTCATGTTTTTAATTGATTTAGAATTGGCATGTAAATTAACTTTAGATTCAAGCATACAACATGATGTTTAGATAATCTGTATGTATTGTGAAATGATCACTGCAGTAAGGATAATTAACACTCATCACCCTGTTGCTGCTAAGTCAGTTCAGTCATGTCCGCCTCTGTGCGATCCCATAGATGGCNTCATGTTTTTAATTGATTTAGAATTGGCATGTAAATTAACTTTAGATTCAAGCATACAACATGATGTTTAGATAATCTGTATGTATTGTGAAATGATCACTGCAGTAAGGATAATTAACACTCATCACCCTGTTGCTGCTAAGTCAGTTCAGTCATGTCCGCCTCTGTGCGATCCCATAGATGGCAGCCCACCAGGCTCCCCTGTCCCTGGGATTCTCCAAACAAGAACACTGGAGTGGGCTGCCATTTCCTTCTCCAATGCATGAAAGTGAAAAGTGAAAGTGAAGTTGCTCAGTCGTTTCCAACTTTTGGCGACCCCACGGACTGCAGCCTACCAGGCTCCTCCGTCCATGGGATTTTCCAGGCAAGAGTACTGGAGTGGGGTGCCACATCACCCTACATTGTTAAAAAATTAGTTTTCTTGTGATGAGGACTTTTATGGTGTATTTTGTGATTTGTTCTTTTAGCAACTTTCAGATATGTAGGACAGTATTATTAGCTATAGTAACCATGTTGCACACTGCATCCCCATAACTTGTTTACTTTTTAAGTACAAATCTTTAACTCAAGTTTGTTTGTTAACTATTAATAATTAAATTGACCATGCCATGTGGCATGTACTTTTCATTCTGGGAAACAAAATTAAAAGATCTCTATTTTTTAGGATAGGACCACATTTTAACTAGTTCACATCAGTGATGAAATATAATGGCATGCCCTTCTTTCAGTGCATATATTCAGGTAATTGCAAAATCTTTTGACAGCTAAGGCATGAAATTTGAACTGCTGCTACTACAACTTGACTGTTTAAATTTCTCAGTTTTATCAGATAAATATATAAATATATATATATATGCTAGGTCATAGGTCATGGATATACTAGGCATTTCATCTAGTTATTTTGTTTCTTAAGGTCTCTTTTGGTTACCATCTTAGTCATATATATATATATATATGTGTGTGTGTGTGTGTGTGTGTGTGTGTGTGTGTGTGTGTATATATACACACTTGGTTACCACCTTAGTCCATTAAGGCTGCTATAACAAAATACCATAGATTGAATAGTTTAACACAATAAACATTTATTCCTCACAGTTCTGGAGGCTGTGAAGTCCTAAATCAAAGTGCTAGGCACATTCAATGGTGAGAGCCTTCTTGGCTTATAGATGTCTTCTTTTTACATACTACAAGGAGAACTCTCATATCTCATTCATTCTTTTTATAAGGACATGAATTCTATCATTAGGGCCCAACCTTCATGACCTAATCTAACTCTAACTACTCCCCAGAGCCTCCACCTCCAAATATCTCCAAATACCTCCATATTGGGAATTAGAGTCTCAACATGAACTTTTGGAGGAATCAAACATTCAGTGCATAGAAATCATCTTCCCAGTGATAAAATCAGAAGAGGAAGCTTCACATAAAATTGTTCTGCCTTATGACCTGTTGCTATTCTTAAGGGAGTGGCCACTTCTCTGTGGTTCACTGTGGTGAGAGATGACTATGTGGGCCTCTTCAGTCTATACGTATGCAGACCAATTTCTACCCTCTTGATAAGATCCAGAATCACAAGTTTATCCTCACGATTGATTTTGCCTTAGAATTTAGCTTCTGACACTGTTGTTTTGTTGGGAAAGAAATAGCATTCAAGAGATTTACCATTGTTTGACTAACATTATCCTGTCTTACATGTCTATAAGATACATAAGCACAGAATTGGTATATTTTATGCTAAGCAAATTCTAGAAGGGTAGAAAGGCATACTTGAAAGCAAAAGAGACTTCAGGTATCATCTATCTTCTTGTTTAACAGGCTCTTTATGTAACATAATCAAAGTCCTAAGCTGATCTTCTTAAATGCAAACAGGAGCAAAATTCCATCTGAATTCAATTACACTCCAACCCACTTTATCATCAACATATTTAAATGATCAACCAACTGTATATCCCAGCCATATCAGAAATTGAAAAGATTCAAAGGTGAACAAATACTCAAGTCTCCAAATTAGCTCTTAATTTGGAGTTCTCCCCTCTGAGTAAGGTACCATACTCTCTCTAACCAGGCATACCTTCCCTCAGCCAATCACAGATAGGTCCTATTCCTTGAATTCTCCCCAACACTCTTGATTTCACCACTTCTTTTTACTGTCCTGACCCTGCTTAAAATCATATGGCCTCATTTGTTCCTTCCCTTTGGATACTGTCAGGCCAACTCACATCCAGCCTTCTTGGTTTATCTTATTTGTTACTATAAGAAAACACACTGTCCTCTCCTATCCCATTTCAAAGTTTAATAGCAAATGAAGCAACTGACAAAGAATTAATCTCAAAAATATGCAAGCAACTCCTGCAGCTCAAATCCAGAAAAATAAACGACCCAATCAAAAAATGGGCCAAAGAACTAAATAGACATTTCTCCAAAGAAGACATACAGATGGCTAACAAACACATGAAAAGATGCTCAACATCACTCATTATCAGAGAAATGCAAATCAAAACCATAACGAGGTACCATTTCACGCCAGTCAGAATGGCTGCAATCCAAAAGTCTATGAGCAATAATTGCTGGAGAGGGTGAGGAGAAAAGGGAACCCTCTTACACTGTTGGTGGGAATGCAAACTAGTACGGCCACTATGGAGAACAGTGTGGAGATTCCTTAAAAAACTGGAACTAGAACTGCCTTATGACCCAGTAATCCCACTGCTGGGCATACACACTGAGGAAACCAAAATTGAAAGAGACACATGTACCCCAGTCTTCATCACAGCACTGTTTATAATAACCAAGACATGGAAGCAACCTAGATGTCCATCATCAGACAAATGGATAAGAAAGCGGTGGTACATATACACAATGGATTATTATTCAGCCATTAAAAAGAATACATTTGAATCACTTCTAATGAGGTGGATGAAACTGGAGCTTATTATACAGAGTGAAGTAAGCCAGAAAGGAAAACATCAATACAGTACACTAACACATATATATGGAATTTAGAAAGATGGTAATGATAACCCTTATGCGAGACAGCAAAAGAGACACAGATGTATAGAACAGTCTTTTGAACTCTGTGAGAGAGGGAGAGGGTGGGATGATTTGGGAGAATAGCATTGAAACATGTATGTTATCATCTGTGAAACAAAACACCAGTCCAGATTCAATGAATGATACAGGATGCTTGGGGCTGGTGCACTGGGATGACCCAGAGGGATGGTACAGGGAGGGAGGTGGGAGGGGGTTCAGGATTGGGAACACGTGTTACACCTGTGGTGGATTCGTGTTGATGTACGGCAAACCAATACAATATTGTAAAGTAATTAGCCTCCAATTAAATAAATTTGTATTTAAAAAAAAAGTAAAAAGGTTATTTTGGTAAAATATGGATAATATAAGGCTTACCATTTCACCATTTAAAATGTGCAATTCAGTACTATTAAATATATTCACAATTTCATATAACTATCACTCTATTCATTTCCAAAAGTTTTCATAGTCCCAAGTAGAAACTCTGTACCACTAAACAATAAACTCTTTCCTTCTCCTCCCAGCCATGGTGGACTCTGTCATACTTTTTGTTTTGATGAATGAGGTACTTAGAATAGGCAAATTCATAGAAAATATACTTTTTAAAATTGAATTATTTACCATTTTGAAACTTCTGATTTTGGTATTATTTTGGATCCATGTATAATACATAGGCACATATATGTGCAATATCAGGAAAATTAGAAGATATGATTAACAGTCAAAGAGGTTGTTTAGGATAATCTTTAGTGTATTTAAATCTAAAAAGTATAATTAGATTAATAAATGTGTTCTAAAAGCAGTTGGTTATCTCAGATAACTATATACATATACAAAGTATACGTATGGTCCTAATAAGCATTTGCACAAAGTTCTATATATTTCCAGAGGTACATCATTTTTTATATCTTCATATAGTAATAATTTGTCAAAACAATGTCTTTGAGAAAGGCCCTTTAGAATTGAAAGGATTCTAATCAAAATCTAGAAAACTAAGATGCTACAATAGGAAGAAACTGAAGGCTTGATAGAAACTTTTCTATAAAAGTATAATTCTTCAGTGTTCTAACTTCTGCTTTTGTCACACAGTGAATAAATACAACATAGAAAAAGCATAACATTGGTGGTTTATAGTTTGAGTATCAAAAATTATCTAACATGAGCCCAAAGCTCATGCTTTACACTCAAAATGAAAGTGCTTTGCCATTGTCTGACATTGATCATCCAAAGTAGGTTCATGAATTTTTCTTTAAGATTCTATCATGTAAGATTTTAAATCCACTCATTATTGATGCAATTATCTTCTGAATATGTTATGAAAATTAATCTTTCAATTTTTAATGTAAATATTTTATGTGAGCTGATCCTAAAATATACATTTTTTTTTTCAGATTTCATATTATGTCATATATGACTGACTGGGGCTTCCCTGATGGCGTAGTGGTAAGGAACCTACTTGTCAATGCTGGAGACATGGGTTTGATCTCTGGGCTGGGAAGATCCCTGGAGAAGGAAATGGCAACTCATTCCTGTCTTTTTGCCTAGGAAATCCTATGGACAGAGGAGCCTGCCGGGCTTAAGTCCATGGGGTTGCAAAAGACTCAGAAATGATTTAGCGACTAAGCAACAGTAACATATATAAATAACCTTCACCAGTTTAGTATCATTTTGTCCATGAATATTTAAGAACAATTGCTCCTTGTTTCTGTTTGTGGTATTGTGTGTGTGTGTGTGTTTGTGTGTGTGTGTGTGTGTGTGTGTGTGTATGAGGTGTCAGGAAATAAGCAGCATTTGATTGTTTATTTTCAATTTAAGTAAAGAAAGATATGTTAAGTCGCTCAGTCGTGTCTGGCTCTTTGAGACCACATGGACTATAGCCCACCAGGCTCCTCTGTCCATGGGATTCTCCAAGCAAGAACACTGGATTGGGTTTCCATTTCCTTCTCCAGGGGATCTTCCTGACCCAGGGATCGAACCCAGGTCTCCCGTATTAGAGGCAGATGCTTTAACCTCTGAGCCACCAGGGAAGCCCAATGAAAGATATAATCAAGTGTCAAACTAGTAATAGTCATATTACTATGTAAATTACTAGTCATGTTGCAATATATTTAAGAGAGTCTAGGAAATAATATACACTGTAATTGAGAATAATATAATTATCTTCTTGTGATAGATAAGCTAAACTCATAAGAATAGTTTAGATGCTGTAGGCTTTATGAGTTCTTCTTTTGGGAAAAAAAAAATCTCTTTTGTCCTCCATATTGTGCTATCTCTCAGTTCTGTCTGTCAATATCAGATCAGTATTTGTTTATTCATTCCTTTATCCATGATATTTCACAGACATTTCCCTAGGTCCTGGGAAATATGATGAATTGTGTGCCTACAAGAGACTACATTCAAAAGAGAGAGGTAATAATTAAAAATTGTGCTCATGCTAAGTCACTTCAGTCATGTCTGACTCTTTGCGACACAATGTTCCAGGCTTCTCTGTCCATGGGTTTCTCTGGGCAAGAATACTGGAGTGGGTTGCCATACCTTTTTTCAAATAATTAAAAATAGTTAATAGTAAATGCTTCTTAGAGGATTAAAATACAACAATATGTAGTATATGACTAGTCATGGTGGACAGTCAGGTCAGGCTTATTCCTGAAGGTGAAATGCAAGCTGTGATGATCTGAGTGATTAAATGAGCCAGTTGTGTGACGATCAAGGAGACGGGGATTCCAGACAAGCACTAGAAGGTGCATAAAGCCTTGAGGCAGGAAAGAGATTGGGGAGAGAGCAGAAGGAGGTAAATACAGCTGTGAGCAAGGAGTCAGGGAGGAAAGGGACACCAATTTAGGTGGCTGAGGTAGACAGGTACTGTTTCCTGTCTGATAAAACCTAACATCTCTGGTCAGGCATTTAAGTAAGTCCCTTCATAAATGGGACTTACATACTACCTGTATGATTGAATTTCCATCATGCTCCACTATATTGCTCAATATTTCCTAAACAAATCTGTGTCCTCCTCAACTCTGTCATTTGATAGAAGAATCTCATCCACTTAGAATGCATTTTCCATTTTTTTACATAACCAAGCACCAGTCACTCCTCAAAGTCCATGTCTTTATGAGCAACTAACATGATATTATTATTTTAAATTAGAATAATGTAGAAAATATTAATATTTCAGTAAAATTAATTGAAAAATTTAGCTTGTTTTAGTTTTTTGATATTTTATATAAGCTGACTCAATCCTTTTTTGAGAATTGTCTTTCCTTATTGAAAGATAAAATGTATGCTCTTGGTGGAAAAAAAAATTTGATGCCACAGATATGAAAGAATGCAAGCAAGAAGAAAAAAAATTATATTATTATCACTATCCAGAGATATTCATTGTCAGTATTTTGTTTTCAATTTTATTATTATTATTATTTTTGGCTGCATTGTGTCTTCACTGCTGCACGTAGTTTTTCTCTAGTTGCCACGAGTGGGAACTACTCTCTAGTTGTGGTTTGTGGGCTTCATTGCGATGGCTTCTCTTGTTATGGAGCACAAGCGCTAGAGGGTGGGCTCAATAGTTGTGATACACAGCCTTAGTTGCCCTGTGGCGTGTGGAATCTTCCTGGACTAGGGATCAGTCCACATCGCCTGACTTGGAAGACAGATTCCCAGCCACTGAGCAACCAGGGAAGTCCCTCACTGTCTGTCAGGTCTGTGTGTGTGTGTGTGTGTGTGCGTGCGTGCATGCTGGTGTCTGACTCTTTGCAACCCCATGGAGTGTAGCCCGCTATTCTCCTCTGTCCTTGGGATTTCCCAGGCAAGAACACTGAAGTAGGTTGCCATTTCCTTCTCCAGGGGATCTTCCCAACCCAGGGATTGAACTTGGGTCTGCTGCATTGCAGGAGGGTTCTTTACCACTATGCCAGTGTCTGTTTATTTCTACCAATCTATCTGTATCTAAATGCAAACAACCTGCTATTTCCAACTTAGTTTTGAATAGTCCCATGTGATATATTTTTAAATTTTATATACTTATTTCATTTTTGAATATAATATGCCTATCTAATCTATACTCCAGTTATATATTTAACTTTAAAAAATTATTCAGTAAAGAAACATTTCAATGAAAATCTTTTTGCTAAAATTTTACTATATTGTACATTTAAGTTTCTAGTATCAGTTTTTGTACGTAGAATGACTAAGTTTAATGTTATACAGATTTTTAAAGCTTTTGATGCTTTTGCTGAACTGAGTTACTAAATTACATCAACTACTTGCCTCTTTCACTGTTACCTAATATTGCTCACATTGTGAGCTCATGTCCTGTATCACACCTTTAACTTGAATCCTTCATATAACTTAGCAAAGTACCCTTTTCATCAGTAAACAAAAGGCTTAATTATAATGGACTGAAAAACAATGAAAATGATCTTAGAATACCATTGAGCTTCATGTCATACTGATTTCTCTTATATACTTTCTGCAAAATGATGATCTTGCTATTACACATAAGCTTAATATAGGCACAAGATTAGAAGGCAATGAATAAACTATGTTCTCAAGCTGAAGATTCAGAAACATTATCTTAATAGGAAGTTAATCAAACCATATTATTTATATCTCAGTTATGCTGAATTATTTTATGAATCATAAATACTTCTCTTTGAAGTAAGGTATAATTGAAAATATATCTATAGAATAAGACTTAATTGTAATTTTTACACAGTGTTTCCCTACCTGTGTTTTGTATATTCTTAACCTTGATATATATCTGAGATATACTGAAGAATGAATTAAGAAGTTCTTAGAAAGGCAACCTGCTTTATTCTCAGCACTAAGCTATTAACATAGGCAATATCTTCACATAGTTGCATTTTTTAATTTTAAAAGTTTTACATCCATTTAATTATTTAAATACTATTAGAATTTGCATCGGAGTCATTAACTAGAGATATGAGGGATATTTTATAATTTATTGTGACTCTGAACTCTTAATGAATAATGAGTATTAGAATTTCAATGTTGAGTTTTTGCTTTGCAGATATTCACATAAACAAATAGCATCAGAAGAATTAAACTAGAATTTAATGATTAATAAAAGGAAAGGCATTGATTTCTTTCCCCTGTTGAGGAGGGCACTTTAGTTGATGATGATATTATCTATGTTGCACTCAAGTAAATATCCATCCCAGGGGTCAAACAAATATAAAATAATATATTAAAACAATCATAAGAGTGTTCTAATTCAGGGACAATTTAGAATGTCTGAGAGATTACCTGCTGTTTCTTTATTCTTCTTTTTGTCATGAGACAGTTCTTTCCAAACTGAAAACAGATTAGCTAAAGAAAATATTGCCTTTCTACTTCTTGTATATTAGTAGTTTAAATTGCATTTTTGACTCTAGAATTAGAAAGAAATAACAATAATAGGGAAAAAAGAATAAATTTAACTTGAAGTATTTTCAGTTTTCTGATATTCTGTATTTCAAATATCCTATAAAAAGTTATAAAATAATTCTAAAAAGCTAGAGGATATTATTCATATGTGACCAGATAAAGCAATGCCCAGGTTTATTAGTATGTACAAGTTGACTGTAATAATACCACAAAATGGTACAGCTCTAAGTCTGGACCATCAGTGAACAAATTTACCAGCCTGGCCAATATGCGTGCATGGTATGTCTAGTGGTCAACCAGTTGAGCATTTGGATGCACTGAGGTAACTGAATGTTTTGGTGCATTCCAATATTTGTAGGCTTGTTCTTTGTAGCTCTGATTACTAAAAATATCTCAGGATACTGTTTTTCCTAGACAATGTAAACATATTCACTGTTAAAAAAAGTTAAGTATTAATGTTTGTTAAAGTATCTGCAGATTCAATTGGCAATCTCCTTTAGTATCTCAGTCATGCTTAAGAAATTACTAGGCTAGGTATTTACAAGGTGAATTCAAGCTAACAAAGGCCATGTTGTCAAATACCTATACTATAATATAAATGTTATAAAAATGTCATATAAAATAATCATATATAAAAACCCTCTAAGTGCACATTTTAGAAAAAAGAAAACATCCAAATATTTGAGTAAATTTTTTTCATTCTCATTGAGATATTTGATGATGGGCCCAAAGCACATGTTACCATGTTTTTTAAAAACAGCTTCTACTATGTGAGTTCTGATTTTCTGTTGGAAGTGTCACTAATATTTAAGTCATTCATATCGATAAACAGAAAATTATGTTTTAATTATCTATTCTCTTCACTCTTTCATCAGATTTGTTATCAAGTACTAATTTTGTGTAACTTCTGTGCTATTTTGTCATTGGATCCATTTTCCACTCCTATTGCTAGAATGCCCTAAACTATTTCAATAAACTCTTGGGATTTATGCTTATAATTTCTTTTTATTTGGGCAGTGTATCTTTTTTATTAACTTTCTGATTCATCTTCCAAGTAAGATTTGAGCATAATAGAACTGTTTTCCAAAAACCAACAGCATCTATATTTCTTACCTAGATAAATACCTTATCTTGGTCATTAACAATCAAATTTTTTCTCTTACATCTTCCCCGTACCCTCTACTTGAAACAAACTACATGACTGATTATTCCCTAGGAAAACCACAAATATTCCATCTTAGTAACTGAAATTTGCATTAAACAGTAAACTCCCTTAGGGCAAAGATTTAGCTTCTCATCTGGAACATAATACATTACATTATAGATACTGACTGTGAGTTGAATAAAGTACTAAAATAAGAGAGTTTTTTAATAACAGTTTTGCTTTTCTTTCTCAATAATTATTTACTAGGTAGGAAATAAACTCCTAAAATGACTTCATGTGCTGTAATGTTGTTTTCCCAGTGTACTTACATTATGGTGCCTAGGTCAGGAGTCTGGAATGGGTCTTAGCAGACTACAATTTAAGTGTCTGTAGAATTGCTTTCTTTTCTGGAGTCTGTAAGAATCTGTTTCCCACCCATTCAGGTTGTTAGCAGAATATAATTGCTGTGTTTGCAGGGCTGAGGTCTTCATCTTGGCAGTCATCAGCTGAGAGCTGTTCCCAGCTTCTAGAGCCAAATTTCCATTGATAATCTCATAAAATAAGATCACATTATATCACTTTGTATAGATGCAGAACTACTTGTAACATTTCTCAGTGCTTTCTTTACTTTGCTGCTGCTGCTGCTGCTGCTAAGTCCCTTCAGTCGTGTCCGACTCTGTGTGACCCTATAGACGGCAGCCCACCAGGCTCCTCTGTCCCTGGGATTCTCCAGGCAAGAACACCGGAGTGGGTTGCCTTAGGTCCCTGCAGATTGATGTAACCTGTTTACCCATTGCAATTCCCAGATAATCACATCACCTTCAATTATTTTGTCAATGGAGGCAGATGTCTTTATTGATTCAATACATTTTCATTATTGTGTATGTGTGTGTGTATTCCGGCAAGTTATTTAATTATATAAAAAGAAAGGTAATTTTTTAAAATTAATGCTTGTTGCTGTATGTATGCATATATACACACAACTTTTTTTTTTGTAATTGACATATACTTAATTTAAAATATTCTGCTAGTGTCAAGTATATAGCATACTGATTCAGTATTTTTGCAGATTATATCCATTAAAAGTTATCACAAGATAATATCCATAATTCTCTATGCTACACAAATACATCCTTATTGTTTATCTATTTTATACATAATCCATTGTATCGCTTAATCTCATGCCCCTAATTTGCCCCTCTCCTGTTTGGTAACCACTAATTTGTTTTCTGCATCTGTGACTCTGTTTCTCTATTGCATATACATTTATTTGTATTTTTTTTAGATCCCACATATAAATGCTATCATACAATATTTGTTTTCATGTGTCTGACATTTCACTCAGTGTAATATTCACTGTGTCCATCTACATTGCTGCAAATGGCAGATTTTTGTTTTTATGGCTGAGTAATATTTCACTGTAAATACATACCACATCTTCTTTATCTATTTATCTATCCCATATCCTAGGGATTGTAACTTGTGCTGCTGTGAACATTGGGGTGCCTGTATCTTTTTGAATTTTGTCTTAATTTTTTCCAGATATACCTAAGTGGAATTTTTGAAAGTTCTATTTTTATTTTTTGAGGACCCTTTATACTGTTTTCCATAGTGGTGGCACCAATTTACATTGCCACCGATAGTATACAAGGATTCTCTTTTCTCTACATGCTTGACAACATTTGTGATTTGTAAACTTTTGATGATAACTGTTGTGACAGGTGTAAGGTGATATTTCATTGTTGTTTGGATTTGTATTTATCTAAGAACTAGTGATGTTAAGCATCTTTTCATGTATCTGTTAGTCACCCGTGTACCTTCTTTGGAAAGATGTCTTTTCAGATATTCTGTCCAATTGATTGGGTTGTTTGTTTATGATATTGAATTGTATAAGTTGTTTATATATTTTGGATATTAACACATTGTCAGTCATATCATTTGCAAATCTTTTCTCCCATTCTGTAGGTTTTTTCATTTTGTTATTATTATTACTATTATTTTTGCTGTGCAAAAGCTTTAAAGTTTAATTTGTTCTATTCATTTATTACAAAACATTGTTTTAGACTTCAAAGTGTATCTTACTCATCTTGAACTTACAACTTAGATTTTAGTTGTCAAATTTTAATTTTTAAATCAGTTAAAATTGATTTAAAAATCAATTCTTATTTTAAACTGCTGACTAATCTCTAAAAATTATAGAACCTTTAAATTTGGCTTTACTCCTTAGAGATAAAAATCTCATTAATGCTTTAAATAAAATGACCTCCTGTAAACTTTGTCTCTAATATGAAGGTTAGGACACCTGGCACCTGGTTGATCCCCACCAATTGCTGTAAGTTCAGGATAATGATGAAAAACTCTGGTAAGACATGTTCATCCTTGACAAAGACAAATGATAGTTTTTAGGAACTAAATGTAGATTATATGGAGAAAAATTAAAGATCAACTTGTACACAGTTAGATTTGGGGATTTGCAAAATCATTCATCCCTAGCAGGAAGAATTAGAACATAACAGAAGGTGAATTATTGAAGCAGTATTTCAGAGTGGTATCAAGTGAACACCAGAGTGTAGCTATTTCAATCTTATTTATAATCAAGCATAATATACTAAAATAGCAGTGTGAGCGCAGAGCTTTGCAAGGATAAGGAAGATGATTAGAGACTTACAGACAAGGTGAGCTAATCATAGAGTCCAACAAAGATGAGATTGGGGAAAATGAGAACTAGATTCAACTTGAGAAATGGGCTGGCAGCGGGAAAATAGAAAAGCACTCCTCAAATTTGCCCTCCTCACCGAGGAATTGTTATAAAACTAAAGTCAATAGCAGCTACTGCTTGAAACTCTCCAAAGATTCTCCTTTACTGTTAATATAATGCAAGCATGCGTTATACATGCTCAGTATGCCACTTTGTCCTATACCTCTGCCTTCTTTTACCACAAACCCATGGATGTTTTGCATTTCATTTCATTTCTTTTTCACCCTGAACTTGTTTCTTTTTAGGGGCTTTGAATCTGCTATTTCCTCAGCATGGCATATCAACCTGAACATTGCTCCTTTGTTTTCAGAATGCTTTAATGATTCATGAAGTTATTTCAGCTTATGGTAAATAATAGAAATATGTGAGTTAAAGCAGAGAAATACAAATAACTGAAAGGTTTCATGGGACCCATATGGCAGACACAGAAGAAATTAGCATGGTTGTCAATGGTGTGTGAATAGAATATAGGCAAAATATAATGGAGGGGAAAATAATATTTTCTAGCAAGTAATTTCTGTTAAAAGAATTCAAAATAGTACCTTCCTTTTGTATTTTGTGGCTTTTTGGCATGGAATGATTATTTACAGGACACTGGAATAACTGTTTTTCTATGCCTTAAGCATGGTGAGTTAATACTTAGCCAGAGTTTACAAGCATTTTTCAAGGGATTTTTCCAGTTATCTACTGAGCTATTGCCAAATTTTATTGCTTAAAACAACTATTTTATTTTAGTATAATTTCAGGACTCAGAAATCCAGTAGATATTAGGTGATTCTTTTCCTCTTCATGGAGTTTAATGAGGTCACTTGGTGTAGTTAGCCGGTGAATGGCTGGTCTGAAGGGTCCCAGATGGCTTCACTGACAAGTCTAGTTTCTTGGCAGAGACAGTTGGAAGGCTTAGCCCAACTGGAACTGTCCAGCAGAGTGCCTATATGTGTTCTCTCTGGCATAGCAGCTTTGGCATAGTCAGATGTCTTATAAGACTGCTCAGGGCTCCTAGGGACAGGAAGCTGAAGTTGCCAGTTTCTTTAGCAATGCTTCCAACATAAGCTTTTGGACAATGCAAACACACAATTCAGATTAAAGAGCAAAGAGAGAAAGATACTACTTCTATACAACAGGAAGATCAATGAATTTGTGACCTTGTTCAATTTACCTAGGGACTTAAAGTAATCTTATCATATGAGCAAAGCCATGCAGTACATAACGGTGGATGCAGGGGAGTTTTTAAATATATACTAGTTAATTTATTTGTGGTGGCTGCTCTTGTCATGGGGCATGCACTCTAGGGTGTGTGGGCTCAGTAGTTATGGCACATGGGCTTAGCTGCTCCATGATATATGAGATCCTCCTGGACCAGGGATCAAACCCACCCTTGCATTAGCAGATGGATTGTTTACCACTGAGCCACCAAAAAGCCTACAAATATATTTTTAATAACAATTTGTATACATCCTTGGAAGTATGCAAAATGAAGACAATTAAACCATTTTCTTTCTACTTTTCTGCTTTAACTTTTATATGTATTTGTCACTAATAACATGGCTTTGCAATGTTTATAATTTGATAAATATGTTTATACATGCTTTCTTTGTTTAAAATATCAATGAGATTTTTGTGTTGATATATATATATATATATAAAACTTTAGTTCATTTTAACTATTATATATATAGTATTGTCTATAAATATAAATATAATAGGCTATAAATATAATTCTGATGTACCTTTAAATTATTTCCAATTTTCTAAAAATGTCCCTGCTACAATGAGGCCTACCCTCACATCAAAAGTTTTGCCTGTGAAGTTCAACTAGAAGTGAAATTTGTAGATCATAGATGATGAGTAACTTCTGCTCCACTAGACAATGTCTCCATCAACTCTGAAGTGATTTTAACAGTCTGCATAGTACTGTGAGCAGTGTATGAGGGTTGCCACTATTATTCTCCTCAAAAATTTTAGGGATAGAGTATTAAAAGTTATCTCATTGCGGTTTTAATTTATATTCTTCTCACTAGTAGTATGTGGCTTGTCTTGTCATGACATCTTTTATTTTGTATAACATTTATATATACAGAAATATTTAATGTCAAGGCAGCTAAGTTTATTAATCTTCCTTCATGACTCATGCTTTCTGTGACTTGTTTAACAAGTCCATTTGTACTTCAAGTTCATTAAGATATTCTATGGTACTTTATGCATGACTTTGAAGAAATATTATTTATATACTTACTTCTTTTATTTTTTATGTTTAGTATTATCAATCTAAACTTAATTTTTGAGTCTGTGGTGGTAATAATCCTATTTTACTTACTTATTTATTTTTCTTTTGGTAACCAGTTACCCTAGCATCATTTATTGAACATCAGACTTTTTTTTTTAAATCCACACTCATTTGTCAAGTTTCTAGTATATTGTTGAGAGAAAAAAATGATAAGGAATATCTTTGTATATTTCAGATTTTAAAATAAATTTTAAAATTTCACCAATAAATATGGCATGTATCACATTTTAGATGTTCATTTTTTATTTAAAGAAATTCTCCTCAATTTTTATTTTGCTCAAAATATTGGAAAAAATATAAATGGGCACTGATTTTTCAACACTTAGTATCTTGAGCTAATTATGAGGTTTCTGCTACTAGTCACTAATTCCTGTCTGACTCTTTGCTACTCTATGTACTGTAGCCACCCAGACTCCTCCATCCATGGGATTTCCCAGGCAAGAATACTGGAGTGGGTTCTCATTTTCCTTAATGACATCTTCCCAACCTAAGGGTTGAACCCACATGTCCTGGAATGCAGGATTCTCTATCAATGAGCCAGCTGGGAAGCCTGATTATGAGGTTATTCTCTCATAATTACTTAACATGATTAATCACATTAATTGATTTTCTAATGTTAAATCATTGTTACAATTCCAAGATAAAGCCAACTTAGCTACAACATAAATACTGTTGGTGTACGTGCTTAAATTCAGTTTATTATTGGTATTTTAGAATTTTGCATTTATTCTTATAAGTGAGATTGGCTTATTATTTTCTACTTTTATAAAAATTATTGTTAAATTTTGACATAAAATTAAAATAAATGTTTCTATCTTTTCTATGTCTGAAAACATTTATTTAAGGTTAGATTTAGTTTTTCTTCTTTTAAAAATATAGCATAGCAATTGAGTTTTGTGTAATAACTTCTACAGCTTTATTATAATGACGTACTAGTTCTAGGAAGGCTTTTTTGATATTTTATTCAGATTTTGTATATTAAAAATTATGTCACCTGTGAACAGTTTTATTTCTTCCTTCCCAACCTGTATACCTTATATTTCCCTTTCTTATTGTACTAGTTGGAACTTCCCAAATAATGATGAAAAGCTGTGATGAGAGGTGATATATTACCTTCTATTAATCTAACAGGGAAGGCTATGAACTTCTCACCATAAGTATGATGTTAGCTATAGGTTTTTTGGTAGACTTTCTTTATCAAGTTGAAGAAGTTTCCATTTATCTCTTGTTTACAGAAAATTTTTGACATAAATAAGTATATTTTGGTTGTTTTTTTCTGCATCTATTGATTTGATAATATGTCTTTTCTTCTTTAGCCTATTGGTGTTAAACCAGCTGTGCATACTCAGGATAAACATGATCATGGTATTAATTATTTATTTTTATACATTGTTAGATTCAAACTGCTAATATTGGGTTGAGGAATTTAGTGTCTATATTTATGAGAAATATTGGTCCGTAGTAAATGTAAAATTTGTCTGGTCCTCTTAATAAGGTAATTGGACTGCAAGGAGATCCAACCAGTCCATTCTAAAGGAGATCAGACCTGGGATTTCTTTGGAAGGAATGATGCTAAAGCTGAAACTCCAGTACTTTGTCCACCTCTTGGGAAGAGTTGACTCATTGGAAGAGACTCTGATGCTGGGAGGGATTGGAGGCAGGAGGAGAAGGGTACGACAGAGGGTGAGATGGCTGGATGGCATCACCGACTCAATGGATGTGAGTTTGAGTGAACTCCAGAAGCTGGTGATGGACAGGGAGGCCTGGTGTGCTGCGATTCGTGGGGTCGCAAAAAGTCAGACACGACTGAGCAACTGAACTGAACTGAAATGAACTGGCTTCAGAGAATAAGTTAGGAAGTATTCCCTCTACTTCTATCTTCTGGAAGAGATTATTAGAGAATTGGTGTAATTTCTTCTTAAAATATTTGATATAATTCATCAGTGAAGCTTCTAGACCTTGCACTTCTGTTTTAGAAAAGTTAATTATTGATTCAATTTCTTCATAGGTGCACAACTTTTTATATTGTCTTTGTTACTGTGTGAGTTTTGACAGACTGTGTCTTTCAAGGAATCGGTCCATCTTATCTATCAAATTTGTGGGCAGGAATTTGTTCATAATATTTCTATAATACCGTCTTGATGTCCATGGGATCTGTACAGACCTTCCTCTTTCATTTAGTTTATTAGTCATCTGCGAACTTTCTCTTTTTCTTTCTTATGTTAGCCTGGATAGATACTTCTCAATTTTATTGATCTTTTCAAAGAACTGTTTTTTGTTTGTTTTTGTTTTATCAATTTTTTTCTATTGATTGCCTATTTTCAGTTTTGTTGATTTCTTCTCTAATGCTTATTATTTCTTGTCCTCTGATACTTTGAATTTATTTGCTCTTTTTTTCCCCTGTCTTTTTTAAAGTGAAAACCTGGCTGATTGATTTTTAGATCTTTAGTCTCAGTGCTATAAATTTCCTTTACAGCTATAAAGCACTGCTTTCACTACACTGCAAAATTCTTGATAAGTTTTATGTTCATTTTCATTTAAATAATTCAAAATATTCTTAAATTTCTCTTGACATTTCCTTTTTGACTTGCATGTTATTTGGATGTGTGTTGCTTATCTCCACATATTTTGGGACTTTTCATGTATCTTTATCTAGTTAACTTATTGGCTTAAGTCCAGTTCCTTCATTTATTAGCAATGTAATCTTACAATAGGCTTAATTGTTTTTCTGTATATTACTATTTATCTCACTTTTGTCTTTGGATTTTGAAGGCTTTTTGAATATTGACATGTAATTTGTGTAATTTTTTAAACAAATTTGAGTGTGTATTATATGAGTACACAAATAAATAATAAACAGTCTTTTTTCTGTTTAGACACTGTGGTTGTACTTGATTTAAGTAGATTACATGTTCACTACATTCTTGGTAAATTAGAGAACTGACAATTTATTTATTTCTTTGTTGAAGGAGTATTGCTTTATAGAAATCTGTTGGTTTCTGCCAAACATCAACATGAATCAGCCATAGGCATACACATGTCCCCTCCCTCTTGCACTTCCCTCCCACCTACCTCCCAATCCCAACCCTCTAGGTTACTAAGAGCCCCTGTTTGAATTTTTGAGTCATAGAACAACATTTTTTTTATCGACATATACCATTTCATTGGTATTCTAGAACTTTTTTATAAGAAGATAAATATTTGTGTGGGATGAATGATGAAATCAGTGTTGTATTCTGGAGCATCAGTTCAGTTCAGTCGCTCAGTTGTGTCTGACTCTTGCCACCTGATGAATTGCAAAACGCCAGGCTTCCATGTCCATCACCAACTCCCGGAGTTCACTCAGACTCACGTCCATTGGGTCAGTGATACCAGCCAGCCATCTCATCCTCTGTCGTCCCCTTCTCCTGCCCCCAGCCCCTCCCAGCATCAGAGTCTTTTCCAATGAGTCAACTCTTCGCATGAGGTGGCCAAAGTACTGGAGTTTCAGCTTTAGCATCATTCGTTCCAAAGAAATTCCAGGGTTGATTTCTTTCAGAATGGACTGGTTGGATCTTCTTGCAGTGCAAGGGACTCTCAAGAGTCTTCTCCAACACCACAGTTCAAAAGCATCAATTCTTCGGCGCTCAGCCTTCTTCACAGTCCAACTCTCACATTTATACATGACCACTGGAAAAACCATAGCCTGACTAGATGGACCTTTGTTGGCAAAGTAATGTCTCTAATTTCAAAATACTATCTAGGTTGGTCATAACTTTCCTTCCAAGGCATAAGTATCTTTTAATTTCATGGCTGCAGTCACCATCTGCAGTGATTTTGGAGCCCAGAAAAATAAAGTCTGACACTGTTTCCACTGTTTCTCCATCTATTTCCCATAAAGTGATGGGACCATATGCCATGATCTTCGTTTTCTGAGTGTTGAGTTTTAAGTCAACTTTTTCACGCTCCTCTTTCACTTTCATCAAGAGGCTTTTTAGCTCCTCTTCCCTTTCTGCCCTAAGTGTGGTGTCATCTGCATATCCGAGGTTATTGATATTTCTCCCAGCAATCTTG
>SJYA01000087.1:0-93598 GCA_006410615.1 Neotragus moschatus | reverse complement strand
TGCAATTGTGAGGTAGTTTGAGCATTGTTTGGCATTGCCTTTCTTAGGGATTGGAATGAAACTGACCTTTTCCAGTCCTGTGGCCACTGCTGAAGTTTACAAATTTGCTGGCATATTGAGTGCAGCACTTTCACAGCATCATCTTTCAAGATTTGAAATAGCTCAACTGGAATTCCATCACCTCCACTAGCTTTGTTCGTAGTGATGCTTTCTAAGACCCACTTGCCTTCACATTCCAGGATGTCTGGCTCTACCAGACATCGTGAGTGATGAGTGATCATACCATCGTGATTATCTTGGTCATGAAGATTTATTTTTTTTGTACAGTTCCTCTGTGTATTCTTGCCACCTCTTCTTAATATCTTCTGCTTCTGTTAGGTCCATACCATCTCTGTCCTTTATTGAGCCCATCTTTGCATGAAATAGTCCCTTGGTATCTCGATTTTTCTTGAAGAGATCTCTAGTCTTTCTCATTCTGTTGTTTTCCTGTATTTCTTTGCATGGATCGCTAAGGAAGGCTTTCTTATCTCTCCTTGCTATTCTTTGGAACTCTGCTTTCAGATGCTTATATCTTTCCTTTTCCCTTTGCTTTTTGCTTCTCTTCTTTTCACAACTATTTGTCAGGCCCCCCCAGACAGCCATTTTGCATTTTTGCAAAATGAGAACCCCATGAACAGTATTCTGGAGCTTAGATTAGTTCACAGAAATGGAAAACCTGCACTTTGTCAGTTCTAATTGTAGTTGTGAAAAATCTGCATTGTGTTGGGTTAAATATCCTGGCCAGAGGTAAATAAACACTGCTCAGCACAAAATCAATGAAAAAATGAGCTAAAAAGCAAAGACAAAGTCTGTGCCAGCATTTTAGCTCACTGTTACATGTTTGAGACCTTAGATTTGAGGTAAACTGGAAAGAATTTTAATTCTTTTATTTTGTTTAACCTCTTCACTGGTAATTTACTAGCATAGGCATTCACAATCAAGCACTGCGAGAAAGACCCATTTCTGGAGTTGTTAAGAAATATACCCATTTCCACACTTGAAAAAAAAAAAATGAAGCCATTTGAAAATGACCTCTGTGACTTAGTGCTGCTGCTGCTAAGTCGCTTCAGTTGTGTCTGACTCTGTGCGACCCCACAGACGACATCCCACCAGGCTCCCCCATCTCTGGGATTCTCCAGGCAAGAACACTGGAGTGGATTGCCATTTCCTTCTCCAATGCATGAAAGTGAAAAGGGAAAGTGAAGCTGCTCAGTAGTGTCTGACTCTTAGCCACCCCATGGGCTGCAGCCTCCCAAGCTCCTCCCTTGGGATTTTCCAGGCAAGAGTACTGGAGTTGGGGTGCCATTGCCTTTTCCCCTGTGACTTGGTAAATGATAGTTAATTTGAGGAGCACTACAAGAGCAGAACAGTGTTAAAGTACCAATTTAATTAGACAGGTTTTCACATCCTTCCCTCACACTAATCTCTTGCTCCACTGGCCTTCTTAAATTTTATATTCATATTTAATAGATTGCCCTTTGTGATTTTTTTTTCTGAAACTCACTACCAGACTTATTAACTTCAAATATTCCACTTTTTTTTTCTTAGAAATGCATTTCTACTGTTGCTTATTCACTGAGGATGGACTAGGCATCTAATTTCCCTATAGCCATGTAGCTACATGATTCTAAGTTGTCTCTCTCCAAACACACAAGCAGTTATGCAGTAGATCTATCACTGGCACCACCATCAACTCTGCCAAAACCTCCTTGCAGAACTAGAATGTTGTCTTCTCTCCCCAGGTGAGAATCGAGTTTGGTGAGATAATCCTGTTTTTATTTCGCCAACAGAGCTCATTGATTTTCAACCCAGGCTGTAATTAGAAGCACCTTGAGAAGTGATTTCAAAAAACAAAATGAATGTCTGGGCCCCATTTGTGTCAAATAAATCATAATATCTGAAAGGGAGAAGAAAGCATCTGCACTTGCTAAATCCTCTCCTGTGCAGCCAGGTTGGAGAAACAATTTTTCTCAGCTTGTAATGCATGACATACCTGAACAGGTAAAAAGTTGTGATCAGCTGGATATCCCAGTTTTGACACCCACATTGCTACCAATCAAGCAAATAGGATTCTTCTACTTAGTGAATGACTCCCCAAAACTGAAAGTTTCTTTTACTTGAGATATTGCAATGCCAACTAAAAGATTAGTTATAATGTGTGAGTCCACATCATGAAAACAGTTCACTGCATTATGTGTAATTCACTGAAAAACTGACTTAATCTGTCTGCATTCTTAGGAAACTATGGAGAAGCCAAACAAAACCCCCCAGAGTAATTTTCTATGTTTCTTGTTAAATACATATAATCTGATACTAACTCTGATAACAAAACTGGCATTCTGGTGGTGCTGGTGGGGGTGGGAGTTAGAAATAAGTTTCTTCCCATTTGCTTCTTAATGGGTATTAGTCTCTTTGGAACATTCTGCAATATCTGAATATTCTGCAATATCTTGATCCTATTTCTGGTCCTTAGAAAAGCTTAAAAATAGCTTATTTTGCCTGATCTGTAACACAGTGTTTGTGTACAAAAAACTCTGCTTTAGACCTAAGACCTAAATATTTCAAATAGTTTCAGCATTGCAATAAACAACAAAGGAGCAGCTTATGTCACAATCATTTTTCTCAGACTAGGTTCCAGGGCAGTAGATGGACAGCAGCAGCTCATGTTCTACGGTTACTCAGTTGGGCTTAACCTTTCTGAGTCCTGTTGTCCCTGTGTTGCTACAGCAATGATAGCATCTAACCTGTTGAGAGTGTCATATGGATTAAATGAGATGAAAAGTCCTCAGTAAGTAACTACTTTTGGTTAGAGAGTACAATAATAAGGAAGAAGTACTCAGAATATAGATGATTCAAGATGAATTAGTGGGGAGTCTAACACTCAGAAGCCACTCTAATATACTTTGATAGCCTCTTGTCCTCCCTCACAGTGGGTGTTGCAGTTGTAAACTAAATAGTTAATTGCTTACTTGTATTTGTGTAATTTGGCCTTCTTTCCTAGATTTTAAGAGGACTGATGGCGGATAGGTTTTTAATCTGTTATTCATTGCTATATCTGCTGTACCTGCCACTTAGTAGGAGATTAATACATATATTGAATAAATAAGCATTCCAAAGTATCTCACAATTCCTTTTTGTAGTGAAAAGTGAGTGTTAATGATATTATCATAATAATATTCCTATTTCATTTTTTTAATGCTTCCTTATAATGTCTTGGAAGCCAGAGAGGCTAGTTTAGTTCAGTTCAGTTTAGTCGCTCAGTCATGTCTGACTCTCTGCGACCCATGAATAGCAGCACACAGGCCTCCCTGTCCAACACCAACTCCTGGAGTTCACCCAAACTCATGTGCATCGAGTCAGTGATGCCATCCAGCCATCTCATCCTCTGTCATCCCCTTCTCCTCCTGCTCTCAATCGCTCTCAGCATCAGGGTCTTTTCCAGTGAGTCAACTCTTCACATGAGGTGGCCAAAATATTGGAGTTTCAGCCTCAGCATCATTCCTTCCAATGAACACCCAGGACTGGACTCCTTTAGGATGGACTGGTTGAATCTCCTTGCAGTCCAAGGGACTCTCAAGAGTCTTCTCCAGCACCACAGTTAAAAAGCATCAATTCTTCGGCACTCAGCTTTCTTCACAGTCCAACTCTCACATCCATACATGACCATTTGTAAAACCATAGCCTTAACTAGATGGACCTTTGCTAGCAAAGTAATATCTCTGCTTTTGAATATGCTATCTAGGTTGGTCATATCTTTCCTTCTAAGGAGTAAGTGTCTTTTAATTTCCTGGCTTCAATCACCATCTGCAGTGATCTTGGAGCCGAAAAAATATACATCATGAGAAGCGCTGGGCTGGAAGAAAAACAAGCTGGAATCAAGATTGCCGGGAGAAATATCAATAACCTCAGATATGCAGATGACACCACCCTTATGGCAGAAGGTGAAGGGGAACTAAAAAGCCTCTTGATGAAAGTGAAAGAGGAGAGTGAAAAAGTTGGCTTAAAGCTCAACATTCAGAAAACTAATATCATGGCATCTGGTCTCATCACTTTATGGGAAATAGATGGGGAAACAGTGGAAACAGTGTCAGACTTTAATTTTGGGGGCTCCAAAATCACTGCAGAAAGGCTAAGAAAGTGTTATTTTTGTTGTGGTGATGGGTTGTTACCCTTATTTCTTTTCCTTGTCATTTCAGAAGTCTGTACACTTTTTGGAGCTATAACTTTCCTAACTCCCTCTTCTAATGTCATCTATAAAATTGCTACTACAAAATTCTCTTATAAAAGTCTGTGTTCCTAGAATAAATGCTCTGCATGAATACAGGGCAGGGAATTATGATCTTCTAGATTCACTGCAGTGGAGAAGGCTGTCTCCAAATTATGTGAAGACCTTTGCTCTGTGGTTGTCTACTCTGCTCCATAGTACAATTTCTTTTCATGTTTCTTTCACATGCCCACTTCCTCCTGAGATAGATGTAAGAAGCTATTTGCTTCCTCACTGGATGATTGTTATTTTATTCTTAATGTGTAGGTGGTTGCTTGCCAAAAATAAAGGTTTAGATCAAAACAACTTAGTCAATCTTATATGTAGGCAGCCTACATTTTCCTTCTGACCAGCTGTCTTGAATGCATTTAACTATCTCTTATGAATTTAGCTTATAAACATTTGGACAAAAACTTAATTTCAAGGCTTTCAGGGAGGCTTTATTTCCTCAGGAACACATTAATTCTCTTGGCAGACCAATGTAACTAGGATTAAAATATAACAAAGTGACTTTATAAGTTTCCTTAAAGCCAAGTTTTTGGCCACTCGAGTGTGAGAAATAAAGCATTTGCTGAGGTTGATATTGCTTTGGCAGATTTTTTCACCATGAATAGTGTACACAAACTGTTACTTTAGTTAAACTATAAAATAATGGAATGATATTCAAAAAATAGGATTCACCTTATAGATATCTGAAGATGACATTTCTAAATCTTTTTAACCACCATTCTAGTATAGGTTGGCATGAGACTTCATGTAATCAAACAGAATATAGTGCTTATACAAGGTGGGTTCTGAAAGATGTTACTATGCAGTTTTTTTTTTCAGGCCCTTAATGTTTGAAAGTAAGTATTGACTATACTGAAGCAATATCTCCATTCCAATCTTTATGTGGTTTCATTATTACTGTACATGTATTCCCTCATTATGAGACAATAGCTGCCAAAAGTATAGTAATTGTCCTCTCTCATAGAGAAATGGTCCAAGAAAGCCTCTGGGGATTTATCTAAGCAAGTGCTATTTTCTCATCCATAACTAGAAAAAAAAGTGCAATCTTCTATTTTCATATGATTTATATAACACTTAAAAGTAGAAATAGAATGAGTTGAAAGCTGACATTTGTCTCTTGGGAAATTAGGGCATTTAAAGAGAGCTAAGTGAACCACTGGCTTAATTTTTTTTGCATTATTTTTTAGTTATCTGTAAAATAAGTAAATTTCATGGTCCCTTGCATTTCCTACTACTACCATTTTTTAAAATTTCAATTTTCTTAAAACCTTTGATTTTCCTTGTATGTCATTGCATTATATATATATATATATATATATAGTTGGGTATATGATTATTTTACAATGTTGTGTTAGTTTCTGCCATACAACAGAGTGAATCAGCTATAAGTATACATATATCCTCTCCCTCCTGAGCCCGCCTCCCACCCTTACCCCCCGATCCTATCCCTCTAGGTCATCACAGAACACCAAGCTGAGCTCCCTGTGCTTGCATTTCTGATAGTAAGTTCAGTTTCTAAGGAAACCAGGACTAAGTCATGCAGGATCTTGAAGATAAAAATTATGGAAAGAAAATTGATTCTTGAAAAATTTCTTATGATATTCATACACAATAGGTGATATATGGGATGATAGTCATTAGAAAAAAAATATAAATCTAAATTCCAAGCTAATTTTTAGCTATTCATATTTATTAAGCTATTGCCAGAAGTGGAAGGGAAATCTATCCTCGGTGTAGGGGTAGGAAGCACTTTTGAGCCTTAGCCAACCTCCATCTCTTTGTTGAGTGTAACTCTGATTGATGTTGCTAATATAACTCATTAAACTGAAGGGGCCAAATTGGATCATGATTATTGACTTGATCCTTAGGTATTAAATGTTATCATGTTGCTTTTGAGTGAAGCCCTGGCTCTACGATTATTTGAAAGGAAAGGGATTGTTGGCATTGAGGCAGCTTTAGTCTTCACATTTTCGTGTTCTGAGTGAATCTATTAGCAGAATGATCTTTAGAGTCAGGTTTTGGAGGAAGGAAGTCAAATGTATTGGTACATATGTCAACCCAACGTGAGCAAAGGATTCCATATGGAGTCTAAGCAATGGGAGGACTTGGTTTTTCTATTGTACATTTTTGTATGGATTCCATATGAGAGAGGGTAAAAGCAGGTTCCTGTGGGCTTCCAGGGCACTATTCCGTCTTGATGGAACCTTTGCTTTTACCTGTACTCTCTGTGTATCTGGATGGTCTTGAAGGAGGAGATATAAATGACTAAGACACGATCTTCAAGGAGTTTCCTTAAGGAGCTTATACTGCTCCCTCCCTCCTTTCTTCCTTCTCTCACTCCTTTCTTCCTTCATCTCTTTCATTCCTTTTCTTTCTTTTCTCTCTCTTCCTTGATGGACCAGACAGGAAAGCATGATGAAAACCATTAAAAACATACCTATGTCAGAATGCGATATTTAATGGAGAAGAGGTATAAAAAATTTGCACTGATTACTTATATTAAGAAGAGACCCTTTCCATATTTCATGGTGATTAAGATACAAGGAAAGAAATCTTAAAAGAGTTTTTTTTTTTTTAAACCCCCTAAGTTCATGCATAAAATTCTGGCCAATCTAGACAGTGAAATGTCTTGGTGAAACAATGAGATGAGCAAAACTATAGTGGAAATAAAAAGAAGAGGTTCAGTTTATGTAGAAGGCCTATATGCATTAACAAATCATCAGAACAGAGAATGCTTTAAATGCTCACATTTTTCCCACACAGAGGCTCAGACAAAGAACTCAGGTAGGAATACATTCCAGGTATTATTTTAAATATTGACTTTGGAATTTGGAACTGAGTAGTTTCCAAGCATTGAAGCTAGATAATGATCTTTGGGGAATAACTTTTTCTGGCATTAATTTGTAGGATGAATTTAAAGAACAGAGTCTAGGGACAAAGAAGTGTTTTGTGTGTGTGTGTGTGTGTGTGTGTGTGTGTGTGTGTGTGTGTTGTATATATTATATTATACTGCTTAGGTATAAGAGGTTTCCCTGGTAGTTCAGATGGTAAAGAATCTGCATGCAATGTGGGAGACCCTGATTCAAAGAGTCTGAAACAGAGTGATGGAATTCGGTAAATAAAGGAGCAAAGGCAATTGAAAGGCACTATAGATGTAAAAATGACTTACTTATTTACTGATTGAAAATGGTAATTTGGATAGTAGAAACCAATCAGAATAGACTGTAGTATTTTAAGTTGTGAAGAGCTAAAAGAAAAATGATGTCAATCTCCAATGGAAATATGAAAGACCATAGGTCTAACTGAAGGTGTGATGAGTTCAGTTTCTGGACAGACTCAAATTAAATTGCTCCCAGAATACACAAGAGCTGTCTGTAAAAACTACACTGGAATTCACTGGAGGGGTTAGGGTTTATCAACTGCAACTTCTATGTGACTGTCCAGCTCATTGTTTTTCTTTAAGGAAAATTAACCTCCTGCATTTCTCAATATGCCCACCCCTTTTTAAACCATTTCAGCAGCCACTTTTTTTTTTTTTTTAAGTAGGTATCTGACATTTTAACTTGCCTCCCAACCATGGCTGAGCAGACACCTGGCCTAGGGAGGATCAAGTCAGAGTCTCTCATACCTATCCCAGGAATTTGGGTTTGGGTTTCATAGACATTTCTTAGTGCCTAGTTTCTTGCTTGAACTTGAGTTGGGATAGCTGTAGGTATACTGAGACATAAAGATGAGAGAGATGTAGAATTAAGGAGAAGGATATGGATAAACACATTGTTGCAAACACATTTTCTAAGATATCACATCAAGATAGAAAAAAGATGAATACTCATAGGCAAATGCCATTTATATAATTGAATGATAAAAATCCTTGCTGTTCAACTATAGCAGATCTCTCTTGAGATGATGTCATGTGTCATATTGAGTTTGTCATCTTGAATCTGCCACTGATAATAAAGTGGGTCCTCAGGAACTATATTTTCACTATAAGATGCTGACATACTCAGAGTTAGACATTTTAGCCAACCTGAGTATCCCCATTTTCTTTTGAAGTAGTTTGGAACTATTTGAACTGAGGAAACTTCAGAAGAGATGTGATTGTGTTTATGCCACATACTCTCTAGTGGGCATTACCTGGGTATGCCAAGGTCCTTGTGCTACCTTGGATCCTGCTCACTCTGATATTTGGCTTGGACTGGATTCTATAATTTAATCCATTTTATTTCCATGCTTATTTAAGCCAGAGTCAGTTTTTGTTACCTACAACTAAAAGAAACTGAACTAGTTCAGTTTATAACAGTAGTAGAAAATAAAATTATGATACAAATGGACATTGGTCCATTGGTCCACTGACATGCAGGCACTTATAATATTCCAGTGTAAAGCTATGCATAAGCTGTTATAGGGCTGACAACAAAGTAATATAATATTATTTTTGTTGTGTAGTCACTAAGTAATGTCCCCATGGACTCTAGCCCACCAGGTTCCTTTGTCCATGGGATTTTCCAGACAAGAATACTGGAGTAGGTTGCCAGTCCCTTCTCCAGGACATCTTCCTGACCCAGGGACTGAACCCATATCTCCTGCTTGATAGGTGGGTTCTTTAACATTGAGCCACTTGGGAAGCCCAATTTAACATTACATTCAGGGTTTATAGTGCTTTCACTCTTGAGACCCTTTGTTATACATGAACTTTTCTTTTGTCTTCACTTTAACCACTTAAAGTATATATTCTTATTTTTACTTGCATTTTAAGTATAACAAAGTTAGGTTGAGAATGGTTGCAAACCTTGTTGTGATCTTGTGACTAATGAGTGCTTAGTCTCTCTTGGTCTCTAGGTTTTCTGATTTCAAGTCTCACTTATTTTTCTTCCTATATTGGACAACTATAGTTGTCAGTTCCATCAGTTATGGAGCATTTCCTAGATTTTCATACTTAAATTTAAAATTAAATTTTAGAAATAAAGTAGCATATCTTAATGAATCTTTAAAAAGCAGTAAATAATATGAAATCTGTAAAGCTTTAGGGATTTGTATTAGAAATACTGACTATCTCATTCTTGTTTTTATAATTCTTTCTTAAAGACCCTGCCTTTCCCATAACCCTGGAATTTTTAGCCTTGTGTTTCACATAAATTCAATACTTTGGCCATAGTTTGTAGGATCAGAGATCTGTATCTAAGTCAAATCAGACCTACCAGTTTCTCTCTACTAAAATTTTTGATTTAGAGGGTAGATAGTGAGTTCCAAGTTATGGGAACAGGACCTGGAAGGTCAAGTAGACTCAGGAACTGAGATGGCAATTTTGGGGTGACCATTAAAAACATAACATGCAAATGTCTGAATCAGCAGATAACTCTAATCTGTAAAAGTAAGGAGGATAAGCAGAAATGACAGACCATTCAACCTCAGGTAAAAAGAGAGGGAACAAAGAGAAAATATATGCTGTATATTTGTGGTTACTGTTTCTCTGTAAGCCTCTTCACATGGAAGACCCAGTTTGATTTCTTGTTCCTGTATTCTATGTGAAACACTGTAAGATTTCTCAAAACTCTCCCTTTAGTTAGAACAGGATTCTATAATAATGTGTTGTCTGCTTAAAAAAATATTTAATATTCTTTACAATAAAGGAATTACACAGCTAAATTTGCATTTAAATATTTTAGGCAGAGTGCAGTAAAATAAAACATAAAGCTACTTAGAGATAATGAATGAAAGACAAGTGTCTATCTCTATAGACATGTTGGTTACTATCTTCAGTCTAATATACATAAATGATATAGATTTCTTTTTAATCATTTTATAACATGATTTATATATTAATTTTTTTTGAGATATTTCCATAAAATTTATTGCATGTGACACCAAGCTGGTAGTTCTCTAAACAAAGTTATCATGTTGCCCTCTGTATTAATTTCCTAGGACTGTCACTAGAATTACCAAAATGGATAAGTTAAAGCCATAGTAAATAATAATCTCACAGTGATTGAGGCTAGATATGCAGAATCTGTCTGAAGACTATAGAGGATGATTTGTCCCAAGGCTCTCTCTTAACTTCTGCTGTTGCTGGCAATCCCTGGTGTTCCTTTACTTGTGCATACATCACTCCAGTTTCTGCCTCTGTCATGACATGGTTTTCTCTCTGTATGTCTCATTCTGGTTTTTTTCTGCTCATCTTACAAGGATGTTAGCCATTTTGTGTTAGACTGACCCTAATTCCATATAATCTCACTTAGCTAGATTACATCAGCAAAGACCTTATTTTCAATTAATAAGGACTAAAAGAAGAGGTCTGACAGACTGTGGTCCACTGGAGAAGAGAATAGCAAACCACTTCAGTATTCTTGCCTTGAGAACCCCATGNGAACTGTGGTATTGAAGAAAACTCTTAAGTGTTCCTTGGACTGCAAGCAGATCCAACCAGTCCTTTCTGAAGGAGATCAACCCTGGGATTTCTTTTGAAGGAATGATGCTAAAGCTGAAGCTCCAGTACTTTGGCCACTCATGCGAAGAGTTGACTCATTGGAAAAGACCCTCATGCTGGGAGGGATTGGGGGCAGGAGGATAAGGGGATGACCAAGGATTAGATGGCTGGATGGCATCACTGACTCAATGGGCGTGAGTCTCCATGAACTCTGGGATTTGGTGATGGACAGGGAGGCCTGGGGTGCTGTGATTCATGGGGTCTCAAACAGTCAGACATGACTGAGCAACTGAACTGAACTGAACTGAAAACAAGAGGTGATAAAACCTAGAAAGACATGAAAAATTTCCAGGAATAAATCAGAAAAAATGGAAAAACAGAAGAACAAAGTCATTTTTGAATCTGAGTGAAAAAGAATGGGCACTGTTGAGAACAGTGACACATATATAATAAACATGAGAAAAATTGAACAAAACGAACTGGGGGAAATAATAAATATGGAAGAAAAAGGAGATTGGAATACATATAACTGATTCCCTGAAGGAAAGATTTGGAAGTGTATTAAAGGTTATAAAAGAAAATTTGCTTCATAGTCTTGAAAAAATTTTGATCACAGTGTATTCAGCAGAGATTCATATCGTGTTAATCTTTCTGGATTAAAGGTTCCTGTGGGGACACCTAGGCAAAAAATAAAAAATAGAAAATAAATCACATCACATATAAGAAGGGGAAATCTAAACATCAGCATTCATTGTTAGACTGCAGTGGCACAAATTCTAAGAAAGTTCTCGATGTGGACATATTTTGTAATGCATATGAACACACAGAATATAGTGCTCATGAGATCTTTAAAACAACAAGTGTGAACCATGATATTGTAAATCCATCTGGTTAGAGATGCATCTAACCAAACGCACCCACAGAGCTCTCCAGGGGAGTACTTCACTGAAACCATGTTCAAATCATTCTGTCTCACTATCATCAGTAACAGTACTGGCAACTTGATACAAATTGCTCCAGATGGCCTGGATGGCCTGCTAGAATAAATCCTCACAGTGCAGTTTCCATCCCAATTCTAGTAAGAACTTTTTCGGTTGTACACCCAGAATACACACTTCTAAGTCCTAGGATGCACATATATGTATGTTATTTCAGTATAATTTTCCAGATTTCCTTGCAGAATAGCTGTACCAGTTCTCATCCCAGTTATTGTACAGAAATTCTTATGTACCCAACAGTATTCCATATTGTTGCCAACGCTAACTGATGCTACTTTTCTACTTTATGGACTTCCCTGATTGCATCCATGAAATTAAAAGATGCTTACTCCTTGGAAGAAAAGTTATGAGAAACCTAGATAGCATATTCAAAAGCAGACTTGCTGACTAAGGTCCGTCTAGTCAAGGCTATGGTTTTTCCAGTAGTCGTGTATGGATGCGAGAGTTGGACTGTGAAGAAGGCTGAGTGCCGAAGAATTGATGCTTTTGAACTGTGGTGTTGGAGAAGACTCTTGAGAGTCCCTTGGACTACAAGGAGATCCAACCAGTCCATTCTGAAGGAGATCGGCCCTGGGATTTCTTTGGAAGGAATAATGCTAAAGCTGAAACTCCAGTACTTTGGCCACCTCATGCGAAGAGTTGACTCATTGGAAAAGACTCTGATGCTGGGAGGGATTGAGGGCAGGAGGAGAAAGGGACAACTGAGGATGAGATGGCTGGATGGCATCACTGACTCGATGGGCGTGAGTCTGAGTGAACTCCGGGAGTTGGTGATGGACAGGGAGGCCTGGTGTGCTGCAATTCATGGGGTTGCAAAGTCGGACATGACTAAATGACTGAACGGAAATGGTGGCTCAATGGTAAAGAATCTGCCCGCCAATGCAGGAGATTTGGGTTTGATCCCTGGGTCAGGAATATCCCCTGGAGAAGGAAATGGCAACCCACTCCCATAATCTTGCCTGGGAAATTCCATGGACAGAGGAACCAGACAGGCTAAAGTTCATGAGGTCACAAAAGAGTCAGACATGACTTAGTGACTAAACAACAACTTTATGGACACAAAGTATTTTATCATTTAATTTGTATTGCTCTGATGACACATGACATTGAACATCTCTTTATTTCCAGTTAGGTCTTCTTTGAAATTCCTGTATCTCTCTTACTCTTATTATCCACTGAATTTCATGTAATTATCTTATCTATTTATGGAATTGATTTGTGTGTGTTTGTGTGTGTGTGTATACCAATGCCTTTTTGATATTAGTATAATCAGTTTTAGATGTTACAAATATTTTCTCTTGTTTTTAATCTATTTTTTAACATCGTGGTTGGACAGAGATCCTTCATTTTGATGCAGTTGAATCCTTATTTTTGCTCTAGATCTTGTGCTTTGGGAATCTTTTGAAATAAAACTTCCAACTGCTTGATGAGGTTCTTCTAGTATTATTCCTCTTTTTATCCTAGGAAAGTTTTGCATGTTTCAGTCCATGTGCATGTATTTTAGTGTGATATTCTATAGAGAAAAATTATGGGAATGACGTTACATCACAGATAGCCAAATCATTCAATAATTAGCTGATGTCCACTCTTTTAGAAGCAAATATATTCAGTAGAGATGGTTAGCTTATAAGAAAAAAGAAGGGTGGCATGCATTCCTGAAATGTTAGATTAAGAATTAAGTCAAAACAAGTCAAAATGAAAAGGGTAGCCTGCGCCATGTTGTCTCTCCAGCTGATAAATATGAGGGGAAAAGCTAAGAGTGTTGGTGATGGATACATTTTTAATTTTTTAGACGTATAATTGCTGTTATATTTTCACCTTCTTTTTTTTTGAAATGATTAAATGGCATGAGTATCAAAAAATCTCATGATATTTACAGTCCATATCACACTAGAACTCTTACACTTATTTTGATATTGGAGTGTGGTTTCTACAAACTTAGGTTCATTTTTGTTCATTTTTTAAAGGATTCCCATGTGCGTAGAATAATCATAAAGCTCAACATTGTAACTAATTACTTTTATCTAACTTTCCAATTACTTTTCTTTTGTATAATCATGATGTTGAATGGCTTGCCTTGGAAACGAATCAAAATCATTCTGTCATTTTTGAAGTTGCACGTAAGTACTATATTTCAGGTTCTTTTGTTGATTATAAGGGCTACTCCATTTCTTCTAAGGGATTCTTGCCCACAGTAGTAGTATAATGGTCACCTGAATTAAATGGGGCCATTCTTGTCCATGTTAGTTCACTGATTCCTAAGGTGCTGATGTTTATTCTTACCATCTCTTGCTTGACCATGTCCAATTTACCTTGATTCATGGACCTAACATTCCACATTCCTGTGCAATACTGTTCTTTGCAGCATCAGCTTTTACTTTCATCATCAGACACATACACAACTGATCATCGTTTCCACTTTGGCTGAGCCACTACTTTCTTTCTGGAGCTATTAGTAGTTCTCCTTAGCGCTTCCCTAGTAGTATATTAAACACCTTCCCACCTGGGGGACTCATCTTTCGGTGTCATATCTTTCTGTCCTTTTGCACAGTTCATGGGTTTCTAATGGCAAATACACTGAGATTTGTCATTCCCTCCTCTAGTGGATCACATTTTTTCAGAGCTCTCTTCTAAGACCCATCTGTCTTGGGTTGCCCTAGATGGCATGGCTCATAGCTTCATTGAGTTATGTGCCCCTTTGCCACAACAAGGCAGTGATCCATGAAGGGGCCAAGAAACATATGCTCAAATTCATCACTAATATCAACAATCAGGTTGCTGTTTCAATTCTATCAGGTTAGAAAAAAAAGACCTACCAATGTTGGGCAGTATTTGGAAAACGCAATTCTTAATCACCAGTGAAGAGGTTGGGTTCTAGCATGAGTCACTTCTGTTTCAAACTTGTTACACCATTTACAATTATGTGCCCTGAGCAAACTACTTTATCTTGCCGTGAGACAACTCTACAGGGTCTCTTGCATTTCTGCCCCTCTTGTAAGTGAAGCACTTCAGTTAAACCTATCTCTTCAAGGCTATTTGTATAGTGAACAGCCTTAAAGATGAAGATAGTGTCTCTCTGGAGCAGAAAACGCAGGTGTGATTATAGCACATGATGCCAGTTTCCCTCGGCTCACTGTGCCTTTTATGCAATGCAGTCTGCAACCTGTGCAGATATCATTTGACCGTCCATGTGAATCCCTGTGGGAACAGCATTTGGGAGTCAATATAATGCATGCCAATACTCTGGACACTGCATCTACTATGAGCAATATGTTGTCTTTCATCTAACCCAAGAGTCTCCTGTATTCTACAAGTACACATGAATCTTTTGCAGGCTTACTTGTTTGTTTGTAAGTAGGGTAGAATTTCAGATCTTCACAGTTCTTTGCAAATATCTCTTTGCTTCATTTACTTTTCTCATCTGAAATGGAGTGTGGAGTGAGTGTGTGATATTTTCTATTCATAGGACCATTGTTATTTTACCTAAATTAAAATGTGAAATGTCTTGAACAGTATCTGAACAGTGCAAGTGCTCAATCTGTCTCTGTGTATATGAAGTTCAAAATATAACAAAGCCTTAAAATATCTTTTTATGGCTGTATATATATGTAATAAGAAAATTAATAATATGTAGGAATAGACTCCAAATCAACTGTAAATGTTAATTCTGGGGAGGCAAGAAGGCAAATGGACAGGGAGGCCTGGAGTGCTGCGATTCATGGGGTCGCAAAGAGTCAGACATGACTGATCGACTGAACTGAACTGAACTGAACTGAATAATGCAAATGGGATTAAGAAGTTTTTTTAGGGTACCTCAACTCTATCAGTTCTGTTTCAGTTATTGAGAAAGTAGAGAAGGAAATGGCAACCCACTCCAGTGTTCTTGCCTGGAGAATCCCAGGGATGGGGGAGCCTGGTGGGCTGCTGTCTATGGGGTTGCACAGAGTCGGAGACAACTGAAGCTGTTTAGCAGTAGCAGATACTTTTTCAATATCGCTAATGCAAAAATAAAAACACATTAGAAGTTTTAGAGACTGGATGCTTGTTAGGGTTTCCCAGATGGCTCAGTTTTAAAGAACCTGCCTGCCAATGCAGGATGTGCAGGTTTGATACCTGGATGAGGAAGACTCCTTGGAAAAGAAAATGGCAACCCACTCCAGTATCCTTGCCTGGGAAATCCTGCATATAGAGGAGCCTGGAAGGCTACAGTACATGGGGTCACAAAAGTGTCAGACACAACTTAGTGACTAAATAACAAAGATGTTGTGCACAATTTTTTATTTTTATTATGTATACTTGCCTGTATAATTAAAATATACTTACCCATAAATCAAAGGGCTTCCCTGGTGGTGCAGAAATTAAAGTGTCTGCCTGCAATGTGGGAGACCTGGGTTCGATCCCTGGGTCGGGAAGATCCCCTGGAGAAGGAAATGGCAATCCACTCTAGTATTCTTGCCTGGAGAATCCGGTGGATGGAAGAGCTTGGTGAGCTACAGTCCACACATCGCAAAGATTAATCAAAATATTTTAGAAACTTAAATTTTAAAAACATATGCAGGAGACATTTTGAATGATATTTTTAAGGCTTGAGTTGGTAGTGCTGTATGTGAAATGGCATGTTTAGAAGGTACGTTTTACTTATTTGAAATTTAATGGAAACAACTGTGACTACTATACCCAATTTTCCATATTCCTATGTCATGATTTTTTTCCTGGCACTAAACTCTTTTAATTATTTTCTGTGGTAGTTTATAAGAAGTGACATTGTGTGAAATCCCAAGGTTAGGTCTCAGGGACGGCCTGGCTACCTTGCCTTTGTTGGAACACTCACTCTTGGATCCCTGAACCACCCAGAAGAAAGTCATACCATCAGAAGTCACCTTGCTGGGATTCAGCCAAGTGTAGGTGATGCGGTGGGTCACCATAGTCCAATGCCAGAGAGTGAGAGAGGAAGCCTCCGACTGAGTCTTGCCCTCAGCTTTTAGTCATCCTTCCCCTCACCCACTCCTATATCACCCAAGGTCCCAGGTGTAGCAGTGACAATCCAACCCCCCTATACATTCTTTGAATTTCTAGGAACATAATATATGCTTATGGTTGCTCACTAAGCTTGGGGATATCTGGATGTGGTGATGGATATCAGAGATTAACTCCTTTTTTTAATTTTAATTTTTACTTTATTNGCAGTGACAATCCAACCCCCCTATACATTCTTTGAATTTCTAGGAACATAATATATGCTTATGGTTGCTCACTAAGCTTGGGGATATCTGGATGTGGTGATGGATATCAGAGATTAACTCCTTTTTTTAATTTTAATTTTTACTTTATTTACTTTATAATACTGTATTGGTTTTATCATACATTAACATGAATCCACCACGAGTGTACTTAGTTCCCAATCCTGAACCCCCCTCCCGCCTCCCACCCCATATCATCATTCTGGATCATCCCGTGCACCAGCCCCAAGCTTCCTGTATCCTGTATCGAACACAGACTGGCAGTTCATTTCTTACATGATAGTATACATGTTTCAATGCCATTCTCCCAAATCATCCCACACTCTCCCTCTCNAGGAACATAATATATGCTTATGGTTGCTCACTAAGCTTGGGGATATCTGGATGTGGTGATGGATATCAGACATTAACTCCTTTTTTTAATTTTAATTTTTACTTTATAATACTGTATTGGTTTTATCATACATTAACATGAATCCACCACGGGTGTACTTAGTTCCCAATCCTGAACCCCCCTCCCACCTCCCACCCCATATCATCTCTCTGGATCATCCCATGCACCAGCCTCAAGCTTCCTGTATCCTGTATTGAACACAGACTGGCAATTCATTTCTTACATGATAGTATACATGTTTCAATGCCATTCTCCCAAATCATCCCACCCTCTCCCTCTCCCACAGAGTCCAAAAGTCCATTCTATACATCTGTGTCTCTTGCTGTCTCACGTACAGGTTTAACANAATGCCATTCTCCCAAATCATCCCACCCTCTCCCTCTCCCACAGAGTCCAAAAGTCCATTCTATACATCTGTGTCTCTTGCTGTCTCACGTACAGGGTTATCATTACCATCTTTCTAAATTCCATATATATGTGTTAGTATACTATATTGGTGTTTTTCTTTCTGGCTTATTTCACTCTGTATAATCGGCTCCAGTTTCATCCATCTCATTAGAACTGATTCAAATGTATTCTTTTTAATGGCTGAGTAATACTCCATCGTGTATATGTACCACAGCTTTCTTATCCATTCATCTGCTGATGGACATCTAGGTTATTTCCATGTCCTGGCTATTATAAACAGTGCTGCAATGAACATTGGGGTACACATGTCTCTTTCATTGGGGTACACATGTCTCTTTCAATTCTGGTTTCCTCAGTGTGTATGCCCAGCAGTGGGATTGCTGGGTCATAAAGCAGTTCTATTTGCAATTTTTTAAGGAATCTCCACACTGTTCTCCATAGTGGCTGAACTGGTTTGCATTCCCACCAACAGTGTAAGAGGGTTCCCTTTTCTCCACACGCTCTGCACCTGTTTTGATGGTTATAGTGGTGGTGGAGTCAAGCTGGGTGCATGTGCTATTTAAACATATTCAGCATTTGTTCAGATGACCGGAAGATAAGATGAATCCAGCATACAATAAGTACAAAAGGCGGCTTAGAAGAAAAAGAAAAGAAAGTAACAAAAAACACATTTAAAGTGGTGTTGAAATGTTAATGTAGTAATAACTGACAACATCTTTAAAACCAAGATGAATATAACTGAAATGCTTCAGCATTTGTTATAGACAACAGCACAAGTAGGCCAGTTTATTTCAAAGATGAGGATTGAATGAAGTACTATTTCCTTTTTGCAATTTTTATTAGAATGCTGTATATGTGTGTGTGTATATATATGTATATATAAATATATATCTAGTCAAAGCAATGGATCACAACAGACAAAGCTTGTGGAGGTGATGGAATTCCAGTTAAGCTATTTCAAATCCTAAAAGAATATGCTGTTAAACTGCTGCACTCAAAATGCCATCAAATTTGAAAAACTCAGCAGTGGCCAGAGGACTGGAAAAGGTCAGTTTTCATTTCAATCCCAAAGAAAGGCAATGCCAAAGAAGGTTTGAACTACTGCACAATTGCACTCATCTCATATGCTGGCAAAGTAATGCTCAAATTCTCCAAGCTAGGCTTCAACAGTGTGTGAACTGTGAAATTCCAGATATTCAAGTTGCATTTAGAAAAGCCAGAGGAGCCAGAGTTCAAATTGTCAATATCTATTGAATTATCGAAAAATTGAGTTCCAGAAAAACAACTACTTCTGCTTTATTGACTATGCCAAAGCCTTTGACTGTGTGGATCACAACAGACTGTGGAAAATTCTTAAAGAGATGGGAATTCCAGACCATCTGACCTGCCTCCTAAAAAAACCTGTACACAAGTCAAGAAGCAACAGTTAGAACTGAACATGGAACAACAGACTGGTTCCGAATAGGGAAAGGAGTACATCAGGCTGTCTGTATATTGTCACCGTGCTTGTTTAACTTACATGCAGAGTACATCATGAGAAATGCTGAACTGGAAGAAGCACAAGCTGGAATCAAGATTGATGGGAGAAATATCAGTAACTCAGATATGCAGGTGACACCCCCCTTATGACAGAAAGTGAAGAAGAAATAAAGAGACTCTTGATGAAAGTGAAAGAGGAGAGCAAAAAAATTGGCTTAAAACTCAACATTCAGAAAACTAAGATCATGGCATCCAGTCCCATCTCACTTCATGCAAATAGATGGGGAAAAAATGGAAACAGTGACAGATCTTATTTCAGGGGGCTCAAAAATAACCGTAGATGGTGACTACAGCCATGGAATTTAAAGACACTTGTCCCTTGGAAAAAAAAAAGCTAAGACCAACCTAGACAGCATATTAAAAAGCAAAGGCATAACTTTACTGACAAAGGTCTGNTGGGGAAAAAATGGAAACAGTGACAGATCTTATTTCAGGGGGCTCAAAAATAACCGTAGATGGTGACTACAGCCATGGAATTTAAAGACACTTGTCCCTTGGAAAAAAAAAAGCTAAGACCAACCTAGACAGCATATTAAAAAGCAAAGGCATAACTTTACTGACAAAGGTCTGTCTAGTCAAAGCTTTGGTTTTTCCAGTAGTCATGTATGGATGTGAGAGTTGGATCATAAAGAAAGCTGAGCACTGAAGAACTGATACTTTTGAACTGTGGTGTTGGAGAAGACTCCTGAGAGTACCTTGGACTGCAAGGAGATTCAACCAGTCAATCCTAAAGGAAATCAGTCCTGAATATTCATTGGAACGATTGATACTGAATCTGAAACTCCAATACTTTGGCCACCTGATGGGAAGAACTAACTCAATTGAAAAGTCCCTGATGCTGGGAAAGATTGAAGAAGAGAAGGTGACAACAGAGGGTGAGATGTTTCGATGGCATCACTGACTCAATGGACATGAGTTTGAGCAAGCTAAGGGAGCTGGTGATGGTCAGGGAAGCCTGGCATGCTGAAGTCCGTGGGGTCGCATAGAGTCAGGCATGGCTGATTTACTGAACTGAACTGATATTATATATATCAGACATTTACATATATATATATATCTCTTAGAATTTATATATATATATATCTTAGAATTTATATATATATATCTTAGAATTTATATATATATATCTCAGACATTTATATATATATATATATATACAATCTCAGACATTTATATATGTATACATATATATATATATATATATCTCTTTTGGTAGGTGATTTTGTATGTGTAGACAGTGCTCGGTTATGTCCATCTCTTTGTGACTTTATGGACCTGCCAGGCCCCTCTGTCCATGGACTTTCCCAGGCAAGAATACTGGAGTGATTTGCTGTTTCCTCCCCCAGGGTATCTTCTCTACCAAGTGACTGAATCCGCATCTGTTGAGTCTCCTGCACTGGCAGAAGAATTCTTTACCACTGTGCCACCTGGGCTTCCCTTTTTGTAGGTGGTTAGTAACAGCTTTTCTGTAAAATTTCCAGGCTAAACATTTTTTAAAAGCAGCTGTTGAATGTAAGCACTTCTATCACATCCTTCATCTATTTTTTAATTAATAGATTTTTTTTTAGAATCATGCATCTACTTTTTGGGGAAGATAGATTCAAAATATTTTCTGAGGTAAAAATTTTTCTGCCTATAGAACCTTCTTATTCTCAGGCATTTATTTTGATTACATACTTTATTGTATTAAAAAATTAAAAGAGAACAATTTCATTCTTTTAATATTATTATTAATTATTAATTAATATTATATTAATACCATTATTAGTAATTATTATTCTTTTATTATTATTAATTCAGAATGTAGGTTCTCTGAATTCTTATAGAGATTGTAATTTTATACTCTCTGCAGGCAAACTTTTATCTAAAAACTGCTGCTACTGCTGCTAAGTCACTACAGTCGTGTCCAACTGTGTGTGATCCCATAGACGGCAGCACACCAGGCTCCCCCGTCCCTGGGATTCTCCAGGCAAGAACATTGGACTGGGTTGCCATTTCCTTCTCTAATGTGTGAAAGTGAAAAGTGAAAGTGAAGACGCTCAGTCATGTCTGACTGTTAGTTAGCGACCCCATGGACTACAGCCTACCAGGCTCCTCCACCCATGGGATTTTCCAGGCAGGNACACCAGGCTCCCCTGTCCCTGGGATTCTCCAGGCAAGAACATTGGACTGGGTTTCCATTTCCTTCTCCAATGTGTGAAAGTGAAAAGTGAAAGTGAAAGCGCTCAGTCATGTCTGACTGTTAGTTAGCGACCCCATGGACTACAGCCTACCAGGCTCCTCCACCCATGGGATTTTCCAGGCAGGAGTACTGGAGTGGGTTGCCATTGCAGAGAAATAACTTTATAGAAGATATCCCAAAGAATAAGCAGCTCATTTATTACTTCAGATAAGTATTATTCATATTGGGATTCAAGGATAACTTCTTTGAGTGTTGGCGGTGATGTCGGGTAGCCTTGGTNTTTCCAGGCAGGAGTACTGGAGTGGGTTGCCATTGCCGAGAAATAACTTTGTAGAAGATATCCCAAAGAATAAGCAGCTTATTTATTACTTCAGATAAGTATTATTCATATTGGGATTCAAGGATAACTTCTTTGAGTGTTGGTGGGATGTCGGGTAGCCTTGGCCTGCAGAGGCTTGAAGCAGGATTTTGGTTCCTGGCCAGAAACTACGGTTAGGCAGTGGCAGTGAGAGCACTGAATCCTAACCACTGGGGACTAATGGCCAGTGGCAAGTGCCTGGTTGGTTAGCCATTTAGAAATGGATTTCCAGATATTGATGGAGAGTACTGAAACAAGTAAAAAGTATTTATTAAGAGGAAAGAAGTACAGTACATGTGGATAGATAGACATGTGGGCAGGCTCAGAGAGACTCACACTGTCATGGTAGTTTGAATCACTTTTATAGGCACTCTTTCTTTGCTTCCTTTGGCCAGTCACCTTGCTTTGCCCGGATCTGAGTTCACGTTTGGTTTATCTCAGGGTCCTCCTGTGTGTGTGTGTGCATCCCTTAACCAGGGTGGATTCTAGTGAAGAAGCCTATGGGTAGTTGACATCACTTACTATGAGGTGACACCCTCTCCATTTTTGACCTCCAATGACTCTTTCTTCATATCCGTATTTGAGGAGGTCTCCTTAACTTTGCAAATGAGGGATGTGTGGTCTTTTATCTCTTATCTGGTCAGGGCTCAGTCTCCTTATCCAGCTTTTATGAAGTTTCTGTTCACAGGGTAAAAACTGTTCATCCTGGGCCTCATATATCTCATCTCTCAGTGGGAAACAAACAAAACTTATTTTCCATAAGTTGCCTGAGTTTTATACATATACTGAAAGTAAAACTGGTGCTCTAACCAGTTTGACATTTATCCTGAAACAAACTTGACTGAAATAGATTTTTGTACTTTACGATTTTATATTGGATACTGGCTGAATTGCTTTCAACTGTGACGTTTTTACCTGGAGCTTTCACCAACAATGTTCTAAGACTGAGCCGTGTTCTAACTTGGAAGAAAAGTTATGACCAACCTAGATAGCATATTCAAAAGCAGAGACATTACTTTGCNGGTGATTACTAAATACAAATATTTAGGCTGGGCTCTAAAATTGAGACTAAATAAGACAATAGTTTTAAAAAATTGTAAAAAATCCAAAAGTTAGAATTGTTTAAGAGTCAACAGTATCTAAAGGAAGATCTTAAAAATCTTATATAATAAATGGTAGGACTAATAATGAAATACTAGAACTACATTGATCTATGGGAAAGCTATTTCAGTGACTCTCCAGTGTGTTTCTCCTCCTTGACCTCTGACTTAGTGTCTTCGTTTGAGCTGCTGTAACAGAATGACATAGCCTGGGTGTCTATAGACAACAGTAATCTCTTTTGGTGGCTGGAAGTCTTTAGACCTCTGAACCTATAGGGTACCAACATGGACAGGTTCTAGTGAAAGCTCTCTTCCTTGATTGCAGATGAAGCCCCTAATGTATCTTCATATGACACAGAGAGAAATTGTCTTTCCTGAACCTTCTTTTAAGGGTACTAATCCCATGTGGATTAATGGGAAATGGCAACCCAATCCAGTACTCTTGCTTGGAGAATTCCATGGATAGAGGAGCAGAACAGGCTGCAGTCCGTGGAATTACAAAGAGCTGGACACACTGTGTGACTAACTTTCACTTTCAATCCCATATGATGGATCCACCCTTATCACCCAACTTCGTCTCAAAGACTTCACATCCAAATACCATTCCTTTGGTCATTTGGGCTTCAATATACAAATCTGAGGGAAAAACATTCACTCAGTCCATAGTACTCAGTGCCTGTTTTGAGTGAAAAATAATTTAAAAGTCCTTATAATTGAGGTTCACTTTAATATAACCTTTAGCCAATCATTGTTATTTGTACATATAACAATAATATATAATGTTATTATATTGTATAATTATATAGAATACACTAAAGACAATAAAACAAAGACATAAGATAATTTAAATAAAATGAGAATGAAATGATGATATAATTATTGTGTGTATATTTGCATAAACTTAGAAGATATCTGTATTTAGAAATATTCAACACCAAAATAGGGATATGCTTAGGCTACTTATCAAGTGATAGTTTTGGCAAGTGAGACAGTACTGACATATCATACCTGAGAAGAAGCACTCAGGGTGAGGATTTTGAAGGGAGGTGTACAAGGGTGATGGAGGGAGTAGCAAGTGAGAAAGATCTCCACCCCCATACATATATCCATATATATGTACATTACCCTTTCTCTCCTCCTAGTCAAATTTACAAATGTCTGGACACCAGGGCATTGACAACAGGAAGAAAGCAAATAATCAAATAGAATTAAAAGTGTTATTTAATAACTAAGCACATCTGTTCCAAATCGGTTTATCAAAGATACATTCCATTAAAATAGTCTTTCTAGCCATTGTCATTTAGTCTCTGCCTCTCTGTCACTCTTCCACTGCCACTTNAAGAAAGCAAATAATCAAATAGAATTAAAAGTGTTATTTAATAACTAAGCACATCTGTTCCAAATCGGTTTATCAAAGATACATTCCATTAAAATAGTCTTTCTAGCCATTGTCATTTAGTCTCTGCCTCTCTGTCACTCTTCCACTGCCACTTCCATGACACGATTCTAACAGGATCTGGAAGGTCAGTTAACTTCTTTGTTACTTTTCTTCCGTTAATGGTTCATTAACTCTAGGAGGCTAAATATATTCTTTGCAGTTACATGTCTAGAGCCAAAACTGGCTCTGGAGAATGGTACATTTCCTTCCAAATCCTTTTTCGAAGGATCAAGTATCTTCCCTCCCAAGTCTCAGAAAGAATATGCATACTGGTATTCTGACATAGTTTTAGACATGATTTTGGTTTCATTAACTTCACTTGACTGGATAAATCCTTTTTCTGATAAAGTCTGCCTTCTTTCCAGAGTTCTCTTTATTTAAAAATGTTATCTTTTCATTTTTCCTTCCAGGTGTTATTTATTTTTTCTTTCTCTCAGAGCCTGATTGAGAATCTCTCTCTTACCGTTAATTATACTCAGTAGAAGTCACTAAAATATCTCTCAGTTAACACACAATTAACTGAATGACTTGAGAGGTAAACCCCCTTGGATGCATAATCAGCATGTTCAAGGCATGGTTTCTTCATTCTGTCTGTCCTGCTTTGTTTCTCTCTCCTTAGAGCCAAAATAGATTTCCCTATAATACAGTTCTAGGAGGATCTAGTGTTCTCATTGCCTCAGTGAGAGCCTTCCCTATTACCAAAAGGGGGCCACATTCCATCAACATAGTCTTTTAGGAAAAGAATTTTAAAATATGAGATCCATGGAACCTCACATGTATACAGTGTCCCTTATTGTAATTATGAACCCATGTACATGCTAGAGGTAGGGTTAAATGTCAGTTTCCAGAAAGAGTAGTGCTAGTTTTCTGTTTTTGTTTTTTTTTTTTTATCAAACTCTCAGAGAATCTCCAGTCTTATCAATATTCAATACTCTAAAAGTATGCACAATTATTGTATTTACCTGTTTAATGGATGACATATGCTAACATGTGTAAGTACCAACTTTTCAGCAAAATATTCAAAGAAATTCATAGATGGTTTAGACTTCTGTGTACCACAACTATGCTTTCATTCCTTATTTTAGTTAAAAATGGCTGATACTTTACTGGCTTTCCAGAATGTTGGTTAGGAGTTCATGCCAATATACACATGCAGCTACATTCACATGCTTATACATGTTACATGAAGATTTGGACCAACACCACTGATAGCCTGCCCATCTACAGACATATGCTTCATCCATGCTTCTACATCTGACATTTTATAATTTCAAAAAATTATATGATAAAAAGTATCTTAGTAGTAGTGTTAGTCACTCAGACGTATCCGACTCTGCAACCCCATGGACTATAACCCACCAGGCTCCTCTGCCCATGGGATTCTCCAGGCAAGAATACTGGAGTGAGTTGCCATTTCCTTCTCCAGTGAAAAGTGAAGTCATGTCCAACGCTTAGCGACCCCATGGACTGTAGCCTAAAGACTTTGATAATGTTAAAATTTTGGACAAATTGTATTTATCCAAAATTAATCTGCTGATGGAAGCAGCTTTGGTTTTTATAGGGAAAGCCAAAGGTCTATACATATAACCAATGGTTTTCACATGAGAACAAAATTTCCTTCCTGGTTTTAAAAAATCAAACACTTTTGCTTATTTTTTTTTTTTCTAGTAACATCTAGCATGAGTATGGTGCTTTTATTGTAATTAAGGAATCAGCACTGATTATAAATACCACAGTCTATTATAACTGTTTGATTATGATTCTTTTTCTTTATAATCAACTGTAAGCCTCATGGAGACTTAGGCTATAACTAATACAATTTTACTTCCTAGCTCCTAAACTGGCTCTCGGTGAATATTTCTAATTGATTGAATTTGTCAGATAGTGTATACAAAATTTTATATTTTACATATATTACCTAATTATTTAACATTACATATACATTTATAAATAGGTTGAATATATCACACAAATAAATTAATTTTCCAAATGATTTATTTTAATGATTTCCATATTTAGAATTTCAAATATGAGCCTTCTTTTGTAACTTTAAAAGAAAATAAGTAAGGATTTAAAACTATTGGAAAAAAATCTATTTTAGCCTCTCTTCATCTGGATCATGTGAAATAATATAAAATAAACACATCCAGATCAATGGAATTGGTTTACCTCCATTTGAAAAATAGGTATAACTTAATTGAGCTTTTTGTGTTACTTTCAGAGAATATTAACCCCTTATGTAATAGACAGTGGTGAAATATCATTGAAGATTATTGTCAGAACAAATATAATTCTTTTTAACTTCAGTTCAAATAATAAGTCATCTGTCAGATGTAATAAACCATGTGATGCTTTTGAAGTCCTAGATTTAGAGAGTAAGGGCAAGAACTTATCTATTATTGAAGAAAGTGAAGCATTTAGCACTTCAAGTATTTTTCTAAATTATCGATGCACACTTAAAATAATTTACATATTCGTTTGTATAGCAAGTTCTTCTATTTTACTGAGAACATTTAAAATTCTTATGATACATCCATTAATAATGTAAAAATAAGATATTAACTATAGTCAGTTCTCATTATTTACAGTAGTAATGTCTTGTACGATCTCTGCAAATGCTGAATGCAGTGAATACTGAACCATCAATCTGGGAGAAAAACAGGGTTTAATGCATGAATGCTAAGTCACTTCAGTCATGTATGACTGTGACCCTGTGGACTGTAGCCTGCCAGGTTCCTCTGTAAATGATTTCCCAGTTAAGAATACTGGAGTGGGTTGCCATTCTCTCCTTCTAGGGATCTTCCAATCCATGTCTTGTATGTCTTCTTTATTGCAGGCAGATTCTTTACCACTAGCATCACCTGGGAAATCCAAAGACAGGGTCAGAGACTGGCAATCCTCTGGTCACAATATTTTCATCAACTCATCAGTTTATTACCTTCTTTGATATGTATCTCTGTTTACAGATATCTTATTTAATATGTATTATTGATTCATTAACACTGAGCTCAGGGCTGAAAGCTTTTAACTCATGTCTGAATGAACATGAATATCTCACACATGTATTTGCTTTATAGGGTACAGCATAGCCTTCTTGTGTTCAGAAACACTAGGCAAGACTTAAACACTATACTCCTGGGTCAGTTTAAACAGGAAAATCACCAACAGAGAATATAAAAATACAAAAACATTGCTGTAAATAGACTGGCAAAGAATAGTTGTTTTCAGTACTAAGAGCTGAACCAAGAAAAAAGGGTGTCTCCTCGTTTGGCCTCAGTTGGAAATGTGTTTTGGTGAAGCATATTTTTATCAGCTTTATGTATGTCCAAAAATGACTGGGAAACTGCTGTGAGTATTGGTTTTGGGGTTACAGGTAAATTTTTGTGAGTAGGCTAATTTATAAATACATCTGTGAATAATGAAACATGACTGTGTTAAGTGCAAAAATGCCATATAATTGCACATGTGCAGTTTTAATCGATGTAAAATGCTTTTATGCCTATTGGCAATAAAATATACATGATATGAAATGTACGGTTGCCAAACCAAAGGAGCTATTACTTAAATGTAGTATTTCCTATGCTTATTTAGAGAAATGGAGGAAGCTCAAAATAATAATAAACATTCTTTCTAAAATAATCTTAGTGAATAAATTAGTATTTTTGATCAGTTAACTGTGAGAGGCAGAGGAGAAGTTATGAGAAAAATAATACAAATGAACTTTTCTATTATACAAAACAGAAACAGAATCACAGATGTAGAAAACAAACTTACATTTACCAAGGGTGAAGAGGGAGAGATAAATTGGAAGATTGGGATTAATATACACACACTGCTGTATATAAAATATATAACTACTAGGAACCCATTTTATAGCACAAGGAACTCTACTCAATAGTCTGTAATGACTTATACTGAAATAGGACCTACGAAAGAGTGAATATATGTGTATGTATAACTGATTCACTTTGCTTACAGCAGAAACAAAGAAAACATTGTAAATCAACTATACTGCAATATATATTTATAAAACAAAAAAATTAAAAACCCATTAAGGAATAAATCTATTTGAAGACAAGTATCTCATGGTGAAAAATCAACCTGGAAAAATTCTGCCAAATTAATTGCTAAATCATGTCATATGGACTCTGTATTGTAAGAATTTAAATCATTCAAGTTAGGAAAATCAGAAGGGGTTTTGAGAGAATGACTTGAGCTAGATTATAGGAGATAGACGGATCTGAATGGACAGAAGCTGTCAAAAGAGGATTTTCAAGGTCCAGGAATAATGGGAGAAATAAAGCAGAGGCTCAGAGGTCACAGATATATGTAAAGATAGAGAAGAGAATGAGAGCAGAGTTTTTTGGTGTTTTTTTTTTTTTTTAATGAGATCAAAACTAGTAGGGTAGATGGGGAATAGGGTATAAAATCAGGTTATGTTGTTGTTGTTTAGGTGCTAAGTCATGTCTGACTCTGTGACCTAGTGGACTATAGTCTGCCAGGCTTCTCCGTCCATGGGATTTTGCAGGCAAGAATACTGGATTGGGTTATGATTTCCTACTCCAAGGGATATTCCCAGCCCAGGAATCAAACCTCTTTCTCCTACTTTGGCAGGCAGATTCTTTACCACTGACCCACTAGAGAAATCCAAAAAAAAACCTTACTGTCAGAGGAATTTGAGCTGTAGTCAATAACAGTGGTTAAAATCTCTTGAGTGCTGCATGTAAGAAAAAAAAAAAAAAAAGAAACTTCATATGCATCATTTCATTTTTTTCTTCACAATAATCCAGGGTGGATGAATGTTATTATTTTTCTTATATTACAGGTGAGGGAACTGAAGTTTAAGGAAGAATAGGAAGGAAAAGTGCCTAGCAGAAGGTTAAGCTAATTTAAAATATAGGTTTAATCACTGAATAAATATTAAATAGGAAAAATTGAACTCCTGTTCAGCTAAGGGAAGAATGGTTTGACACACTGTTTACCTAGTCTATAGCTAATTATTCCTGGATATTCAGAAACTACCTTTCAAGAAGTTCACCTAATACCTCAGCAATGATGTAATTTTTCCAGTCAAGCTAGTGCCCAAAGACAAGCAAAGAACCATTTGAAGTAATTGGAGAGAAAAGTACTTGGAGAACTGGGATTAATTAACTCTACACTAGTTACTCCCTGAAGTCCACCCAACATATAAAAACAAGACTAGAGAGGGTCAAACTGTCTCAAAGAAACTTAACTACATCCCAGAACATAGTTTCAGAATATTTATAAGATGGTGATGGCTCCACCCCCTACATGTGACTCAGCCATACTGCCTTGCTTCCATGGCTGCCTGGGTTTCTCAACTGTAAGAAACATAAACATATGGAGATTAAATAATACATTTCTTAATAACCAACAGTTTACTGAAGAAATCAAAAGGGAAATCAAAAAATTTCTAGGAACAAATGACAGTGAAAACACAAGAACTCAAAACCTATGAGATGCAGCAAAAGCAATTCTAAGAGGGAAGTTTATAGCGATACAATCTTACCTCAAGAAACAAGAAAAACATCGAATAGACAACCTAACTTTACACTTAAAACAACTTGGAAAAATAAAAACAAAACAAAACACCAAAATTAGTAGAAGGAAATAAATCATGAAGATCCGAGCAGAAATAAATGGAAAAGAAATGAAAGAAACAATAGTAAAGATTACTAAAAGCTGGTTCTTTGAGAAGATAAACAAAACTGACAAATCTTTAGCCAGACTCATTAAGAAAAAAAAGAAGAATCAAACCTACAAAGTTAGAATGAAAAAGGAGAGGTAATAACAAGCAGTAAAGAAATATTAAGGGTTATTAGACTATTATGAACAATTATATGGGAAAAAATGGATAACCTGAAAGAAATGGACAAATTCTTAGAAAAGTTCAATCTTCCAAGACATAACCAGGAAGAAATATAAATTATGAACAACTCAGTTACAAGCACTGAAATTGAAGCTGTGATCAAAAATCTCCTAAGAAACAAAAGCCCAGGACCAGATGGCTTCACAGGAGAATTCTATCAAACATTTAGAGAAGAGCTAATGCCTATCCTTCTACTCTGAAGGAACACTACCGAACTCATTCTACAAGGCCACCATCACCCTCATACCAAAACCAGAGAAAGACAACACACAAAAAAGGAAAATTACAGGCCAATATCACCGATGAACATAGATGCAAAAAACCTCAAAAAAAAAAAGTTAGCAAACAATTCAGCAACATATAAAAACACTCATACACCATGATCAAGTTGGATTTATTCCAGGGTGTAAGGAATATACACAAATATACACAAATCAATCAATGTGATACACCATATTAACAAATTAAAAGATAAAAACCATATGATAATTTGAATAGATGCAGAAAAAGCCTTTGAAAAAACTCAGCACCCATGTATGATGTATTAAAACTATTCAAAAAATGGGCACAGAAGGAACCTGCCTCAACATATGAAAAATCTACAGCAAACACTATTCTCAATGGTGAAAAACTGAAAGCATTCCCCCTAAGATCAGGAGCAAGACAACACTGTCCATTTTCATCACTGTTATTCATCATAGTTCTGGAAATTCTAGCTATAGCAATCAGAGAAGAAAAAGAAATAAAAAGAATCCAGATCAGAAAAGAAGATGTAAGACTATCACTGTTTGCATATCATTGATGACATGATAGTGATAGCAACAGATAATTACTAAAGATAGTATCAGAAAATTACTAAAGCTAACAGTGAATTTAGAAAGTTGCAGGGTACAAAATCAATACACAGAAATCACTTGCATGTCTATATACTAACGATGAAAAATCAGAGAGAGAAATTAAGGAATTAATCCCATTCACCTTTGCAACAAAAAGAATCTCCTACCTAAAGAGACAAAAGAACTGTACACAGAAAATTATAAGATACTAATGAACTAAATCAAAGATGATATAAACAGATGAAAGGATATTCCATGTTCCTGGGTAGCAAGCTCAATATTGTGAAAATGACTATGCTACCAAGCACAATCTACAGATTCAATGTGATCCCTATCAAATTACCAATGGCATTTTTCACAGAACTAGAACAAAAAGTTTCACAATTCATATGGAAATGCATAAGACCCTGAATAGCCAAAGAAGTCTTGAGAAAGAAGAATGTAGCTGCAGAAATCAACCTTCCTGACTTCAGACTATACTACAAAGCTAGAGTCATCAAGACAGTACAGTACTGGCACAAAACCCAAAATATAGACCAATGGAACAAGATAGAAAGTTCAGAAATAAACCCATACATCTACGGGTACCTATTTTTGACAAAGGAGGCAAGAATATACACTGGGGTAAGGACAGTCTCTTCAATAAATGGTGCTGAGAAAACTGAGGAAGTCAAGAAACACCTGGAGTAACAGCAAATTTGGCCTTGGTGTAGAGAATGAAACAGGGCAAAGGCTAATAGAGCTTTGCTAAGAGAACACAATGGTTATAGCAAACACCCTCTTGCAGCAACACAAGAGAAGACTCTACACATGGACATCACCAGATGGTCGACACCGAAATCAGATTGAGTAAATTCTTTATAGGCAAAGATGGAGAAGCTCTATATAATCAACAAAAACAAGACCATAAGCTGACTCTGGCTCAGATCATGAACTCCTTATTGCCAAATTCAGACTCAAAGAAAGTGGGCAAAACCAGTAGACCATTCAGATATGACCTAGATCAAATCCCTCATGCTTATACAGTAGAAGTGAGAAATAGATTTAAGGGACTAGATCTGATAGATAGAGTGCCTGATGAACTATAGATGGAGGTTCGTGACATGGCACAGGAGACAGGGACCAAGACCATCCCCATGGAAAAGAAATACAAAAAAGGAAAATGGCTGTCTGGGGAGGCCTTACAAATAGCTGTGAAAAGAAGGAAAGTGAAAAGCAAAGGAGAGAAGGAAAGGTATATCCATNAGATGGAGGTTCGTGACATGGCACAGGAGACAGGGACCAAGACCATCCCCATGGAAAAGAAATACAAAAAAGGAAAATGGCTGTCTGGGGAGGCCTTACAAATAGCTGTGAAAAGAAGGAAAGTGAAAAGCAAAGGAGAGAAGGAAAGGTATATCCATGTGAATGCAGAGTTCTGAAGAATGGCAAGGAGAGATAAGAAAGCCTTCCTCAGCGATCAGTGCAAAGAAATAGAGGAAAAGAACAGAATGGGANTTATTTAACTTCTATTGAGAGTACATCATGAGAAACGTTGAGCTGGAGGAAGCACAAGGTAGAATCAAGATTGCTGGGAGAAATATCAGTAACCTCAGATATGCAGATGACACCACCCTTATGGCAGAAAGTGAAGAAGAACTAAAGAACCTCTTGATGAAAGTGACAGAGGAGAGTGACAAAGTTGGCTTAAAGCTCAACATTCAGAAAATAAAGATCATGGCATCCAGTCCCATCACTTCATGGGTTATAGATGGGGAAACAGTGCAAACAATGGCTGACTTTATTTTTTGGGGCTCCAAAAATCACTGCAGATGGCAATTGCAGCCATGAAATTAAAAGACGTTTACTCCTTAGAAAGAAAGTCATGACCAACCTATACAGCATATTCAAAAGCAGAGACATTACATTGTCAACAAAGTTCCATCTAGTCAAGGCTATGGTTTTTCCAGTAGTCATGTATGGATGTGAGAGTTGGACTGTAAAGAAGGCTGAGCATTGAAGAATTGATGCTTTTGAACTGTGGTGTTGGAGAAGACTCTTGAGAGTCCATTGGTCTGTAAGGAGATCCAAGCAGTCCATCCTAAAGGAGATCAGTCCTTGGTGTTCATTGGAAGGTTGATGTTCAAGCTGAAACTCCAGTACTTTGACCACCTGATGCGAAGAGCTGACTCATTTGAAAAGACCCTGATGCTCAGAAACATTGTGAGCAGGAGGAGAAGGGGACAAAAGAGGATGAGATGATTTTATGGCATCACTGAATCAATGGACATGAGTTTGCGTATACTGCAGGAGTTGGTGATAGACAGGGAGGCCTGACATGCTGCGGTTCATGGAGTAACCAGGATTCGGACAGAACTGAGGGACTGAACTGAAACTGAAACATGTAAAAGAATGAAATTAGAAGACTTCCTAATACCATACACAAAGATAAACCCAAAATGGATTAAAGACCTAAATGTAAGCTCAGAAACTTTAAAACTCTTAGAGGAAAACATAGGCAAAACACTCAATGTCACAAATCAAAGCAAGATCCTCTATGATCCACCTCCTAGAGTAATGGAAATAAAAGCAAAAATAAACAAGTGGGACCTGATTAAACTTAGAAGCTTTTGCACAGCAAAGGAAACTATAAGCAAGGCTAAAAGACAACCCTCAGAATGGGAGAAAATAGCAAATGAAACAACTGACAAGGATTAATTCCCAAAATATTCAAGCAGCTTATAAAACTCAATAACAGAAAAACAATCCAATCAAAAAGTGGGAAAAAGACCTAAATAGACATTTCTCCAAAGAAGACATGAAGATGGCTAACAAACACATGAAAAGATGCTCAACATCACTCATTATTAGAGAAATGTAAATCAAAGCTACAATGAGATATCACCTCACACCAATCAGAATGGGCATCATCAAAAAGTCTACAAACAATAAATTCTAGAGAGAGTGTAGAGAAAAATGGAATATTTTTGCACTGTTGATGGGAATGTAAACTGATATAGCTGCTGTGGAAGATGATATGGAGATTCCTTTAAAACTAGGAATAAAACCACTGTATGACCCAGAAATCCCACTCCTAGGCATATACCCTGAGGAAACCAAAATTGAAAAAGACACATGTATTCCAGTGTTCATTGTTGCACTGTTTACAATAGCTAGAACATGGAAGCAACCTAGATGTCCATTGATAGATTAATGGATAAAGAAGTTTTGGTACATATACACAATGGAATATTACTCAGTCATAGAAAGGAACACATTTGAATCAGTTCTAATGAGCTGGATGAACCTAGAAACCTATTAGATAGAGTGAAGTAAGTCAGAAAGAGAAAGATAAATATTGTATTCTAATGCGTATACACAGAATCTAGAAAAATGGTACTGAAGAATTTACAAGGTAGCAATGGAGAAACAGACATAGAGAATAGACTTATGGGCATGGGGAAAGGGGAAGAGAGGGTGAGGTTGTATGGAAAGAGTAACATGGAAAACTTACTTTACCATATGTAAATTAGATAGCCAACGGGAATTTGCTGTATGGCTCAAGAAACTCAAACAGGGACTCTGTATCAACCTAGAGAGGTGGGATGGGAAGGAAGATGTGAGGGAGGTTCCAAACGGATGGGTTATATATGTATATCTTTGGCTGATTCATGTTGATATTTGACAGAAAACAAAATTCTATAAAGAAATATTCTTCAATAAAAAATAATAAAAAAATAATATTTATAAGAACAGGAGAGTATCCAACACCTAAAAATGTGGAACTCACAGTTCCTGGTTTCCAGTTAAAGATTACTAGGCCTACAGAGAGACAGGAAAGTATGATCCATAATGAGAAGAATAATCCATCAACTGGAATCCAGTCAACATAGTCACAGCTGTTAAAATTGGCAGACAGTGACATTAAGGCCATTTTAACCAGCAGCTATATAAAACATTGAAGTGAAGTGGAATAAATTGACCTTATAAGGAAAATTTTTTTTAAATATAAATTTATTTATTTTAATTGGAAGTTAATTACTTTACAATATTGTATTGGTTTTGCCATACATCAACATGAATCCTCCACAAGTATACATATGTTCCCCATTCTGAACCCCCCTCCCTCCTCCCTCCCTGTACCATCCCTCTAGGTCGTCCCAGTGTACCAGCCCCAAGCATCCAGTATCATGCATCGAACCTGGTCTGGCGATTCGTTTCATATATGATACTATATATGTTTCAATGCCATTCTCCCAAATCATCCCACCCTCTCCCTTTCCCATAGAGTCCGAAAGCCTGTTCTATACATCTGTGTCTCTTTTGCTATCTCGCATACAGGTTTATCATTACCATCTTTCTAAATTCCATATATATGCGTTAGTATACTGTATTGGTGTTTTTCTTTCTGGCTTACTTAACTCTATATAACAGGCTCCAGTTTCATCCACCTCAATAGAACTGATTCAAATGCAATATTTGAAAAAATGAAGTAATAGTTCTTGGAATGGAGCCCTAGTATTAGAAAATAATATGATCAAATGGGTTAAAAATCAACATTGAGTTGGGAGTATCCAAGTAAATTCTTATGGGATTTTGTAGGAAATATAAAAATATTGCTTTAGAAAAAGTATCACATTTGGAGTCATTCCAAGTCAATTTCAATCTTTCGTCATTTACTACTTTTGTGATCTTGGACAAAATATTAACAACTATGAAGTTGTTTCCTTACCTGAAACATAGGGATAATAATAAAAGTATGTCAAATTGATATAAAAAGGTTCTAAATCAGTGACATACTATACATTATATACATGAATATGCATATATATACCTTTAAATTATATGCTTTGCATATGAACACACATACATGTATATCTCATAACAGTTGGACATATCATGTACCAAGAAACAAAACAAGTAAGTTTACATAACTAAAGGTCATGAAATATTGAGAGAATAGAATCACTTTTTCACCAGCTCTGTAAAGCCTATTATATATAGATATGGTTTGTAAACTTTATATTAAGCTACAAAAGTCTTTCAGACCTTTTCTCAGGACATGTGATAACTCTAAGGGCTTTAAAAATCATAGGACAGTTTATAGAATTTTCAGTCTACAGCTTAAAGATAAAAGTGGGTTCAGGGAAGCCAACATTGTTCTCCAAGTCAGAAAAATAACTATTGTGAACCCCTGCAGGCTGTCAGGATTATGACAATAGAAAATTTCAAAAAAGTGTTAATGAATGGGGAAAGATAGGAATAAGCCTTCTTCATTTCAGTGGTAAGGTTACAGTCGGTCACTTGAAATCTGAAGAAATATGATTTAAAAGAGTGAAAAGGCAACTTATGGAAGCTTGGATTATAAATTTCTGCTATCTTTTCAGTTTTTGAGTTTTAAAGCAACCTAGGAAAGAGCTTAGCTCTTGGAGATGGATGGGTAGGGGCAGATCTTACTGGGTACAGTCACCACTGTATTGAAAATTATGTATAAAAAAGAGGAATTTTTTACTGAGTTTATAGCTTTCCAGTCCCTAGGGGATTTGTAAAAACACACCACTTAGCATTTTTGGTAGGATAGATTGGCTATTTAGCTACATCACTGGAATAAATTAGTATTCTCTACTGACCAGGGATTTTTATTCTCTCCATATTATGAACATAAATTTAATGATATACTCAAAACAAAAATTAGCTGAGTCATAATAAACGTTATAGATATCTCAAAATTTCCCATGATTTGAGTTTTTACTACACATAAATGTGACTAAACAATAAAATTCAGAAGTTAATCAAGTATCTTACAGTCACAAAAAATAAATACGTATACATACTGCTACACTGTATAGTGTGCTGGCTACTTTTAAGAACCTACTTTTTTGCTAATAGAAGAGTCTCTCTGTCTCCATAAGCCAATATTGACTGGAAATATCTCTGTCATATTTTGGATCTGAGTATTATTAATACTACTGGGAAGGAGGGTCTGGATCCTGTAGCTTGACTTTTCATGCTGATCCTCACTTATTAAACTAAAAGCACAGACTGAAATGAAACAAAAAAATGAAAGCCTAGCTGCATCTTGTAATCTCTCTTCATCTTTGGATCTGTTTGAGGCGCTTCAGAATTTTCTGTGAAGATTTACTTATGTATTTTTTTGGTTTAACCTGTATAGTAATACAAAGCCTATTGTAAGCATTCTGAATCCCCAGGATGAGCACTTTGTAACTGAGTACTGCCATGTGATTTTAGGACTGTACTTGTGGTTTTCTTTCATATTGCATATTGAGAATAAGAACTACTAAAGATACAATGGGCCTCCCTGGTGCTCAGCTGGTAATCTGCCTACAATGTAGGAGACCCAGATTTGATCCCTGGGTTGGGAAGATCCTCTGGAGAAACAAATGGCAACCACTCCAATATTCTTGCCTGGAAAATTCCATCTACAGAGGACCCTGGCGTGCTACTATCCATGGGGTTGCAAAAGAGTCGACCATGACTGAATGCCTAAAACAAAGACACAGTATCTAAGATTCAATGTGTTGCTTCTCCAACTTGAATCTTTTCATATTTGTGGGTCTATTGAAATATTTTGGCAAGCAGTATTCTCAATTTATTTGCTACACACATACTTACACACACACACACACACACACACACACACACACACCATACACTTTCTTTGTCAGGAGCTTGTTAGCTACTTTATAAAAGCAAATGTCAAAACACAGTTAACTCTGGAACCCAGTTAAACATGCCTTCCATTCTTCCTTTCCTAACTTCTATACATCTGCTCAGGGGGGTAAGGGAAAATGTACCACATGATGACTTAGAATACTGGCAAGAACCATACCCTACCCCAACACACACTTTCAAAATGCGAAGCATCATAACATCTATTTTTCTTTTAAATTAAAATGGGCAGTGAGATAAGTAAGACAATGATGACATTGTGCATAGAAAAAAAAGTAAAAGTAACTTCCCCAAATAAAAGTAAAAGAATGAATTCAGTGACATCTGAGTTCCCAACCCATGTTTATTTCCCTTGGCATGTGAAAGATATATAACAATTCTTGCTGCATTGTTCATATCCTAAAATGTTTCATTTATAGTGCATTTTAATCACTGTATGACACTTGATGAATATGAGTTCAACATTTTAAATCAGAAGAATATATTACATTTTAAAATATATAATCCAAATTGTACAACGCAAATTTCTAAAACAGGAGAAATATCTTGTCTCCAAATATATCTAGTTCCATGGTGAATTTAAGCATTAAATGAAGATTTTATATATAGGTGTGTGTGTATGTGTGTGTGTGTGTGTGTGTGTGTGTGTGTGTGTAGTAAAATCATGATCAAAATATCCCAATTTTGTGAAAATCTTCAGTGTTGACTGCTTCCTGCTCCTCCCACACCCAGTTCTCTCTGGTGCACACAACTCTCCTGAGTGATAATTAGAAGCAGGAGAGTAATTTTAGTTAAGTGTCTGATACTGATTACATCCCAGTTGGCACAGATCATAAGGATGTTATATTTTTATGACTTACTAATCTACATTTCATTCTAAGCATTGGTGTCAATTGGTANATCTTCAGTGTTGACTGCTTCCTGCTCCTCCCACACCCAGTTCTCTCTGGTGCACACAACTCTCCTGAGTGATAATTAGAAGCAGGAGAGTAATTTTAGTTAAGTGTCTGATACTGATTACATCCCAGTTGGCACAGATCATAAGGATGTTATATTTTTATGACTTACTAATCTACATTTCATTCTAAGCATTGGTGTCAATTGGTAAAATGTGTTATATACGATGGACATAATGTGTACATAGTTAATTATCTACACTGACTTTGACCACTGTAAGAGAAACAACAGTTTCATACCAAGAGACTCTGGCAGATAGCTAAGCCTAACCCTCTTATCTATCATAAATAATGCAAACTAATACTCTCATATCTTCACTCATTTCCTGTGGCATAGTCCATTTCAGACTTATCTCCAGATATTCCCCATGGTAGGGATAGACAGCATGTGGTTTTGTCTCTAAATACTGTTTATTTCATTTGCAAGTGGTTTTCCTTGTAAGTGTATTAGTTAACCCTTGGACAATATGGGTTTGAAGTATACAGATCCACTTATATGTAGACATTTTTTTCAATAAATAATACTGCAGTACTGTACTGTTTGAGGTTGCTTGAATCTGTGAATGCTGAACCATGGGACAGAGAGGACCACTGTAAAGAGATACTTGGATTTTCGACTGTGTGGGCATTGGCACCCCTAACCCTTGAATTGTTCAAGGTTCATCTACATTGGGGCTTGAGTATGGGGGCTTTAATCAGTCACCTGTATACGAGTTTTCCCAGGTGGCTCAGTGGTAAGAAACAGGTCAGGTAATGCAAGAGATACATGGGACTTGTGTTCGATCCTGGAGTCTGGAAGATTCCCTAAAGGAGGAAATGGCATCCTACTCCAGTATTCTTGCCTGGGAAATCCCATGGACAGGGGAGCCTAGCAGGCTACAGTCCATGGAGTTGCAAAGATTTGGACCCGACTAAGTGACTAAACGACCACAATAACATCTGCATTACGTGGTAAGGATCCTATTGCTAGGGCAACAAGGGTGACAGCATCACATTATCTGAAATCTGAAGTATACTTACCGAAAGCCCTACTGCATTCTTATCTCACCAAGTTGCAGGAATGTACAATCTCTGCAGTTCCTGCATAGTTATTTTTTTTCTGTACAAGGTCTTATAACCTCTATACATTTTCCTGATTTCATATAGTATTTCATATATGGCTTTTCTGCTAATTAACATTGATTTCTTTTTCCCCGTACTAATAATATAAATCCCCTTTGTGATCAGTGTTGTATATACATTCCATCTGTAATGGTGCCAATTCTATTAAGTCAGGTTATAGTGAAACTGTTCAAATGACTTTTATCTAATTCATATTATATGCATTTCTATAGAAACAACTGATGTCTCCTCAGAAATGAGAAAGTTGTTTAGGTAACACACTGGAATTAAGGCTGACGAATCTGCATTTACAGTATGTGTTATGTAAATAGTATATGAAGATAAATCGGGATGCCAGAGTGATTTAGCCCATTTCACCATGGTTACAAGGGATGTAGAAACATTTTGCAGAGAAGGCAATGGCACCCACTCCAGTACTCTTGCCTGGAAAATCCCATGGATGGAGGAAACTGGTGGGCTGCAGTCCATGGGGTCGCTAAGAGTTGGACATGACTGACCTACTTCACTTTCAATTTTCATTTTCATGCATTGGAGAAGGAAATGGCAACCTACTCCAGTTTTCTTGCCTGGAGAATCCCAGGGATGGGGGAGCTTGGTGGGCTGCCGTCTATGGGGTCGCACAGAGTTGTACACGACTGAAGCGACTTAGCAGCAGCAGCAGCAGAAACATTTTGAACCATAAGCATAATATTGTTTCATTGTCAGTCCTGAGTCAGTAGGATTCCCTGGAGCAGGGATAGGCTAACCCACTCTGCCGGGGTCCAGCCCTGGGGGTTCCAGGGAATTTGAAGCGTGGATGGCGTAGGCGAGGAAAAATCTTATTTATTTAGAGATATAAGATTTAGATTAGGAAATAATAGTATAGTAGGAAAATTAAGTGGAGAAAAGAGGCTGAATAACTTGGTTTACGTGGAAAGCCAATAAAGTTCCAGACAAGGAGCTTGCACCATCTACATTGTGCCACCTGCGTCCATTTGAATATTGGAGAGTGCCCCGCCCTGGGCTCTCTCTTTTACGGATCTTAGCAGCTGGGACAAGTAAGTAAACATGGCAAGCCTCCACGTCCCAGATGGGAATTCAGCCTGAAATTAGAGTAAAGAAGAGACACGGGGGAAGCCCAGCATCCGTGCAAGACTCCAAATGCAAGACTCCAAAAACTATTTTTCAAAATCAGCTCATATACCCCAAGTTGTACATAATGGAATATGCAGAGTTATGCAGGGGCAGCCGTCCTGATCCTCATTGATATCAGGCTTTCTTTTGCATACCCTCCCGTATACAAAAGGCCTCAGGTGGTTTACATTATCTTCTGGCCAAGAGGCCTATTAACATCTTTATGGCTCTCTTCCTGGACAATTGTCTATCAACCGGGAAAACTCTTTTTTCCCTAGAAGTGTTTTTCCTTTACTCTGCATTTTACTAAATGAAGTTACATTCCTATAGAACAAAGGTGCAGTGGGTCGTAACAAAGAAAGTACTTAACTCAAAGATCTAATATTGCTAATACCAGGTCTACTACCTGTTTTTCTATATATCAATTATATCTTACAAATAAAAGATACGAAAATTTGGCAGCAAGTATTGGCTCAACAAATGAAACCTTTAATCAGTCCTATTCTAATGATTTTGGCTCCTCAGAAGCCCCTACATTCTGCTTCCTGTGCCTCCCGCAGTCGGGAAGCCTCAAACAATCACATGCACAGCTGTAAGAGTCTTGCAGGCAGGCTAGAAAGCCATCAGAGGGGTTTTTGGATTGAAACACTCCCTGAGTAGACTTTTCCAGAGAATGTCAGAAGAGTGGAAAAGCAGACAGATTCTTATTTTGGGGGGATACATGCTCAGGAAATGCCAGGGGGAAAACCTGAGATTTGACTCATCCTTGACCATCAAAATCTCTTGCCGTGTGACCTTGTCACGGGTGGGATTCCTCACGCTGGCTTCCGGCACAACTCCAATATTCTTGGGCTTCCCTGGCGGCTCAGACAGCAAAAGAAACTACCTGCTATGTGAGAGACCCTGGGTTTGATTCCTGAGTTTGGAAGATCCACTGGAGGAGGGCATTGCAACCCACTCCAGTATTCTTGCCTGGAGAATCCCTATGGACAGAGGTACCTGGCAGACTACAGTCCAAGGGGTTGCAAAGAGTCGGACATGACTGAATGACTAAGTATGGCACACACACATAGTATTGTTTCAGTGTTAGTGCTAGAAAATATACAACTATTTCCTGTCACTTATGTGTTTATTTCTGAAGTCTCTATAGAAGAGAGTCAAAGAAAAATGATAAGATTCAGTGATAAATAAGACCAAGTCTGTTAGAGACCGTCCCCCACAGAGACCACCAGAGAGACCAACCAAGTTGCAATTGCCTTTATTCACGGATCCGGATCCGGGCCCTCTCACAGCAAGGTGGTAGAAGGAGGAGCCCCGACCCCCGTAAAACAGACATTTTATACTTTTTAGGTTTGGGGGAAGGGGTCTAAGCTACTTGGTCAACTACCATTGGTCTATTTGAAACTAACATCGAGCTGTTTGTTGTGGCAGTTACGGTTTGGCAAGGTCCTTTCTTTTCCTTTTTTATTATTTTATTACTGCCTCTACTTCCTTATCTTGGGCAAACTTATCTTGAGTAAACTTAGCTTGAGCAAACCTGTGATTGTTCTTAGGACAGCGGGCTTCTGCCCGGTAAAGTTAAATCTAGTGAAGTTTTAACTCGCCGTTTAGCCTTCTCACGGGTGCGAGTTAAAATTTTCCTGTACAAAGTCCTGCTCCTCAAGAAACAAAGTTTAATGGCCAACTAAAACTACTTATTTTCTCAATGATCAAATAAGTTTTTTTTAAAATTCTCATAACTTAAGCATCAGGATTTATCTTTAAAAAACAGGTATGTGTTTATGGTTATAGTTATCTTTTTCCTTCTTAAAAAAACCTATTAACTAAATTGTATTTTTATACCTGATTATATTTTAGATCAAATACACACTTTATTTTCAATGAACAAAGCATTTTAACATATGGTATTTCTTGAGAAATTATGGTGAAAAGAGTACAGGATTTGCAGTCATTGGTTATCAGTTTGAGTCCCAGCTCTCTTGCTCACATCCAGAGTCTGAAGTATCCCATTATACTTTCTAATCCCTTATTTGCCCTTGTTGTAAAAATGAGCATAATAACTTACTAGCAGGTATAAGAAATATATCTAATGAATGTCTCTCACATTATATTTACTTAATACATAGTATTAAGACTCATAATTACTATTTCATCCTAACAAGATATTTTTAATATTTTTAATGTACTGTTGTATCATTTATGAATATGAATAAGTGGAGGCCCAAAGTAGTTATGACTCCTAATTATGTTTTAAAATCACACTAATTTGCACTTCTAAAATCATTTATCATGTCTTTATATTTGATAAGACCCTGTGTTGTATGGGAGAAAATAAAGTATTGCATGGTATCCATTGTATCTTAAAAAGGGAAATAGAAATTCTTCAGCAAGATTACAATCGAGATGGGAGAATAAGTTGTAGGTACAAAAAATGTTTGTGAGGAGGTGAAATGGTGAGGATGTCACATGATGAAGTGCAGCAGTTGATATGCACAGGGTTAGTAGGATGCTTAGTATGAGCTTGATGAAATCAGAAGTTAAGCGTGATCTCTGTTGGCACTCTAGTGTTTGAAGTGGGCCTTGCATGTTTGCATAGGCTCCAGAGAGTATGGATCCTGAACCAGAACTGAAGAGGAACATGTTGGCTTAGGAGGCAGACAGCTCTGTGTTGAAGCCTGGTTCAACCAAGGATTAACTGTATGCTTCTAAGCAGATTGCTACACTCTTCTGGACCTGTCTTCTCATTTATGCAATGGGTACAATGATAGTTCAATACTTTCTATTGATGGTAGATAGGGGCTTCTCAGGGGGCTCAGTGGTAAAGAAATTGCCTGCCAATGCAGGAGATGCAAGAGATGCACGTTCAGTCCCTGGGTCAGGAAACTCCGCAGAGAAGGAAATGGCAACCCACTCCAGTATTCTTGGCTGAGAAACCCCGTGGACAGAGGAGCCTGGCAGGCTACAGTCCATAGAGTTACACAGAGTTGAACACAATTGAGCATGCCCATGCACTATCTATTAAAGTTACTGTGAAAATGAAGTGAGTTAATGCATGTAAAGTTCTGAACACTGTGTCTGGCACACTACAAACACTTAAAACATTGTGATTTCTACTCCAGTGAAGAATCACAGAAGCGGGTCAAACAAATTCACAGGTAAGAAAATATACATTATGTGCATAAAAGAAGTAGATAACAAAAAATAGATAATTTGGGTTTGGATTGAATGTTATAAATATTAAGTAGTTTATTAGTTTGGGGTCAGGTTATAAGTAAGCTTTGAATGCTTGCAATTTAGACTTTACACAGTAGTCAGAGAAGATCTTTTAAAATTTCATAAGCCATGTGATAAGATCATCCAAGAATTTATGTAACTATTGAAAAACTGCCTTCCAAAACACAATTATGAACAGAGTAAGAAGATTACAAAAGGTCCCTGTCATACTTTAAGTTCCAAGTGCAATTGAAATGCACATATTAAATAAAATTATAAACTGATAAAATAGAGCTGAAGGTTGTACCTGATATCTCTGCTGTTCTTTGCATAGTTATACCAGCTAATTAACTAAAATTAAATTTTGAAAGAAGTGAAGATAATATTTTTATGAAAATATGTCACAAAAACTGAAAGCTGGTGGACAGGACTGAGGTGGCAATGTTTAGAAGAGGAAGAAGCCTGGGATGAGCACAGGATTAAGGATATCTGCCCTGTTCCTACCAGTGACCGTTTTAGTTACTGTGAAAAATCCTTCTTACTCTTTCTGAACTCTACTGTACACGTTTATAAGACAAGGAGAAAATTTAACCAAGTGGTGTGAAAAAAGCCAAATATAATTTTAATATTAACAACCCTAATTTGATTAAGAAAATAAATATTCTTGCTGCTGCTATTGCTAAGTTGCTTCAGTCATGTCCGATTCTGTGTGACCCCAGAGACGGCAGCCCACCAGGCTCTGCCGTCCCTGGGATTCTCCAGGCAAGAATACTGCAGTGGATTGCAATTTCCTACTCCAAAGCATGAAAGTGAAAAGTGAAAGTGAAGTCACTTAGTTGTGTCTGACTCTTAGCGACCCATGGACTGCGGCCTACCAGTCTCCTCCATCCATGGGATTTTCCAGCCAAGAGTACTGGAGTGGGTTGACACTGTATTCTTGAGATAAATGTAAATATAAGCTTTCTTTTATGAGAAATAGAAAAAATGTTCCCCCCAAATAATTAATCTATCATTATGTAGTTAGAATCCTATGTTAGTCATATTTGTTTTGTTGAAATGTTTTCTGATAAATGTTTGTGAAGGTTTTTGAGGATATATGTGTGAATTTGGATGTGCATATGTGTCTGTACATGTTTGTGTATGCATGTCATAATTTGACACGCATATATGGGGTTGTGTGCATATGTTTTTACAGAGGGATACTGAGCTAGTTATGATATTGAGTTAATGTTCCTTTAGGTTTTGCAATTGTTTTCTCAAACTTATCAGTTTAAGACACATAATTCAGAATCATAACTGCCTGAAGTTTTTTTGTGTGTGTCATTTTAACTCAATCAGACATTTAAAAGATTATTTTTTTTTCACCTCTGTTCAGTTTTTTTTGCCCTTTGGATTGTAGCCCACCGGGCTCCTCTGTTCATGGGATTTTCCAGGCAAAAATACTGGAGTGGGTTGCCATTTCCTCCTACAAGGGATCTTCCTAACCCAGGGATTGAACCTGCATCTTCTGTGATTTTTGCATTGACAGGAGGTTCTTTGCCTATATCATCTCATTTGCTATGCCATAGTTTTATTAACAGTGAATATCATACTTGAGACCACTTTATAAAAACTGTTTTTTCTTCATTTATGTTTAAGTTTAGGAATCACAGACAAAAGAATTTTCTCATGTCTCTTCTCTCAGTGGCTACAGAGAAACACATTTTCTATTTAATAGTTTAGCACCTGTTTTTGTCAAGAATGCATTTTATCCTCTTCCACAACTTTGCTTGTTTGAATAAAAAGTCCTGCAATGAAAAACATAAATGAAAACAACTGAAAAGCAAAAGACTCTTAAAATGATGTAGAGTCTGTAACTAGCTTTAGGAAACAGATTACAATCGGTGATAATATTCTTTATTTTTATTTGTTTTTATACTCCAGGCCTGAACAAAGTAGCAGTATAATAATTTTCTTGCAGAAGTGTTGTGTGTCTCAAGGATTTGAAAAACAAATACCAATATTTATCTCTTTGTTTTTTTCCCCCTACAATTATGAATGCCCAGCTAAAGCATCTGATCTTGAGTTGGCAGAATTTCCTTAAACAAAAATGGTCTGTATATGGATTTTCACAGCTTTACCATCCATGTGCTCCATCAGTGAAACGGTATTAAAATTTAGAAGTTTTATTAGAGATCAGCTACCCACCACTGCGGATCCAGCTGGGATGAATCATAAAATATCAGAACTAAAGGGATAGCAAGATTAGGGAACAGGCCCAAATATATCCAACACTTCATTACTAAATATGAGTGCATCATTTCTTTATCTGCAATCTTAAATATAAGCTGTCAATACAGGATCAACTTAGATCAACATGAAATATGGATAACTACTAAAAAAGAAGAAGTTGGAGATTGAGAAAAAATAGGGAATATAAAGTAAATACACAGCATCCAAAAATATAATAGTGACGGTTATTATAACTGTCCTATTTGGGGGATTGAATTCTTTACTACCAGTGATAAGAAATAAGGAGGATGTTAGATGACCTTGAAAGGAGGAGATGGCAGAGCTTAATCATGCTGGAGTCTGGTAAGAAATTTTCAAGCCGGATGGAGGGACAGAAAACTCTATCATTATTTTAAAAGGGCAGAGAAAGTACCTTACATATAGTGCCATATACACATATTGGCAGGAATCCGTGTTGATGTTAAATATGTTAGTAAAGTCTTCAAAATGTTTCTCATACAAAGAACCCAGTTACTCCTTTTGTAATAAGGCATGCTAGAAGAGGTTAGAAAAAAAAAATTAAACTCTAAGTCAGAGTCAGAATATTCTTCATTCTTGAGATATAGAAATTATAAATGAAAAATAACTATTAGCTGTCCTAATATGTCTTGTTTCTGACAGGAAAATAATGTCCTTGGTTATCCTTATTTCAAACTGAACCACTTACAAAATATACTATTATTGATAAAAATAAATTATCCCTATGACTGTTAAGACTTTTTTACATGAGATTTGGTCTTTAACAGAAAATTATACTACATTTCATCCTCACTAAGCACCTTATTTCTATGCTTGATATGTATTTTAATTTCCACTTGGGGGATGTCATATCTTAAGATAGAAAAAAGACTTACCATTCTGTCAAGAAGGTAATGTAACTCATTGTGAAAGCTTCAACAGAAATTTTGGGAGAAAGGACTATTTAAACACATTTGGGATGAGTCTTTCTTAGGGGAAGAAAAGATTGAAGCAATTTTTAGCTTTCTTAGCTTGCTTTTGTGTTGTTTATTCTTTTATCCCCTTCCTCACCACAGTAATATCCACACATCCTCTGTTATTCTTGGGTACCATTCAGTGGCATGAATTCTCAGTCATCTTAGGAAGTCTTGGTCTTTAGTGATTAGGTTATGAAGAGTTAGATGTGTAGATGACATTTTGATATGGGCTTTTTTGACCTATACACCTATTTTGATGCTAGAAACTTTCAGACATGCCACTTTGATGTGTGATTTTGATACAGGGTTGGTTTAGACTTGGTTTACAAAGTCATTCAGCATCATCCTATCACTAAACTGACCTCATCCTGCAATGAGGATGAGGGGTGAGGTATGTTCTGAGCCTAGAACAGGTGTTAGGATCTGGACCAAAGATGAAGCAGACAGTTAGAGACCCTGGGAATGAGGTCCAATCCATTGTAAACTTCATGTAGCTAAAGAGTCAGTACTTCACTCCATTACACATACCTCAGTATCCATCACCTGTTATAAGAAGCACATGCACATTATCTCAGGACTCACCTGGATCCACGGTTGTTTTATCTCAAGTTGGCTCATTTTTTTCCCACAAACTTTAAGGTCCATGGAAAAATGATATTTGAAACACAGTCACATTTAAGATCACTATTATATCCGAAAGGCCTATGACACCCAATTTTTTATTACATTGCTATCAGCTAGCTCTCACAGTACTAATTACTTATAATATTGTGAAACATTTTTAAATTGACAATTTGGTACGCAAAAGTGATACTCAGAGACTAACACAGACCACAATCCAAACATGTATCTTTATTTTGTCTTATTATAAAGGTAACATCCAATCATGGAAACTTATGAATAAATTATAAACCAAAGCCCTTGGTGATTAAGGAACAAGAAGCACAGTCTAAATCTAATATGTTAACAAGTTCATTTCTTTCCTACTGTATTAAATTGGTCATATCAAAATGGCTATCAAATGTATTCTGTTTCCAAACATTCAAGCAAAAAAATAATTGCTTTTAAAATATGAGCATTAGAAGAATTAAATATTACTGAATTTCTTCATCTGTTCCAAATTTTTTTTTCTACATCAGCATTATTAAATCTGTGTCCAAGTTTTCATTGAGGTATGAGGGCTGGTTGGCTGGTCTTTCCACTGAAATGCTTTCAAAAGCATCATGATTCAAAAGAGACTGCAAATTCTATGTGGCCAGTGTAGCAGTCCTCTCCATAGAAAGGACCTGCTGTATGACCTGATGAGATCTTTCAGGACCAATAGTTGCTGAACTGATAGGAGGCAGCTATCTTGCTTAATAATTTCCAGCCTCTATTGTTTACCCCTTGGACTGCAAGGAGATCAAAATAGTCAGTCCCAAAGGAAATCAACCATGAATATTCATTGGGAAGACTGATGCTGAAGGTATAGCTCCAAAACACTTCGGCCACCAGATGCAAAGAGTCAGCTTACTAGAAAAGACCCTGATGCTGAGAAAGACAGAAGGCAAAAGAAGAAGAAGGCGGAAGAGGATGAGATGGGTAGATAGAATCACTGACTCAATGATGTGAATCTGAGCAAACTCTAGGAGATAGTGAAGGACAGGGCAGCCTGGTGTGCTGCAGTCCATAGGGTGGCAAGAGTCGGACATGGCTCAGTGACTGAATGGCAAACAACAATTGTTTATATCAGGCTGTGGAAGAAGAGAGTTGAAATAGGAAGTAGCTGAAAAATGTTGGTGGAATGGGACGTAGGTTACAAACAGTTTAATGAATTCTTATTTCCTTTAGATGGGCTTGAGGCTTTGCCTCCTACCAGGTAGCTGGGGTGCACCATGCTGTCAGTAACATCTACCCAGGAAATGGAAGTCAGACTATTCTCTTCCTCTTTGGCTCTTACTTACACCAGGGAAACTGTAAGTACTGAAGGAACAGTGTGAGTCTTTGGGAAAGATTTGCGAGGGGAAATCTTTGACAAAAAGTTTTACCTTTTGTTTTTAAAAAACAAGTTGCTAAGTTGATTAGTAACTGTACATGATTCCTTGGCTATTTCTTGATTATGGGTAGTAGAACCTAAAGTCATAATTTCTTTCTTGAAGATAATTAACACCTTCATGACTTTCCTCTTCCTTGTTATTTTGTTTGTTTTTAATGTTCCCTTATTAGCCAGAGTGAGTGGGTGAGTGAGTGGGTAAGTGAAGTCCCTCAGTCATGTCCAATTCTTTGCGACCCCATGGACTGTAGCCTACAAGGCTCCTCTGTCCATGGAATTTTCCAGGCAAGAGTACTAGAGTGGGTTGCCATTTCCTTCTCTGGGGGATCTTCCCGACCCAGGGATCGAGCCCAAGTCTCCTGCATTGCGGGCAGACGCTTTACCATCTGAGCCACCAGGGAAGTCCCTATTAGCCAGAGGTAAAAATTAAAGATAGAAAGAGAAAACCATTTTTATTTTAATGTGGCAAGACTGCCACAGAACATATACAAACACATCCACACATGCAAGTCACAGTCCGACTCTCCTCCCTCGTTATGTGAGCCTGGTTCACTGAATGTTAAAATGCAGAATATGAAGGTAAGGTGGCTAATTTGCTGACAGGCTTATTTTCTTTGGAAGTAATTACATATAGGTTGGATATATCTTATTATTGTATAAATAAAGAAAAATCCTAAAGCAAGAGGAATGAGTATTTTTAATGTATGATTATGATTAGACCATCTTTTTGTCACCTGAAATACTGATTTAGCCCTCAGAACTGTTCAACTCAGATAAAAATGATAACAAAAAAGATCAAAAAGTAATCTAGGCTAGTGATTATCTTAATCAGACTAGTCTTGATATAAGAAATATGGTCATATATCATTAATTTGTCTTTTTAGTGTGGACATTGGATTCTCTAAAGACCTTGGCCTATGTTTGTACAAGACTAGAGTATCTATGTACAAATGTCTATTTTTCCTTTCACTGGCATAAGGAAGTCAAGGTGGGAGATAAATGGAAAATGCAGGGCAGAGGAGGCCATTAGCTGATGTCAGATATGTGGTTGGCACATACCAACTGAGAGTAAAGATAGAAAATGCACCTCTGGGTAAAGTGAATCCTGTAGAACACAGAGCATCTTACTTTGGTCAGAGGAGAAATGGTACTTACTTCTGTGGAAGAAGTATCAGCACAAACAGGAAGCAATCATGCTAAAAACTATTCCAAAGATAAAACATAGTGTTTTGTTTTATTTATGAATAGCTATGATTCTTAAATATCATAAGATGTACCTAGATATTTTCCATTCTTCATCATCCTAACTAATAAATGCTACATATTCAAGATTTGGTCCAACTCTTACATTGTTACTACCCAACTGTTTTGAATTTTAGGGCCACTAATCCCACAAATGTATTTAAAAGTTTGGTGACTATCTAAGAAGAATGCTTTTTCATTTTCACATCCATCCCTTGAGGAAGACAAACTGTATGCAGCTCTGGAAACAACTTGGTCAGATAATGGTTTTCACATATGAAGCTTGAAATAAAGGTGATTCAGTGCTTGTCTCCACTTCTCTCACCACTGAATACAGATCCATGCAGCTTACAAAGAAGGGCTCCCCTGGTGGCTCAGACAGTTAAAATCTGCCTGCAGTGAAGGAGACCAGCATTTTATCCTTGGTTTGGGAATATCCCCTGGAGAAGGGCATGACAACTCACTCCAATATTCTTTCTTTTTTTTTTGTTTCATTCACTTTATTATTCCCTTTATAAAATTATGTGGTGGCTACAGCTGGGGCCTGCGTCCTCTGCACGGAGACTCTGGTGTGGGTCTTCACAAGATGATCAGTGAATTCCTGATATGGAGACTTGGTGAACACCGTCTCTTTCCAGAGATCAGGGGTGAGATAACTGTAGGTCTTGGAAATGGCATCAAAAGTGGCCTTGGCGAAGTTGCCCAAGGTGGCGGTGCAGCCCCTGGCAGAAGTGTAGCAGTCGTCGATGCCGGCCATCATCAGCAGCTTCTTGGGCACAGGGGCGGAGACAATGCCAGTGCCTCTGGGGGCAGGGATGAGGCGCACCAGCACAGAACCACAGCGGCCAGTCACCTTGCAAGGAACCGTGTGGGGCTTGCCAATCTTGTTCCCCCAGTAGCCTCTTCGCACGGGGACGATGGACAGCTTGGCCAGGATGATGGCCCCATGGATGGCAGTGGCTACTTCCTTGGAGCACTTGACACCCAGACCGACATGTCCGTTGTAATCCCCAATGGCAACAAATGCCTTGAACCTGGTCCCCTGGCCAGCACGGGTCTGCTTTTGCACGAGCATAATCTTCAAAACTTCATCCTTGAGGGATGCTCCCAGGAAAAAGTCAATAATCTCAGACTCCTTGATGGGCAGAGAGAAAAGGTAGATCTCCTCCAGAGACTTAATCTTCATGTCCTTGACCAGGCGGCCCAGCTTGGTAACGGGGAGCCACTCCTTGTCCTCGGCCTTGCCTCCTCGAGCTCTGCAGCCTCTGCCCCAGCCGCGACCATGGCCACAACCCCGTCCCCTGACGCCACTACCAAAGCCTCCGCGGAAGCCACCGCGGCCTCCCATTCCGGGGCCCCTGGGGCCCCCGGGGCCGCCGGGCCCTCCCGCAGCACCAGCGTCATCCGCCATTTGGTGTTTTCACAAAGAAACTCACTCCAATATTCTTGCCTGGAGAATTCCATGGACAGAGGAGCTTGAAAGACTACAGTCCATGGGGTCACAAGAAATCAGACATGACTAAGCAGGTAACAGCTTACAAAGAATCTTGCCTGATTTCTTGTAGCTGTAACTAAGGTTTATCTTGAGAAAAGCAGGGAAGTGGGAAAGGAACCTTCCTTATCACTCTCATCTTAACAGTGTTCCAAGAGGCAAAGCTGGGAGAGATTTAGAGATGTTTGAGAATCAGAGCGATACTTGGAAAGAAGTCTTGGGGCAGTGACCTTGGGCTCAAAGATCAGTGAAGTTTTGTTTTGTTCTCAATGTTTTTGTTGTTGTTTCTCTTTTTCCTTGCTCTTCACACTGCCCTCAGCTTAAGTACAAAACCAAGAAACTGTTGTTTCTCTCTCTTTATGAGGATGACAAGAGACTTGAACTGTCCTTGAATATGTGCCTTGACCTTTTTATGTGCTATAATTTGGAAACACACCATAAAGCCACTCAAAGTAACTGCAGATACCACAGGTTACTCATCTCTACAATGCAATGTGAAAAGTTTTACAGTTTAGTTTCTAAACTATTCATTTCACATAAATATGGTTTACAATGCATGTCATTTTTTGTGCTTTAAGCCTTATTTATTAGGAAATGTTTAAATGCCTTAAAAGAAAATTATAAATTTATAAGGAAACTTGAATAAGACATCAGAGAATATAGACAAAAACTAATATATTCTGTAAATATATTCAATATTTTATTCAGATTTACCTTATTTTTAAATATAGTATCATTGTGTGGAACTCTATTTCATATTTCATAAAATTTAGCTTGTGTTTTAATTCCTTCTAGAGCCCTATGACCATGCTAATATATCTGACTGGGTCATAATAAAGTGGTTTTTTTCTATACCAGATTGAAAGCTTTAAATTGCCTAGAGCCAGAAACTGAATGAAGAAAACCCATGGTTGTCATGGCAGCTATGAAATCTTTTTGGTGTTTCACAATAAGTATCAATCAAAAACACGAATACAAACTTCTCAAAATTTGATGATCTTATTGTTCCAGGACATTTGAAAGTCCCTTTTAGTCGGACATGACTGAGAACACACATACCCACAATAGAAGAAATATCTTTCTAAAAAAATTATGCAAGCAAAATAATAGACATGCATTACTAAAAAGAATAGATTTATTTCCTCCATATTAAATCTCTTTAAAATATCTATTAATAATATATTATCTGTTAGTGATTGAGGAAAAGAAGAACATTGTGTCAGATTAGGTACATAAACTAAATTCAGTATATTCCTGCAATTCCAAATTTCCAATATCAGAACACCTTACCTAGAGCCAGTTCACTAATTTTCAGTTTTCACTTTTATAAATTTCTTCCTACAAAAACAAAAACAAAAAAAACTTNTTACCATCTAAATCACTAGGGAAGCCAGAAATGGTATAGAGTTATTTATAATGATGATTGATATAAGGAAGAAAAAGAAAATGAGGTAAAGTGTGGGGTGTGGAAAAAGTCTCCAGATTTAAGTTTCTATTGAGTCTCTGTTTTCTTCTTGTGTAAAATAGGAATCAGGGTTCTAAGTCTGTTGCCTGGCTCAGAGGTCTGTTGTCAAGATGAAGGGAGATAATACTTGTGAAAGCATTTTGGAAAACTCATACATTTTGACAGATTAAGGTATTAGTAGCAACTTTTTTAAAGGCAGTGCACTTGCCATATCACAAGGTATTAGAAAGATAAAGTACTCATTCTCAAAATTAAATTTAAGACCTTATACAGTTACCCAGTTTTCACTTTGTTGAAATGATTTCTAAGCTTATAGAATTCAGTGAAAACCCCTAAAAGGCTAAAATGCAGGGCAACTCCTTGACTTTGGGTCTCCTCTGTGCCCCATTAATCCCCTATAGTGATGTCAACAGATAAAGGTCAGCATGATTATAAGCCCTAAAATTCAGCCCTGAGAAAACTATCATTATACCTATGGTCAATTCATGTTGATACGTGGCAGAAACCAGCACAATACTGTAAAACAATTATCCTTCCACTAAAAATAAAAAAATGTAATTAAACAAAAAAGAATAATGTGATGTTAGTCTCTTGGAATGTATTATGTATTGTTGCCATCTTCTTTCCCATTTCTAATTTTGAACACTGCTTTCTTGCATTCTTTGTTTTCCTATCTATCTACTGAAGCAGCTTTATCTTTTAATATTTTATTTTATATTTCATTACTTTTAGTTCCTTTTTTATTTTAATTTTCTACTTTCTTTGGTTTNAGAAAACTATCATTATACCTATGGTCAATTCATGTTGATACGTGGCAGAAACCAGCACAATACTGTAAAACAATTATCCTTCCACTAAAAATAAAAAAATGTAATTAAACAAAAAAGAATAATGTGATGTTAGTCTCTTGGAATGTATTATGTATTGTTGCCATCTTCTTTCCCATTTCTAATTTTGAACACTGCTTTCTTGCATTCTTTGTTTTCCTATCTATCTACTGAAGCAGCTTTATCTTTTAATATTTTATTTTATATTTCATTACTTTTAGTTCCTTTTTTATTTTAATTTTCTACTTTCTTTGGTTTCTTTTTGCATATTTTTTTTCATTTCATTGAAAGACCGCTGTCTTTTTTTTTAATTATCATCGATTTACCTTATGTTAGTTTCAGTTTTACAACATACTGATTGTTATACATATATATTTATCTTTTTTCAGATTGTTTTCTAGCCTAGGTTATTATAATATTTGGAATATAAGTTCCTGAGTTACACAGTAGGTTCTTGTTTCTTATCTATTTTATATATAGGGGTGAAGTGAAGTGAAGTGAAGTGGCTCAGTCATGTCCGATTCTTTGCGACCCCATGGACTGTAGTCCACCAGGCTCCTTGGTCCATGGGATTTTCCAGGCATGAGTACTGGAATGGGTTGTCATTTCCTTCTCCAGGGGATCTTCCCGACCCAGGGATCAAACCCGGGTCCCCTGCATTGTAGGCAGACACTTTACCATCCAAGCTACCAGGGAAGCCCACTCACATATATAGGGGTGTGTATCTGTTAATTCCAAATTCCTAATTTAGCCTTCCCCCTGACCTCTCCCCTTTGGTATCTAGAAGTTTGTTCTCTCTGTTTGTAAGACTAAATAATTTCATTTGTATATTTTTTAATATACAACATATAAGTGATACCATATGATATTTACCTTTATCTGACTACTTACCTTTGCCTATTTACCTTTCCTGTTTACCTATTTACCTTTACCTTTACTTAGTATGATAATCCCTAAGTTTATCCATGTTTCTGTAAATGGCATTATTTCATTCTTTTTATGGCTGATCAATATTCCATTGTATATATGTACCACATAATCTTCATTCTTTATCTGTTGATGATCATTTAGGTTGCTTCCATGTCTTGGCTATTGTATATAGTGCTATTGCTAACATTGAAGTGCCTGGGTGTTTTCAAGATAGTCTTCTTCTATGCCTAGGAGTGGACTGCTGGGTAACATGGTAGCTCTAGTTTTAGTTTTTTAAGGAACCTCCATACTGTTCTCCATAGTGTCTGTACCAGTTTGCATTCTCATCAACAGTATAGGAGAGTTATCTTTTCTCTATACCCTTTTCAGCATTTGTTGTTTGCAGACTTTTTTTTTTCCTTAGAGGATAATTACTTACAATACTGTGATGGTTTTTGACATATATCAACACGAATCAGCCATAGATATACATGTGTCCCCTCCCTCTTTCTCCTTCCTCATCCCTTCCCATCCCACGCTGTAGCTCTGTAGCTTTGGGTTCCCTGCATTATAAATCAAACTCCCACTGGCTATCACTTGTACATATGGTAATGTATATGTTTCAATGCCATTCTTCCAAATCATCCCACCCTCTTCCCTCACTGTGTCCAGAAGTCTGTTCTTTATGTTTGTATCTCCTTTGGTACCCTGCAAGTAGTATTGTCAGTACTGTCTTTCTAGATTCCATGTATATGCATTAATATATGATATTTGTCTTTCCCTTTCTGACTTACTTCACTCTGTATAATAGGCTCTAGGTTCATCCAGCTTATTAGAACTGACTCAGATGTGTTGCTTTGTATAGCTGAGTAATATTCCATTGTATATAGGTACCACAACTTCCTTATACATTCACCTGTTGATGAATGCCTAGGTTGCTTCCATGTCCTAGCTATTGTAAAAAGACATTTATCTAAAGGTATGCATATGGCTAATAAACACAAAAAAAGGTACTCAATGTCGCTCATTTTTAGAGAAATGCAAATCAAAAATACAATAAAGTATCTCACACTGGTAAGAATGGGCATCATCAAAAAGTCTACAAGCAAGAAATGATGAAGAGGCTGTGGAGAAAAGGGAACTCCCTTATACTGATGGTAGGGATGCAAATTGATACAGCCGCTATGGAGAACAGTATGGAGGGTCCTTAAAAACACTAGGACTAAAACCACCATATGGCCCAGCAATCCCACTATTGGGCATATACCCTGAGGAAACCATAATTGAAAAAGATACAAGTACCCCTGTTTTCATTGCAATACTATTTGCAGACTTTTTGATGATGGCCATTCTGACAGGTGTGAGGCGAGATCTCTTTGTAGTTTTGGCTTGTGTTTTTCTAATAATTAGTGATACTGAGCATCTTTTCATGTGATTCTTGGCCATCTGTATGTCTTTTTTTGGAGAAATGCCTATTTAGGTCTTCTGTCCACTTTATTATTATATTTTTATATTGACTTTCATGAGCTTTCTGTATATTTTGAAAATCAATCCTTCATTGATCATATCATTTACAAGTATATTCTCCCATTCTGTGAGTTGTCATTTTGTTTTGATTATGGTTTTCTTCACTATGCAAAGATTTTCAGTTTGATCGGATCCTATTTGTTTATTTTTGGTTTCATTTTTACAGATCCAATATTGCTGTGATTTATGTCCAAGTGTGTTCTGCCTTTACTTTCCTCTAGGAGTTTTATAGTATCTGGACTTACATTAAAGTCTATAATACATTTTAGTTTTTTTTTTTTTTAATATGGTGATAGAGCAATTTTTTATTTTATTCTTTTACATATAGCTGTAGTGTTTTCCCAGCACCACTTAACGAAGAGACTTCTTTTTCTCCTTTGTATATTCTTGCCTCATTTATTGTAGATGAGTTGGCCATAAGTGTATGGGTACATTGCTGGGCTTTCTGTTTGGTTCCTTTGATGTATGTGACTGTTTTTGTGTTGGCACCATATTGTTTTTATTACTGTAGCTTTGTAGTAGATTCTGAAGTCAGGGCATATGATACCTCCAGCTGTTTTTTCTCAAGATTATTTTGGCTATTCAGGATCTTTTGTGATGCTGAGAAAATTCTTAAGTTTAAATATTTCTTTTCTCTACTTTTTGCTGTTGCTGACCCTTTGCAACCATATGGACTGCAGCATCCCAGGCTTCCCTGTCCTTCACTATCTCCTGGAGTCTGCTCAAACTCATGTCTATTGGGTCAGTGATGCTTTTAATGTTCTTTACTCTTATAGACATTTTTGAGGTATATTTTCTGTCCTCTGTTAGTTTTGATGAAATATTTTCTCTTCATTGTTTTCTATATAAAGAGTAGTTTTCATTTTTAAAATTTTTCTTTGGCTTAAGGTATATTTAAGATTCTTAATTTTCAGGCAGTTGAATGTTTGAGGTTAAAAGTTATTCTTTATTTCTATATTTTTGGCATGTTAAAATATATTTTAATATTTTTAAAGTTTTAATACTTTAAAAATTTAGTAGCTATTCATGCTAATGTATATTCATTATTTAGTAGATTTAATAAACAGATTTTTAAAAATTTTATTCACTTCCTCTATATCTTTGGTTAGTTTTAGCAGCTAATTCTAACAGTTTTTGGAATAGTTATTAAAATGTTACAATTATTTTATAGTCATCATATTGTAATTGCATTTGTAATAGTGTTTGAATTAATATATTGGGCAGTTATTTTGGTGCTATTTTTTTCTTCATTGTTTATTTTATATGTAAATTGAGCATTTTACCACTATAGAGTATCCGTCTTTACCATATTCAGTGTTTTTATCTATTCTTGGTTTATTTGGTAAAGTATTTTTTTCTCCTGCATCACTTCCTTTTTTGTTGTTTTGTTGCTCAGTCATGTCCAACTCTTTGAGACTCCATGGACTGCAGCACGCCAGGCTTCCCTGTCCTTCACCATCTCCCTGAGCTTGCTCAAACTCACATCCATTGAGTCAGTGATGCCATCCAACCATCTTGTCCTCTGTTGTCCCCTTCTACTCCTGCCTTCAATCTTTCCCAGCATCAGGATCTTTTCCAGTGAGTCAGCTCTTCACATCATGTGGTCAAAGTATTGGAGCTTCAGCTTTAACGTCGTCTTTCCAATGAATATTCTTGATTGATTTATTTTATCATTGGTTTGCTTTCTTGCAGTCCCAGGGATTCTCAAGAGTTTTCTCCAACACCACTGTTGGAAAGCACCATTTCTTCAGTGCTCAGCCTTCTTTATGGCCCAACTCTCACATCCATACATGACTATTGAACTAAACCAGAGCTTTGAGTATATGGAATTTTGTCAGCAAATAATGCCTCTGCCTTTTAATATACTGTCTAAGTTTGTCATACTTTTCTTCAAGGAGTAAGAGTCTTCTAGTGACATAGCTTCAATCACCATCTGCAGTGATTTTGGAGACTAAGAAAATAAAGTCTGTTATGTTTCCCCATCTATTTGCCATGAAGTGATGGGACTGGTTGCCATGATGTTAGTTTTCTGAATATTGAGCTTTAAGCCAGCTTTTTCACCCTCCTCTTTCACCTTCACCAAGAGGCTTTTTAGTTCTTTTTTTTCTGCCATTAGGGTGGTATCATCTGCATATCTGAGGTTGTTGATATTTCTCCTGGCAATCTTGATTCCAGTTTGTGCTTCCTCCAGTCCAGCATTTCTCATGATGTACTCTGCATATAAGTTACATTAACATGGTGAAAATATACAGCCTTTATCCACTCCTTTCCCTATTTGGAACCAGTCCATTTGTTGTTCCATGACCAGTTCTAACTGTTGCTTCTTGACCTGCATACAGGTTTCTCAGGAGCAGGTCACGTGGTCTGGTATTCCCATTTCTTTGAGAATTTTCGAGAATTTGTTGTGATCCACACAGTCAAAGACTTTAGTGTAGTCAGTTAAGGAGATGTATATGTTTTTCTGGAACTCTTCCTTTTTCTATGATCCAACAGATATTGGGAATTTGATCTCTGGTTTCTCTTCCTTCTAAATCCAATTTGTACATCTGGAAGTTCACGATTTATATATTGTTGAAGCCTAGTTTGGAGGATTTTAAGCATTACTTTGTTAGCATGTGAAATAGTTTGTGTTGTGTGATAGTTTGAACGTTCTTTGGCATTGCTCTTCTTTAAGATTGGAAAGATCCCTGCTTTTAGTTTTGTTAATTTATTCTTCATTTCTATCTGCAAAATCTTATCCCTCATAAATTTCTGCCCAGATTTTTAACCTCCTTGGGCCTATTAATTAGGTCTCAAACATTATCATCCTCTTCAATTCATCTCTAGAATATTTCAATTCAGAAACAATATTTTCAATTTTCATAAAGCATTATTTAATGCTGTAACTTTTTTTTTGTTCAAGATCACCGTCTATTCATGTAGTTACATTCCATTTGGAGAGGCCTTTATGGTTTATCTGTCTGCTTGCTTCTCTAATATGAAATTCCTCAGTAGCTAACTTATCAGAGTACCTCCTGCAGAAGCTGTCACCCTGTAGCACTCTAGATTCAGGTGGCATCTNAATGCTGTAACTTTTTTTTTGTTCAAGATCACCGTCTATTCATGTAGTTACATTCCATTTGGAGAGGCCTTTATGGTTTATCTGTCTGCTTGCTTCTCTAATATGAAATTCCTCAGTAGCTAACTTATCAGAGTACCTCCTGCAGAAGCTGTCACCCTGTAGCACTCTAGATTCAGGTGGCATCTGCTGAACTTTTCAGCTCTCTGCAGTTCTCCTGTAGCCGGATCACCCCAGAGATGCTAATAGTTATTTAGCTCCTTTTCCACTCAGAGCAAGATTACAACTTATAATCAGGTTTAATAAAGGGAAAAGAAAAATCCAGGTCAAAATACAGCTCTTGTTCTTCTCCCCCAGCCTGCACAGCACTGGCCTGTGTGCACCTGAAAGAAGGGGTACTTAGTGTTCCACACAAAGGACACCATCTGCTTACCAAGCTGTCTGCCCAGAGGAGTTGCCTTATTTCTAATCATTCATTTAAAATAGGCATACCTTTTCCTAGTTTCTCAAAGGCAGACTGTAGCAGAGGCCCTTCTTCTGGAATCCACAAATTGCCATATACAATATTCAGTCAACTTCTTTCTCTCTTTATCTTGTTCTTGCTCAAGTTTACACTAATCTTTGATTCAGCTTCTCAACTGCAAGTCTCTTGACTCACTTCAGGATCTGGGACTAGAAGGAATGGAAATCCTTTACTAGTTCTTGCCTTGTTGGTTCTGTCAGGGCAGAAAATCTTGCTTGACCTCTCCACACTCCTTCCTTTAGACTCCAGGGACAGCTTAGTTCAGTAAAAGTAATCATTAAATTAGAGTTGGATAGGTACATAGGCAACATGGGCTCTTTGGAATGATATTGTCCCATAATACCATGGAGATTCTCTGGATTTCAAATTCTCAGAAACTATCAGATATGACATAGTGTATGTGAGTAACAGCTCCCCACTCACCAGTCCAGCCTCATCTACCACATCTCTTGCTCTCTGCCAGTCCAGACCCTTTGACCTACTTCTAATACCTCATGTGTTCTGGACTTTCTTAGATCCCAAAGCTCTTCACACATGAGCTCTTTGTTCATGTTAATCCCTCCTTGTCCTGCCAGGCTTGGACCCGAAAACTTCTTACAGACAGGCTTTCCTGAAGACTTCGGCCATTTGATTCTGGTCTATTTCCCCTGGTATCTACAGTACCTGAAGCAGTGCTTAATCATTAGGAGCCAATAGCATTCCTTATATGAACAAAACCACTAAGGCAGTAAATTATGAGTGGCTGGAAAATAAGAAGACTCAGAGATGATTCTTCAGTCAGACTGCCTATATTCATGTCTTGGCTCTACCATCTTACAAAATGATAGTGGTGGGCAAATTACCACCTTCCTATGCTTCAGATTCTTCATCTGTGAAATGCAGGCAGTAAATATTTCCTCTATCATTGTATTCTTGTATAGGTTTAGTATGTTTAAGTATGTAAATTTCTTAGAACAACACCTGGCATATAATAGGTTCTCAATAAAATGAGCTCTCAGAATTAGGCCACATAGATTCAAATATCACTGTATACTGCATGACTTTAGACAGTTATTCATCTTCTCTGAGTTTGTTTTCACATCAGTAAAATGTGATTAAAAAATATGTGCATGCTCAGTTTCTAAGTTTTGTCTGACTCTTTGCAACTCCATGAACTGTAGTCCACCAGGCTTCTCTGTCCATGGGATTTTCCAGCCAAGAATATTGGGGTGAGTTGCCATTTTGTCCTCCAGAGATCTTCCCCACCCAGGAATTGAACCTCATCTCCTGGGTCTCCTGCATTGGCAGGCAGATTCTTTATCACTGAGCCACCTTGGGAAGCCAATTAATAAATATAGTAAAACATTAAATGATAATATTCAGAGGCCAGTACCTATCATAGAGTAAGTGCCCAATTGTTGTTCAAGTTGTGTTTTTCATTCCAGGTTCCAGTTATAGAAAGGTATGGCAGATTGCATGCATTTTTTAATACAGGAAGAGAATGCAAGAGACACTCTATTTCAAATTAAAATTTTATTTATATATAAACAAATGATTCTTGAGCACATTGATGCCCACAGTGATTGTCTTATTAGCTGCCGAAAACCAGACTTTTAGGAACCTCTGTCCCAGAGAAGCCTTAAATGCTGGCCAGAAAGAATGGAATTAAGGGATTGGTGGGTAACATTCCATTCTGTTTATGGCCACACCATTCTCAATGCATGTGATTTCAGAAGCTAAGCAAGGTTGGCCCTGGTAAGTATTTGAATGGGAGACTGTTCTGGTCTATTATTATCAATTTCACTCTATCTTTGCAGAAAATATTGGGAATTAGATGCATTATTAAGATTGTATTATTTCAATTATTGTTATTGTTTGTGGAAATCATGGGAGTGCTTTTTATTTCCATTCTTACTTTCTAAATAATGAATTAATTTAAAGTCATCTTACATCTGCTATGTTTCTAAAAGTTTGTATCTTTGCATAATTCTGCTGAAATTAATATCTTTTCTAGATCATATGAATTCTCCTCAATATTATCTTGTATGTATTTAATCTCACTTGCAATTTTGGTAGAACTTCATAAAATTGTTGTATTAGATTTTGCCACTGGTGTCTATTAACAATAGGTTTTTTTTTTTTCTAATTTTTTAAGCATAGGTTTTAAAACTGAGATATTAAAAAGAAGGAAGAAAAGAGATGAAAAGCATTTTCAATGTTTTCTGTGCACATTTGCACTGTGAAATAACTTGTAACAGACCCACACAACTAATTAGCAGATCTTTATTTTGCTGCATTTCTGGCCAAGTCAGTATGACAGGAAATGGGAAACCATACCAATTAACAGGCCTGAGCAAGCACCTCATTTGACAAACATTTAATAAGCAATAAAAAAGGAACTTGGATATTCTGAAACTCACTGATGGGAAAAAAGAGAGAGAGCTCTGTTGCTTATCTAGAGTAAAGAAGGAACTCAATTAAACTAACAAGATGCAAACTGTAAAAAAGCATGTTTTTCAGGGTTGAGCTGAATTTTAGTTTACCCAGCAATTTCCAGAGGTCACCTCATCCTTCCTTCCCTTCCCACTCTATGTGAAAGCACATTGTGCAGCCCACGGCCTGCTTTCTTTCTGAGAACTCCTTCCTGGGGGTGGCTATGGTAGATTCCCATTTAAAATGTTAATGAAGATAATGGTATTTCAAAACTCAGTTTTGTAAATTTCTAGTGATCATCTTTTAATAGCTGCAAGGGCTGAAACTGTCTGTGCCCCTTCCTGTTTTCTTCCTCATCCATGCTAAGTCACTTCAGTCATGACCAACTCTTTGCAATNACTTTCTTTCTGAGAACTCCTTCCTGGGGGTGGCTATGGTAGATTCCCATTTAAAATGTTAATGAAGATAATGGTATTTCAAAACTCAGTTTTGTAAATTTCTAGTGATCATCTTTTAATAGCTGCAAGGGCTGAAACTGTCTGTGCCCCTTCCTGTTTTCTTCCTCATCCATGCTAAGTCACTTCAGTCATGACCAACTCTTTGCAATCCTATAGGTAGGCTCCCAGGCTCCAGGCAAGAATCCTGAAGTGGGTTGCTATGCCCAGGAGATAGTCCTGACCCAGGAATTGAACCCGATCTGCGTGTATCTGATTCCAATGCTGTTGCAGGCAGCTCGCCAAACCTGAAACGAATTCACACCATTTGTATATTCTCCAGGCACTTCATTATGAATCAGGCTTTCTATCTATGCTTTATCATTCATATTTCCAAAAGTCAACAATTTAAAATTTTTCATCAAGACTTCTGTCTTAAGTATTAATATCTGTTTGCAGGAAATTTTAATTTACATGACAATTTCTTTTTTACATTTAAATTTATTTATTTTAATTGGAGGCTAATTACTTAAAATTTTTGTTATAGGAAATGTGAACCTAGATGACAAAGTACAATTTCATTATTCATATTAAAGTTTATATNTACCTGATGTGAAAAACTGACATATTTGAAAAGACCATGATGCTGGAAAAGATTGAAGGTGGGAGGAGAAGGGGATGACAGAGGATGTGATGGTTGGGTGGCATCACTGACTCAATGGACATGAGTTTGAGTAAACTCCAGGAGTTGGTGATGGACAGGGAGTCCTGGCATGTTGCAGTTCATGGAGTTGCAAAGAGTGGGACATGATTGACTGAACTGAACTGAAAATATAGTTATTATATTAATGTTTACAAGTTTGAAAAGACTTTTTTGTGTATTTGACTAAAATAATCTATGGGGATTGTAAAAAATTAAACTCATGAAAAAGCTTCATGTCTAAAGCTAATTAGAGAATTTGAAAAGTATTTAAAACATGTCTTCTCTTACATATGTGAATTTATTGCATAATTTCATATTTATAAAAAGCTGTAAAATATTATTTATTAAATGTATCAAAAAAGTAACTGGAAAAACTTCTAGGGTTGAAAAAAATCTCTATTGAATATGGAGAAAATGTAATATACAGACCTTATTTGATAAGGATAACAGTGTTTTTAAATAAAATTTGTTTTCACATTAAATAAAATAGTGTAATATTTGTAGCATGCTGTGAATAATTATTATATTTCCTGATATGAAAGAAATATCATACAAGACTTACACAGATGTTTTATTTTGCTAGAGATNTCTATTGAATATGGAGAAAATGTAATATACAGACCTTATTTGATAAGGATAACAGTGTTTTTAAATAAAATTTGTTTTCACATTAAATAAAATAGTGTAATATTTGTAGCATGCTGTGAATAATTATTATATTTCCTGATATGAAAGAAATACCATACAAGACTTACACAGATGTTTTATTTTGCTAGAGATGCCATAATAAAGTGCCAGAAAGTGTGTCCCTTAAACAACAGGAATAATTGTCTCAGTGCCTGAGGCTAAAAGTCCAAGATCAAGGAGTTGGTTCCTTCTGAGGAATGTGAGGGAAAATTTGTTTTACACCTATTATTAACTTATGCTGGTTAACTGGTAGTCCTTCATTGTTCCTTGAGTTGTAGAAACATCGCCCTGATCTCTGCTTTCATTTTCATATGGCATTCCCCCTGCATGTCATATTTGATATGGACACTGGCCATATTTAGATTAAAACCCACCATAATGACATTTAAACTCAGTTGTTCCTGTAAGGACCCTGATGTCTGAATGGGGTCATATTCTGAGGTGCTAGGGGTTAAGACTTCAGTGTAAGGAGATTTATAATACTATAAAGTATTTTTTGTTGTTGGTTAGTCAATAAGTCATTTCTGACTCTTTTGCGATCCTGTGGATTGTAGCCTGCCAGGCTTCTCTGTCAATGGGATTTCCCAGGCAAGAATACTAGGGTGGGTCGCCATTTCCTTCTCCAGGGGATCTTTCTGACCCAAAGTTCAAATCCACATCTCCTGCTTGGCAGGCAGTTTCTTTACCACTGAGCCACCAGGGAAGACCACTATAAAGTATAACCAACAGTAAAATCATTTAAAAGGAATTTCCAGGATTTATTTTTCACTCAGTGGAAAAAATTTATGGATTGGCAAGCACAGAAATTCTAAATATGCTATTTTTGTCATTTTTACTTCTGAAAATATTTACAATTCTCTTTTAGTTAAAAATATTTTTGAGCATTTGCTTTGTATCATGAATAGTTTTTGGTACTTTGTTGATGTTCATTGTTCAGTCACTAAGTCATGGCTGACTCTTAGCAAATTCTTGGACTGCAGCATACCAGGATTCTTTTTCCTACATTATCTTTCAGAAGTCTCTCAGATTCATGTCCATTGAGTCTCTGATGCCATCCAACCATCTCATCTTCCATTGCCTTCTTCTCTTCCTTCTTTCAATCTTTCCCAGAATCAGGGTCTTTTCCAATATGCTGGCTCTTGACAACAGATCATTGGCACAATGGAATTTCATCTTTAGCATCAGTTTATCCAAAGAATATTTAAGATTAGTTTCCTTTAGGATTGATTGGTTTGATATCTTTGCTATCCAAGGGACTTTCAAGAGTCTTCTCCAGCACCACAGTTTGAAAGGATCAATTCCTCAGCACTCACCTTTCTTTATGGTCCAACTCTCATATCTGTACAAGACCTACTGGAAAAACCATAGCTTTGACTATGCACACCATTGTCAGCATAATGATGTCTTGCTTTTACTACACTGTCTAGGTTTATCATAGATTTTCTTCCAAAAAGCAAGCAGCTTTTAATTTTGTGGTTACAGTCACCATCTGCAATGATTTTGGAGCCCAAGAAAATAAAATCCACCACTGCCTTAACTTTTCCCCATCTATTTGCCATGAAGTGATGAGACCCTGTGCCAAAAGCTTAGTTTATTGAATGTTGAGTCAGCTTTTTCACTGCCCTCTTTCACCCTCATCAAGAGGCTCTTTAGTTCCTCTTCACCTTCTGCAGTAGAGTGGTATCATCTTCACATCTGAGGTCACTGATATTTATCCCAGGAATCTCGATCCAGCTTGTGATTCATCCATTCTGGCACTTCACATGATACACTTTACATATAAGTTAAATAAACAAGATGACAATATACAGCCTTGACATACTGCTTTCCCAATTTTGAATAAATCCCTTGTTCCATGTCCAGTTCTGTTGATTCATGTTCTGCATACAGGTATTTCAAGAGGCAGGTAAGATGTTCTGGTATTCCCATCTATTTAAGACTTTTCCACAGTTTGTTGTCATCCATAAGAAATTGTGGCTTTAATGCAGTCAATGAATAAGTAGGTTTTTTTAATTACAATTTTTAAAATAATCCACCAGGTATTGAAAATTTAATCTCTGATTCCTCTGCATTTTCTAAATCTGTACATCTGGAGGTTCTTGATTCAAGTACTGCTGAAACCTAGCTTGAAGGATTTTGAACATTAAGTTGCTGGCATGTGAAATGAGTACAATTGTATGATAGTTTGAATATTCTATGGCATTGCCCTTCTTTAGGATTGGCATGAAAACCAACTTTTTCCAGTCCTATGGGCACTGCTCAGTTTTCCAAATTTGCTGGCATATTAACTACAGCACTTTAACAGCATTATCTTCTAGGATTTTAAGTAGCTCAACTAGAATTCCATCACCTCCACTTGCTTTGTTTGTCGTAATGGTTCCTAAACTTCCTAAGGTCATTTGACTTTACACTCCAGGATATCTGGCTCTAGGTGAGTGGCTATACCTTCGTGTTTATCCAAATCATTAAGAACTATTTTGGACAGTTTTTATGTGTATTCTTGCCACCACTTTTTAATTTCTTCTGCTTGTGTTAGATCGTTGCAGTTTCTGTCCTTTATTGATTGTACCCATCTTTGCATGAAATATCCCCTTAGTATCTTCAGTTTTCTTAAAGAGATCTCTAGTCTTTCCAATTTTATTATTTTCCTCTATTTCTCTGCATTATTCACTTAAGAAGGCTTTCTTATCTCTCCTTGCTGTTCTCTGGAACTCTGCATTTGGTTGAGTATATCTTTCCCTTTCTTCCTTGATTTTCACTTTTCTTCCTTTTTCAACTTTTTGTAAGGCCTCCTCAGACAACCATTTTGGTTTCTTGCATTTCTTTTTGTTAGGTATGGTTTTGGTCTCTGCCCTCTGTACAATGTTATGAACCTCTGTCCATAGTTCTTCAGGCATTCTGTCTACCAGATCTAATCCCTTGAATTTATTTGTCAGTTTCACTGTATAATCATAAGGGATTTTATTTAAGTGAATGGTCTAGTGGTTTTCTCTACTGTCTTCAGTTTAAGCCTGAAGTTTTCAGTAAGCAGCTGATGATCTGAGTCACAGATCTCAGCTTCAGGTCTTGTTTTTACTGAATGTATAGAGTTTTTCCATCTTCAACTGCAAAAAATTTAATCAATTTGATTTCAGTATTGACCATCTGGTGATGTTCATGTGTAGAATGGTCTCTTGTGTTCTTAGAAGAGGGTCACACACACGCTATGACCAGTGTATATTCTCTTGGCAAAACTCTTAACCTTTGCCCTGCTTCATTCTGTACTCCAAGGCCACACTTACCTATTACTCTTTTGACTTTCTAGTTTTGCATTCGAATCACCTATGATGAAAAGGACATCTTTTTTTGGGTGTTAGTTCTAGAAGCTCTTGTAGGTCTTCATAGAACTATTCAGCTTTTTTGGCATTACTGTTTGGAGCATAGACTTGGATTACCGTGATGGTAAATTGTTTGCCTTGGAAACAAACTGAGATCATTCTGTCATTTTTGAGATTTCACCCAAGTACTGCATTTTGGACTCTTGTTGACTGTGATGGCTACTCCACCACTTCTAAATGATTCTTGCCCACGGTAGTAGATATAATGGTCATTGAATTAAATTTGCCCATTCCCATCCATTTTAGTTCACTGATTCCTAAAATGTATGTTCAATCTTGTTATCTCCTGCTTGATCATTTCCAATTCACCTTGATTCATGTATATGATATTCAAGGTTCCTATGCAATAGTGTTCTTTATAGCATCAGAACTTACTTTCACCAACAGATACATACACAATAGTGTGCTGTTTCCACTTTGGCCCAGCTACTGCATTCTTTCTGAAGCTATTTATGCACTCTTCCCCTGTAGCTTGTTGGACACCTACCGACCTGGGTTTTCATCTCCTAGTATCATATCTTTTTGACTTTTCATGGTGTTCATGGAATTCTCAAGGGAAGAATACGGAAGTGGTTTGCCATTCTATTCTCCAATGCACTATATTTTGTCAGAGTTCTCCATGATCTGTCCATCTTGGGTGGCCCTACATGGCATGGTTCATAGCTTCATTGAGTGACACAAGACTGTGATCCATGTGATCATTCTGCTTAGCTTTCTGTGATTGTGGTTTTCATTTTGGAGTCTGTGGGATTGTAGTTCTTGCTTCTTCTATCTGCACTCTGATGAATGAGGATAAGATGTTTGTGCAAGCTTCTTGGTGGGAGGTACTGTGGGAAGTACTGGGTCTTCCTCTGGTGGGCAGGGCCATACTCATACATGTTTAATCCAGTTTTCTGCTAATGGATCAGGGTGTGCTTAGCTGTTTGACCTGAGGTGGCCCAGTCCTGGAGTTGACAGGCTCTATGGGAGAAGGCAATGGCACTCCACTTCAGTACTCTTGCCTGGCAAACCCCATGGATGGAGGAGCCTGGTAGGCTGCAGTCCATGGGGTTGCTAAGAGTCGGACAGTATTGAGCAACTTCACTTTCATGCATTGGAGAAGGAAATGACAACCCTCTCCAGTATTCTTGCCTGGAGAATCTCAGGGATGGGGGAGCCTGGTGGGCTGCTGTCTATGGGGTCGTACAGAGTTGGACATGACTGAAGCGACTTAGCAGCAGCAGCAGCAGCATGGTAGAGCTAAAGAGGCAAATACAAAAATGTTTTTACCCTGATGGATGTTACAGTATGGTAGCAAATATTTGTTCTAATTTTGAATCTTTGAAGTTTTGCTAAAATTGAAAACTGTGTATGAATTTTAATGGGTTTAAGATACTGGTGGTACTGACCAATCGCCCATGCTGTTTTGCAACTGACACAAAGGATTTTAGTACACATGCTATTTAAGAAAATTATATTCAGTAGGATGTAAAATAATGAAAGATGTACTCTAATAATTTAGTTTTGGATTTGGTGATTCTTCTCTTGCTTTTATATGGGTTTATTGCCTGTTTTTTTGCTTTGCAAATTGAAAATTAGGAAAAATAGTATGTCTTGTTAGATTATATATAAAGCCACTACATGTAATGTTTTGTTGAAACTCACTATCTGAACAGAGTCTTAGGTATTTACTCTTAAACCTAAGAAATAAATGTGGAATGCATTTTTAATTCCCTGGTGACGTTTTTATAATATTTCCATTCCTGCCTTTATGGAGCCTTCAAAGATGTATTTCACCTCACAGGCAATGATGGAACTGTTAATATTTCCTTCTAATGCTAAAGCTGAGGCAAGACGAGGTATAGTAAGCCAGGCTGCTTGGGGAAATAGCATCATAAAACATGGAGGCTCAACTCATGTTCTAGTCCATGGTATTTTGAAAGTCTATTTTTATAGCACAACATGGTTGTACTTAACACAATATTGAAATTCAGAGACACAAAGGAAAGAATGTAGGAAACAGTCAACTGGGGGATAAGGCTGCTTTTCCCTTTATATCTCACCCTTACACATACTTAAGTATCATCTCTTTTTTACTCAATCTTCACACAAATATGTTTCGAATGACAGAACAATTAGAAAGAAACCAGATTGCAGTATCTGTATCTGTCACTATAACTACCCCCTGGCAGGCATGGATTCCCTGCTGATTTTCCTGCAGTGTGTTATCTGAGAAATAAGCTAAATCTTAACCTATTTTTTTTTCTTTCTTTCATTTTTAAGTGTAGCAGTACATTGGAAGAAATGCTTTCTTCATCCCATTTTAAAGGTTGCATTTTTCCCTACTCTGTGATAGAAATTTGATGCATAAAATCTACTTTGTTTATTACAGAAAGTTGCTATAAAAATCATGTAAGATGGCTGACATAGGCAACTATGTGCTGCCCAGTGGACTGTGTGAAAATGACTAAGAGTATCCAAATAATTACAGGAAAAAAAAAAAAAAATGAAGACCAGTTCTACAGGACCATGAAAATACCAGTGCTTTTCCTGGATCACTAGCCTCTGTCCAATTTCCAAAAGCAAGTGCTCCATTGGCTGCTGTTGCTACAATGATGCCAAAGTATATTTGTATCAGCTTACATAATAGTCTATCAGCCCTGTATAGAGTTAAATAAAATTTACCAGTGTACAAATATACATAACTCCCAATCCACTGACATTAAAATTAAGTCCGCACTTTTGCTTGAACTGTATTAGATATAAATTCAGAAACGTCTAGCTTCAGGAAATAAGATGACCTTTTTTGTGCCTTAATTAGCTGTTCTGAATTTGCCATAGGTTTTAAGGGAAAAGTTGTCTTCCTTATTTAGTACTATCATGTTCCTTTTCCACTTCTCATCATGCTACAAATTAATGCTGGTTTGCTTTTATTACTGAAAGGTTAAAGGTCGAGTACTTTTACAGATAGTAAGAGCTATGGGTATGAAGACTGTCCATTAGACACTAGTATATACAATGAACATTTTTGACCCTGGCAGTAGTATGCCTACAGCTAAAGAGCTTTTCCAAGTCATCCAATTAAGAAGGCAGTGATTGTTTATAATTATGCATATCTGATGCATCACCAATCCTTTTATTCTTTAGTTGAAAGTATTTGTTGTCTTAATGTCTCTCTATTGCTTTGAATTGAATGAGCTCTTATAACCTTGATCAATATCGCCTACCCCTTTCCAGAAAATGGCAAATAGAATTCCCAGGCACTTTATCATGCTGCAGAGGTCTCAGCTATCAGCTACAGCAAGAACATTAGTGTTCAGTTAATTGGTACAGATGGTCACAGCACTTATTCTACTGTTTCAGTCAGCACAAATCAGGAAACTGGGGCTAGAAAGCAGATGTCAGACCAGGGGCTTTGTTGGTATTTGCTGGTATCGCTTTGAAATGCCATTCTCTCTCTTTCTCTCTTGCTCTCCCTTCCTCCCTTACCAATTTCCATTTCCTGGTTCTCATGGACCTTTCATAAATTAAAAACAAAGAACTTGCATGCTTTGAGACATAGGTATGATTCAGTAATTTTTAAAAAGTGTGCATTGATTTCTAAATAACTGTTTTTGTTTCCAAATATTCTAGGTACAATAAAAAGAAATCAAGCACTTACAACTTGAAAAACACTGTGAGGATTAGTAAAAGAGCATAAGTTATAAAATAAATGACCCCTAATTATAGATGATAGATGTTGTAACATGCAGGTTAGGAATATATATGTTAAAAGTAGTGAAATATTCCAAAATATTCATTAAAGTTTAGAGTCCATAAGGTTAAAAATAAAATTTGAGAGAATCGTGATACATAGCAAAATATCATATATGAAAAGAGCTTAAAAAAAAAAAAGTGGATGAGAGATGCACTCTGCCTGAAACTGCAATACAGTGATTCAGTAAAAGAATTTTGAATCAGAGATAGAGGAAAGTGGATGAGTTTTCAGGGGCAGAAATAGAAGGGTGAACCCATTAGATTTGTGAGGACAATGAGCAGTAGAACAGCTTGTTGGGAGCTGCTCGTTAATGTCATGGGAGCAACAACTGGAAAGTTTGGTTAGTGTTAGATTTAGGAGTTTAAAGTTTTCCCTAAAATCATTAATGTTCTGGTTATGGAAAAATACTAGAGAAATAAAGACAGACAGAAACAGAGATGATGAAGGATGGGGTTTATAGAAAGACTATAACAATTATGATGGGTAGCTGTAATTTTTTTTGTTGTTTGTTTGGAGAAATTGTTTGGTTCAATTAGAGTTTAGAGACAATTTTCTGTAAAAGGCCAAGTAATAAGTATTTTAGGTGCTGTAGGCCATATCATCTGTCACAGCTGCTCAACTCTGCTATTATAACATGAAAGCAGCTATAGGCAATGAAAAATAAATGGCTGTATCCAATAAAACTCTTATTTATGGACACTAACATTTGAATCTTATAAAATGTCCATGTGTCATGGAATGTTTTCTTTTGGGGATTATTTCAATCACTTTAAAATTTCAAAACCACTCTTCATTCATGGGTTATCTTAAAACAGGCAATGGGCCATACATTGCTGACCCAGATCTAAACAATGAAATATTTCTTTTCTATTACCCTTGAAGCCTAAACTTCTAAGAAAATATAGGCTTTCTTATTTTATAATAAAGCATTATTCATATAAAGCATGTTTTGTAATAAATATTAAGTAAACTCCCCTGGTGGCTGAGTCAGTAAAGAATCCAGCTGCAGTCCTAGAGACCTGGGTTCAATCCCTGGGTTGGGCAGATCCCCTGGAGAAGGGAACAGCTACCCAGTCCAGTATTCTGGCCCAGAGAATTCCATAGACAGAGGAGCCTGGCAGGCTACAATCCACGGTGTCGCAAAGAGTCAGACACAGCTGAATGACTTTCACTTTCACTTTTTTCAAACTTCTGAGAAAACTAATTTCCTTCATGTCTTCAATTTTATTCAAGTAATTTTTGGATAAGCTTCATATAATTATAACTTATTTTATTGAATTTGTTTTCTATGTTGCATGCAGCCTGCATATAAATATACGTACAATGGATGTACGTTTTACTAAGGAAAAATCATGCAGAATAAGCCAAGTATGATCTCAATTAACTTCTACATAGAACATAGTATTTGTTTTGTATGGAAAAGATCATAATCCTCTAAAATAGCAACACATAGTAAAGAAAGACTCATCCTCACACCACTAGTTCTTATGATGTAGTTTTAATTAGTGTCACTTTTGTTTCTTTACATGGTTCAAGTCAGAAAATCTGAAATGAGTCAGTGAAAACAACAAATGGTCTTTAAATTAGTTGACCCAGCCACTCATGCAAACAGATCAGCTCCTGCTAATCTCATGGGATAATGCTGCCAGTGTCTTAAAAGCTCTTCTTACCCAGAATCACTTCCTTGGTCACTCAGTTGTCAACCCAGGTAGCTGATAGCATCTTAACCCAGTGACTTCTATCAGGTCTCTTATGTCTGCTAGCTGTCTGAAGCTGGATGAATTACTTAAAGTTTCCATTTCTTCATTTGTAAAATGGGGTNCAAAATATCATATATGAAAAGAGCTTAAAAAAAAAAAAGTGGATGAGAGATGCACTCTGCCTGAAACTGCAATACAGTGATTCAGTAAAAGAATTTTGAATCAGAGATAGAGGAAAGTGGATGAGTTTTCAGGGGCAGAAATAGAAGGATGAACCCATTAGATTTGTGAGGACAATGAGCAGTAGAACAGCTTGTTGGGAGCTGCTCGTTAATGTCATGGGAGCAACAACTGGAAAGTTTGGTTAGTGTTAGATTTAGGAGTTTAAAATTTTCCCTAAAATCATTAATGTTCTGGTTATGGAAAAATACTAGAGAAATAAAGACAGACAGAAACAGAGATGATGAAGGATGGGGTTTATAGAAAGACTATAACAATTATGATGGGTAGCTGTAATTTTTTTTGTTGTTTGTTTGGAGAAATTGTTTGGTTCAATTAGAGTTTAGAGACAATTTTCTGTAAAAGGCCAAGTAATAAGTATTTTAGGTGCTGTAGGCCATATCATCTGTCACAGCTGCTCAACTCTGCTATTATAACATGAAAGCAGCTATAGGCAATGAAAAATAAATGGCTGTATCCAATAAAACTCTTATTTATGGACACTAACATTTGAATCTTATAAAATGTCCATGTGTCATGGAATGTTTTCTTTTGGGGATTATTTCAATCACTTTAAAATTTCAAAACCACTCTTCATTCATGGGTTATCTTAAAACAGGCAATGGGCCATACATTGCTGACCCAGATCTAAACAATGAAATATTTCTTTTCTATTACCCTTGAAGCCTAAACTTCTAAGAAAATATAGGCTTTCTTATTTTATAATAAAGCATTATTCATATAAAGCATGTTTTGTAATAAATATTAAGTAAACTCCCCTGGTGGCTGAGTCAGTAAAGAATCCAGCTGCAGCCCTAGAGACCTGGGTTCAATCCCTGGGTTGGGCAGATCCCCTGGAGAAGGGAACAGCTACCCAGTCCAGTATTCTGGCCCAGAGAATTCCATAGACAGAGGAGCCTGGCAGGCTACAATCCACGGTGTCGCAAAGAGTCAGACACAGCTGAATGACTTTCACTTTCACTTTTTTCAAACTTCTGAGAAAACTAATTTCCTTCATGTCTTCAATTTTATTCAAGTAATTTTTGGATAAGCTTCATATAATTATAACTTATTTTATTGAATTTGTTTTCTATGTTGCATGCAGCCTGCATATAAATATACGTACAATGGATGTACGTTTTACTAAGGAAAAATCATGCAGAATAAGCCAAGTATGATCTCAATTAACTTCTACATAGAACATAGTATTTGTTTTGTATGGAAAAGATCATAATCCTCTAAAATAGCAACACATAGTAAAGAAAGACTCATCCTCACACGACTAGTACTTATGATGTAGTTGTAATTAGTGTCACTTTTGTTTCTTTACATGGTTCAAGTCAGAAAATCTGAAATGAGTCAGTGAAAACAACAAATGGTCTTTAAATTAGTTGACCCAGCCACTCATGCAAACAGATCAGCTCCTGCTAATCTCATGGGATAATGCTGCCAGTGTCTTAAAAGCTCTTCTTACCCAGAATCACTTCCTTGGTCACTCAGTTGTCAACCCAGGTAGCTAATAGCATCTTAACCCAGTGACTTCTATCAGGTCTCTTATGTCTGCTAGCTGTCTGAAGCTGGATGAATTACTTAAAGTTTCCATTTCTTCATTTGTAAAATGGGGTTCCAAAATCACTGAAGATGGTGATTGCAGCCATGAAATTAAAAGATGCTTACTCCTTAGAAGAAAAGTTATGACCAACCTAGACAGCATATTGAAAAGCAGAGACATTACTTTGTCAACAAAGGTCCATCTAGTGAAGGCTATGGTTTTTCCAGCAGTCATGTATGGATGTGAGAGTTGGACTATAAAGAAAGCTGAATGCAGAAGAATTGATGCTTTTGAACTGTGATGTTGGAGAGACTCTTAAGAGTCCTTTGGAGTGCAAGGAGAGCCAACCAGTTCATCCTAAAGGAGATCAGTCCTGGGTGTTCATTGGAAGGACTGACACTGAAGCTGAAACTCCAGTACTTTAGCCACCTGGAGTGCAAAGAGCTGACTCATTTGAAAAGACCGTGATGCTGGGAAAGATTGAAGGTGGGAGGAGAAGGGGACAACAGAGGATGAGATAGTTGGATGACATCATCAACTCAATGGACATGAGTTTGGGTGAACTCCAGGAGTTGGTGATGGGCAGGGAGGTCTGGCATGCTCCAGTTCCTGGGGTCGCAAAGAGTTGGACACGACTGAGCGACTGAACTGAATTGAACTGAAAATGGGGTTATTAGTGACCACTGCATTGTCATTTTAAGAATTAAATGAGATAATACATGCAAGGTGCTAGGACTGGTATCTAATATGTGGTAAGCATATAATAATTCTTCTCTCTTATTCCCTTTATTATGTTGTTACCACTTAAGTCCCTACTGATTTTTCTTAATGGACAGGGGAGCCTGGCGTGCTGCAGTCCATCAGGTCACAAAGAGTCAGACATGACTGAGCGACTGAACTGAACTGAACTATGTGCTCAAATCAAGCACTTCAAGTTTTTCCATTGCTTTATTCTGTATCTGAAAATCTTAGAAACCTAGGTGCTTTGGGTAAAAAGCTATTTTTATTAAGAGATAATAAAAGTGTAGTTACTTTGTGCTCATGATCTTACAGCATATAAAAATTTAAATGAAAATCATATATTCATAAAAACCAATGACACCCTGAGTGTAGGATCCTTGTATACAGACCCTGGGCTCAAGTCATGAGTCTAACATTCACTGAGGAATAATTACTCTCTGTTTTCTTACTTTTTAAATGAAAATGCTGGCAATTATTTCCCTGTCACAGGCATTTTTGCCATTAGTCCCCAAGAAATTAATGTGATAATTTGTTAGAGTTGCATGTCTGTTCATTATTTGGTGGGTAAAGGATAGTTTTAAACCTCTTCATTTGGACTAATTCCTTCCTTTCAGACCATATGGGTTTCTCTCTCTCTTCATGGATATGAATCTTATTTAAATGTAACTATATCAAATGAAGTGAAGTGAACTTGCTCAGTTATGTCCGACTCTTTGCAACCCCGCAGACTGTAGACTACCAGACTACTCCATCCATGGGATTCTCCAGGGAAGAATACTGGAGTGGGTTGCCATTTCCTTCTCCACGGGATCTTCTCCACCCAGGGATCGAATGGAGGTTTCCCACATTGCAGGCAGATGCTTTACCCTCTGAGCCACCAGGGAAGCCCTATATCAAATATATATATATATTCAACTATATCAAATATATCCTCTCAAAACAAGGAGACATCTGTGACTACTGAATTGTTCCAGAAGTGTTTGTGTATATCTCTGTATATACAGAAATACGTAAGTAATATCAGAGATGTTCTCCAGATTGTAAGGCCTCAAAATTTTTTCAGTGCCTCATTCTTATGAATATTAGCATAAAAATGCAATCACGAAATGAATTATAGAGGGGGTGCTCAGATGTTGTATTGTGGTACTGATTCCTATCTATTATGATTCTAGATGTTTTCAGGGGTTAGTTTATAGTCTGTGCACAGCTAGAAAATTATCATTCAGAATAACTCATGTTTTTATTCATAGGTTAGAGTGAATATGTGATTTACTTGTGATTCTTTATTTTCAAGTAAGGTGAAATAGTGAAGTCAGCTCTTGGCTGGATTTTGCACTGTAGAAAAAGCCTGGGATTGGTGATTCCAACCTACCAGTAATAATAATTTCCTCGTGAGCAGGCAAGAGAAGAAGGGACTTAAGTTCATTAAAAGAATTAAGGTTTTGTAAAAATGCGTTGAGTTTCCCTGGTGGCTAAGTCAGTAAAAATCTACTTGCCATGCAGGAGACCCAGTTTCTATCCCTGGGTCAGGAAAATCCCCTGCAGAAGGGAATGGCAACCCCTTCTAGTCTTTTTGCCTGGGAAATCCCATGGGCAGAGGAGACTGGCGGGTTACAGCTATGGGTTTGCAAATAGTCAGACATGACTTAGCCACTAAACCACCACCACCAAAATGCATAGGGTATCCTTTCATGCTGTCATTTTCTTAGGTGTATGGGCAACGCCATCATGCTCTTCGAGACATATAAGCGTGTACTGCATTATACGCTTGTGTTCCTCATTTAAGAAAGGTCTTCTGAGCCCAATTTGTTGCACTGTAATTTGATGCACTAGTCATCCCTTTGGGGTCTCTGCCATTAATTCCTAATGAGCACATGGTCCTGATTTTTTACATTACCTTTGTTCTGAAAAGGACCTGGCAATTCACATAAACTAAAAATCAACAAGGCAAGAGAAGGTAGGATTCCTTTTATTCCTCCCATTTTCCTGCAGAGAAATGTTGAAGATGAGCCAGCAGTGGAATCTACATTCCACTGTAAGACCTGATCCCTGGCTCTGGTAGACTTACAAAAAGACCCCCCAGAAGGTACCCAAATTAATTTCTTGAAACTCATGAATATTAGCATATTTGAAAAAAGGATCTCTGCTGATGTGTTTCAGTTAAGGATCCTGAGATGTGATAATCCTTGAATATAAGGGTGGGACCTAAATTCAATGGCAAGTACCCTTATTAGAGAAAGGTAGAGTGAAGTTTGATACAGTTAGGAATAGAAACAGAAGAAGAAAAAGACTGACGAGAGAGGAAGAGATAGGAGAAAAGAGAGAGGAAGAGAAAGAGTAATGTGGTCACAAGCCAAAAAAAAAACAAGCAAACAAGGAATGTGACAGCTACCAGGAACTGAAAGAGAGAAGGAAACATGCTCCCCTGAAGCCTTCTGAGGGAGGACAGTACTGCATGATGTCCTTGATTTCAGACTTCTGGTTACATAAAATGATGGGAGAATACATTTCTTTCATTTAAAGCTGCCCAGTTTGTAGAACAGTATTATAGCAGCCATAGGGATCTGACACACTTCCGCTGCTTTCTAATCTAACCAAACAAACCTGAAAGTAAAGCTTCATGTGCTTAAACAGTAAGGGTATGGATTGAAAACTTTCTTGGTGCTAGGCTGCCTGAATATGATGGCTTATTTATAGTCTTTGTCTGGATATATCTAATGCCACCACCTAGAGCCATGGTACTAATCTGTTCCTGACAAAGGAAGCTAAGCTTAGACACACCCTCTCCGCCTGCAAGGGAAAGCTAGAGGAATAACAAGATTAGAAGAAAGGAATCATTGATGTCAATGCTTCTTGTTTTATTCTTATTTCTGAAATGTTCTATGCATTCCATTCAAGCAAGTACTTGGAATTGAGAGGAATAGTGCTCATGGGATAATAGATCAAGTACTAGGTAAATTTGTGACTGAGAGGAGACATTTTATCAGTGTTACTTCAGTAGCTTATACTCTTTGCATCTGGAAATGCCTACTATCATCTGAGAAAAGGCCAGAGATATAATTAGAACCTGTGCTGAACATTTGCCTGTTTGCTCTCAGATCCATTCTTATCTTCCACGGTGTCTGATCTCTGTATCCCCAAATACTGAGCAATGCACACTATCTTTCCCAGGCTACTTTCTGGCCGGTACCATTGAAGTCAGTAGCAAAGCATTGGAGGATGAGAGGAAAGAAAAAGCCACGACAATTTTCCCTCTCTTGACTTGGATAAAATTTTTCAAGTAGTTACATTTGCTCCTTGGTCCCATCTTCTGTCAAAGAGTTTTGCTCTCTTATGTCACAGGTTCTACTCAGGGAGGGGTCGATTTTATTTTCTTCCACCTTTGTGACTGGGTGCTCATACTAACTGCCTCTGTTAACTGACTGGATTGTAAATGATAAGAAATCAAAGGGAACAGATCACATTGACTCACCTTTGGTTTGAATTTAAAGAGAAATCAATCAGTCCTGACTGGTCATTTAGTTGTTCCAGGTTAAGACAATGACCAACATGGATGACGTTTTGAAAGAAATTTGATTTATTTGTTCAGGGTCCCAAAGAGAGGGGTTGGACTCGAGTGTATTAAATGATATGGCCAGTTAATACAGGGCATGTTCAGGCTCAAATCTAAGCTTTCTGTCCTTCAACACTTTATTCTTTCCCTAAATCCATCAGAAATACATGCTCTTCTCCCTCGTGTCTCAAAGGTATAACAAGATTATGATATTTTGATATTTTAAATACTGGTGAGTTTTACATCATGTTTCTGATCCCTAATGCAGAAGAAAGCCTTGTTCTCTAATAGCATACACTAAAAAAGATATAAACTATATACTTTATATGAAATAAAAAAGATTACTGATGTATTGAAGTAAAACAATTCAAAACAAGGAGGTATTCTAGAGTTTAGAATATCTGCATAAAAACAATAGGTCCATGATTTGAGAGGATACAAAAATTATCATAGAATTTCAAGTTAATATTAAAGTTGAAATTAAAATGTGCATGTTTATTCAGTGTTTTGATTTCCATAAATATTCTCAATGCTTATATCATTTCCTTCAGAAGGTCTTAATTCATGTAAGAAAATATATTTTGTTATATCCTTACACATATCTTTTATTGTTCAACACAGCTTACATTTTATTTAATATGTTTATAGTTTATGTCACAGTGCTAATCATTATACTATTTATATTATGTCTGCTATTTGTCCTCAAGTAGTAAACATACATCTAGTAGACTATTATAGAAATATGACTAAAACCTTGATTTTATTAACTGTTGAATTCAAATAGAATGGTGTTATTTACAAAGATTATAAATTGTGAATAATAAGAAATAATAATAGCTATAAAATTAATAGGCATGTATTTGAAGCCCTAAAACAATGGATTTCTAGGCAATTAAAATAAAGCAAAAATTTGAAAGCATAAAAAAGAAAAATACTAATTGCCAATGGCTTAAATAATTTTTAAGGCAAGATTTGGTAATTCAAAATAATTTTCAGAAAATAAAGATTTATTCAGGGATACATAATGTTTAAATACTTTTAAAATCCTGATATATATTGCCATTAATTTTTAAAATCACTATTAAAATGTCTTTGATTTGAAGAGTTTCAAGAAATGAAAAGATGACTTTTTAAAAATTATTATCAGTAATGTAGTATATAAATTGTGTTCTTTTATTAACAAGGAATGCAATTGTACATTGAGGTACCACTTTTAAAAACATTCGCTGACTTTTACAAAGTACTTCTTGATTACAATTCTGTTTTCTATTTGTATACATTTCTGAGAATATTAAAGATTGTTATATGAAACTATTTTATACAGATGAGAATGTTATATGCTATGCAACATAGTCTCTATGATAGAGATTTATATGGGTGTGTAAATCTGTGAAAGAGCAAGAGGGATAAATCAAAGAAAATTTTCCAGAATAGTCTATAAAACTTTAAAGTTAGAAGCAAAAAAAAAAAATTAACTACAGACTTCTCATTCTCAAAGTGAGATAACTGACTTCTAAAGACATTTTATTTCAAAAATGAAGCAGCAGTTTGATGTGCAAATGAGAGAGAAAGTATTCAGATCTATACCCAGCTATTTTTCTTCGTATTTACTGCTAGCTTTCTAATAGACTATGGCTTTCTCATCTCAATTTTCAAATTCTTATTATCCTCTCAAAAAACCTAAAAGACAGTTATTATTACCATTTTACAATTTTGAAAACTGAAGCTCAGCTTAAACTTTATCTTTCTTAAATAACACTCTGAAATGTTTTTTTTTAATACAGGTAATCATAGCTATTATATCTTCAGTGCTTTCTATAAACCACACCATTGTGCTAATTCCTTTCTATAACATTTAATCCTCCCAAAGGTGTGAGTTGGATTTTAAAGTTACCATTTTCAAAGATGAAAAAACAACAACAACAGTAACAACTGGAGTTTAGGGAGATTAAATTGAATCCTCACCTATTGTAAGTTACAGAGATGTTTGAAACTAGGTCAGTCTGACCAGAGAGGAAAGCATGAGATTAGATTTCTTTCTAAACACTCTTGTAAATCTGTGGTTCCCTATTCATTCTGCATAACTGTTAAAAGATAAATACTGTCAGTCCCAATGTTAACTTCTTTTTCTGTTTGTCTGGGAAATGAGACCTTCCATTACTACAGATAGTGATACTCAAGTTGAACAATCTTATTCTGATTTTGAAGAACCTAAGTTACTCCATTTTGTTAACAGAAAAACTCCATTTTGTAAGGTTCCGGGAAAAGAGCCTTTGGAAATCCCCTGACCTCACCCCACTGTCCACGAGCCAATCGGACCCCAGAACAAAATCTCCTGACTTAACACTCAGGAACTTGTGGCTTACCTAGACAATAGGGACCAATCAAGAACCAACACACAACCCTTCAAAAGAAAGTAACCAATCAGACGTCACCCTACCTAGAAATGCTTTTTTTCCATGTATACTCCCAATGTAAGCAATGTAATCCAAAACTGGGGGCTTCTCCCTTTAGCCGCTGTGTCAGTATTGGTGGGAGCCCCAGCTCCAGCTTGGTAATAAAAACTCTCTTGCTTTTGCATTGGATATCAGCTCCCTGGTGGTCATTGGGAGATTTCGCGACTTGGGCATAACAATTTAAGAAATTAGATTTTTAGTAGAGTAGTAGGAAACGTATTTTAAAAATATTGTGTATATCTGATTTGCTCTAAGAGGTCTATGGTCATGAGGGCCAGATCATTTGTCATAACCCTAATTTATTTCATGGAAATAGGCTGTACATCTAAATTCAACTCATCTATTTAGTAAATGCTTGCACTTGATTAAGAATGTAAATGATTAACTTCAATTCATCTTTTAGATGTGGGGAAAACTCTAAATTGAAATACCTGTTGATGGTAGATTAATATTATTATGTCTACATATACACTCGTGGCTGATTCATGTCAATGTATAACAAAACAAATACAGTATTGTAAAGCAAAACAAACTAAAAAATAAAAATTTAAAAAAAGTTAGTTTAAATAGGAGGCAGAACACTACTCAAAGCCTAACTAAAATTTACAAATGCAATTACATAACAATAACTCTATCAATAGTGACTGAAAAAAAAAAGTGTCATAAATAGAGATTCATTCCATTACCCACCTCAATACATACTGAAAAGAAACAAAAAAAAGCAAAAATAGTGGACATAATATCGTCCATTTTGTAACTAACAAAGGGTCCTGTGTGCATTAGAGATAGCAAATGCTCACAGAAACACAAACTGAAAGGGTTTGCATCAAATTGAAAGGGAGTTTGGAAGACATATAAAGAAGTTATGAGCACATTGCAGTAAAGCAGGAAATGAGGTAACTCAGATAGTCCCAGTAATTTTTATCAGTGTTGAGTGATGAGAATCGATCATGCTTCAAGAAGGACAATGAACAGCCTATTTCAATCTCAACATTGATGACTGACAGAAAAATGGGCTGAAAAATCTGTGTGTCAAGCAGAAGTTAGAGTACAGTTAACTGGGCATGCAGGTCTTTTGCTGTCTTTTCTCATAAAACCGACTTAAAACAGTTGGAGAGTAGCCACCAAAAAGACATGGAAGAACATGACAGCCCTGCCTGTATAGTAAGCAGCCACAGTGCTCAAGTGTCAAGCTATATTTGATATGGATAGCCTACTGAATAAAGGGAGACTTTTTTATAGGAACACTAGCACTTCCTTCCTGCCTGAGGATCAGGGTAAGTTTGTTCTGGGAAAACTGAACCGAAATCTACAAGGTGACTGGAAAGCCCCATGTGAAAAGTGTTAGTCACCAGTGATATCTGACTGCTTGTAACCCAGTGGGCTGTAGCCTGCCAGTCTCCTCTGTTCTTACTTCTCAGTATTCTCCAAGCAAGAATACTAAAGTGGGTCGCCATTCCCTTCTCCAAGGGATCATCCTCCAAGGATCAAACCTTTGTTTCTCACATTGCAGGCAGATCCTTTATCTTTTGAGCCCCCAGGGAGGCCTGAAAAGCCCCATACTTGTGAGCAACTGTAATCACTCCATTCCTTTATATATATATATATATATTTAAGTGAATAATGAACCCTTTTTGATCCTGCTTTTTATTATTTTTATTATTGTTATATATAATGGAAATCAACTGATATTTTCTTTAGGCTATTTACCTCTGCAATTCTAAGTGAAGTTGGCCTGTGAATTTTCTTCTTTATATTGATACTTTCCAAACCCATTTTGCCAATCAAAGTAACAGTAGGGTTATAAAATAAGTAGGGAAATTTTTGCTCTTTACTGTTTGCTGTAACAACTTATATAAGATAGAAAATTCTCTATGCCTTATGCTTTCAGGAAAACTCACCAATAAAACTATATCTGGGTATTTTTTTGGTGTGTGAGGTGATCTTTGGTTACTACTTCAATGTATGATTTATTAATCTATCTAGTTGTTCTTATTCTTTTATATTTGAAATTTTATACCTATTTTTTCCATTTACTATTGATGTATCTAACATTTTAATGTTGATTTTATTCCCTAGTTGAGGTATAATTTATATAAAACAGGTATATCCATTTCAAGTATATAGCTTAATGAGATATGATAAGCACATGTTAAATACACACACACACCCCCCATATAACTATTTTCACCTTCAAGAAACCCTCAAACCAAAAGAATTATCTTGCTCCCATCCTTAGTCAGACCTAGTCAGTCAAAATTCTCCCACCTCACACCCCTACCTAGGCCCCAGGCAACCACTGAACTGTTTTCCATCCCTAGCAAATTCATTTGTTTTTACTAGAGTTTTGTATCGATTGTATCATATAGTAGGTATTCTTTTGTGTTTGGCTTCTCTGTCAGCATAATGGTTTTGAGACTTGTCAAGGCTGTGTATGTATCTGTATTTTCTTTCATTTTATGACTAAGTATTCCATTGAATGGATACAGCACAATTTATTCACCCTTTCACTCGATGATGGGCATTTAGGATGTTGTAGGTTTTGGTCTATTAGGAATAAAACTGCGTGAGCATTACTATATAAGGATTTGTGTGTATCTTAGTCAACTCAGACTGCTAAAATAAAACACTGCAGCCTGGGTGGCTTTTAAACCACAGGCATTACTTTTCACAGTTCTAAGGGCTGAGAAGTCTAAGTTCAAGGTGCTGGCAGTTTTGGTAGGTTCTTCATTAGGACCCTCTTCCTGTTTTGTAGACAGCCACATTGTCACCATGTGCTCTCATGTCCTTTCCTCAGTGCTAGTGTGTGGGAAGAGAGGAAGCTCTGGTGTGTTTCCACTTCTTTTAAAAGGTACTCACCCCATCATGAGAGCTCCACTCTCATCATCTCATCTAAAATTGTTAGAAACTTAATTACCTCCCAAAGGCCCCACATCCTAGTAACTTTATGTTGGAAGTTAGGGCTTCAACAAGGGGACACATTTATCTCATAACATCATAGATATGCATTTTAATTTTGGGGGGGAAATATCTCAAAGTGGAATTGCTGGAGTGTATGTATATACGTATTTATGCATGTTGTGCGTCATAAGTCTATTTTAGCTTTTTAGAAACTGCCAAATTGTTTTTCAGGTAGATGACCATTTTATATGTCCCATCCTCATCAATGAATCAATATTTTAGTTTCCTTGCATTTTAAACAATAATTTTTATGTTATAATATACTTATATATTATATATTATTTATTAATTCTATATTTTAAATATTGAAAGACAATGTGATAATTATGGTTTAGTTTAGCTGTCAAAAATATAAACATTTGCTTGTTAAAAAAGAAAGGAAGTATTCTTTGAGAATTTCTAGTAGGTAAATAGTTTTCTTTTTTTTTAACTGAATAAGTTACAAGTATTACTTTCATTTTATCAATTCTAATGGTGTATATTTCATCTCTGCCCACTATCCAATTACAAAGCCATCCACAGTGTTTGGTATTTGTTAGAGCAATACCCTACTTCCTACTAACAAAATCTGTGTTAATTTCCTATGGCTTCCATTATAAATTGCCATAAACTGATTGATTTAAAATAATAGAAACTAATTTCCTGACAGTTCTGAAAGCTAGAAGTATACCAACAGTTTCATTGTGCTGAAACAAGATGTCAACAAGTCTACATTTTGATCGGAGACTGTAGGGAAGACTTTAGGTCTTACTTCTTCTAACTTCTGGTGACTTTACTTATGGCCAAGTCACTTCAATCTTTGACTCTCTCTTCATATTGCCTTCTGCTTATGTATGCATAATGTCCCTCCACCCCTCTCTTATGAAGATACTTAGGATGGATTTAGGACCCACCTGGATAATCCAATATAATCTCTATATTTCAAGATCTTTAAATACAGCTCTCAGTACAAAGTTTCTGTTTCTTCATAAGGGAACAGGGCTGTTTGGGACTGGATATCTTTTGGTCGCCATTTTATCTTTTACTAGATATGCCAAGTTCAGTTTTGACAAACTGGCTATGTGGGGTTCTCATTTAATTAAACATAGACTATTACAAAAGGAGAAAGTATGTTCTCAGAATTTTTGGAATGTGCATCCTTAGCATTGTGATTAGCATATAGTAAATTCTCAAAATTTATAGCTCATTCTAATTGTTGTTATAGTTATCAATGGGCATCTCCAAATATAAACTACTATAAGTTGTAACTAAAATAAATTTAATTCATCAGATTATTAAGAATACATTTAATTCAGTCCTTTTGTGAACACAGCTTTAAATTTTATATAGTATTGTTTTATATATATTTTTTCAGTCCTCAAAGTTATATGTTCTGTTATATTATCTATTGAAACAACTACAGAGTAATGAATCTTAGGCAGTAGAAATTCAGATTTCTCTAAAACTTCAGAGGTTCATTGAAAGATAGTGTGAATTATGGTTTAGATTAACTGCCAAAAATATAAACATTTGCTTGTTAAAAAAGAAAGGAAAAAATCTTTGAGAATTTGAAGAAGGTTAAATAGAGTTTTCTTTTTTGTTTAACTTGACATTAGCTTTATAGTAATATGGAAGAAAACATGAAATTTAAATTCAGAAATCTTTAAGGTCAATTTGAATTTATTTTTAATGTTTGATATTTTAAAACTCTCCATTAAAGCTGTGGACATCCACAATATACTCATTTTATTTTTTTTTCAAATTCTACAGTGTCACTCACCAATAAAGAGTTAAAAGGATTAAGAAACTGCATTTCTCATGCACAATTTGTTTAATTAATTAAGTTTTCTGGAAATTGTGTCTCTAAATAATATATAAAGTTTATTATTTTTATTATTTAGACCATCAAAAATATTATAGTGGGAGAATTTAAAAAATACATTTGTACATTTTATACCATATTATTTTAAAGATTTATTGTAATTCACAAATGTAAATATATCAATTCAACAAATACTAGGTTCATGTACTATGTTGTAGGAACCAATATAGGTGCTGGGGATATAGTAGAAAATCACATAGGATATGACCTGTGTCCTTGTGGAGCTGACATTCTAGAAAAGAAGAATCAACAAATTTAACAATATTAAAAATAGACTATTTTAGATAATGATAAGTGAAGGAGGAAACAAACAGAACAGGCTCCATCTTGAAAGCAGGACTCCATCTTGGGCCAGGCTGTGGACTTTAAACTATGCCCAATATCTATGGAAATGACAGACCAATTGGAAAAGCAGACCCCCTGGATGGAAGAGCCCCAGGGCTCGTACCTAGACTCTGTCACCTAAAAGAATAGCCTAATTATTTGTGTAACTGAATAGACTCATAAATTGTATTATGCTTATTGGGGTATGACCACAGGCCTATTGATAATTATCCACTGTTAACTATCTAGGCTTAAGGCATGTGAATCATGGGTTAACTTTGATTATATCTATCTTTTTCTTTGTTCGGACTAGTTTCAGAGAATTTGGGGAGGTGGGTTTGGACACATACATTTAGGCTAAATAAGGTTTTCACAAAACCTGGTTGGGGTCCTTGGCTAAGAACAGACTCTGCCTTGGGCCCACCAGTGTAATAAACTGCACTCCACTATCTGCCTTGTCCTTCTGAGTGAGTTTGTTTCCCGGAATGTGTGGCTACAACATAAGTATATGAAGAAAAAAAAAAATAGAGAATAAGGATGAGTGGTGATGGGAGATGACACTGAAATTTTCCATAATATAGTCAGAAAGAAAAGACCTGAAGGAGCTGAGGGACAGTCATGTGCTTATCGATGGTAGCACATTTACCTAGAAGGAGACATGAAGAGCTGTGTTTCAGAAACAGTGATAATGCCAGTGTGTCCCAACAGAGTGACAAGAAGTCAAGAGAGTGACAGAAGATAAGGTCTAAGAATCGGGTCCTCTCTGTTGGCTCATGTAGACCACAGAAAGGGTTATGTATTTTTGACCATGAGTGAGCAAGATTTCTTTGGAGGATTTTAAGCCGAAGAGTAACTTGGTCAGACTCCATTTTAGAAGGATTACTCTCTGCAGACTGAATTGATTTGGGTAAGGATTGGGGGTGGGAGGCTTGCGGGAATGACTGACATGGCAGACAAGTAGGAAATCATTTAGGAAAAAAAATTAATCAAATCAATCTGCTAAAGATGCCTATGATGATGAGTAAAATCTATAATGAGTAAAATGCATTTCAAGGCTGACACTCTAGTGAATATAGAATTTTAATTTACCTTTTTATTAAACAATATTTACAAAACTTTCTAGATAATTACAAATTGAGATAACTGTGAAATTTGTTACATGCTTTGGGGCTTGATTTGAGAAGAATTAAGCTTAAAAAATAAAAGTACCTATATTAGAAGATGGTTGAGTTGTTAGCTAGTAGGGTTATATATTTGACTCTATTCGAACTTATTTCCCCAAACAAGTCTTGAATGCCTTTCTGATACCAAAAATCTCATAAATGCTTCCATTGCATGGCTCTTTATAATATCTTTTAGAAAGATAATCTTATTTCAAGACTGCTACTGGTTCTTCTTTTCGATTTACTTGTCTATATTTGTACTGTCCAGAAAAGTAGCCACTAGTCACATATGGCTCTCAAATACTTGAATGGGGGCTCCTCTGAATTAAGATCTGTTTTAACTGTAAAATACATGCTAGATCTTGAATATTTAGTATGAAAAAGAATTTAAAATATTTCACTAATGATTATTTTTGTATTTGATTACGTTTTGAAATGTAATTAATTACAGGTGAAAACATTTTGAATGTACTGAGTTAAATGAAATATATAACCAAAATTAATGTCACTAGCTCCTTTTAAAAGACGCTTACTCCTTGGAAGGTGAGTTATGACCAACCTAGATAGTATATTAAAAAAAAAGAGAGATATTACTTTGCCAACAAATGTTCGTCTAGTCAAGGCTATAGTTTTTCCAGTGGTCATGTATGGATGTGAGAGTTGGACTGTGAAGAAAGCTGAGCACCGAAGAATTGATGCTTTTGAACTGTGGTGTTGGAGAAGACTCTTGTGTCCCTTGGACTGCAAGGAGGTCAAACCAGTCCATTCTGAAGGAGATCAGCCCTGGGATTTCTTTGGAAGGAATGATGCTAAAGCTGAAACTCTAGTACTTTGGCCACCTCATGGCAAGAGTTGACTCATTGGAAAAGACCCTGATGCTGGGAAGGATTGGGGGCAGAAGGAGAAAGGGATGACAGAGGATGAGATGGCTGTCTGGCATCATTAACTCGATGGACATGAGTTTGAGTGAACTCTGGCAGTTGGTGGTGGACAGAGAGGCCTGGCATGCTGTGATTCATGGGGTCGCAAAGAGTCGGACATGACTGAGGGACTGAACTGAAATGAACTGAGCTGAGCTCCTTTTAAACCTTTTTTATGAGGCTATTAGAACATTTAAAGGCACATATGTAGGTCAGATATTATTTCTGTTGGACAGCTTTGGTCTAGATGCTAGATGAGCTCTATGGTAATTTTCAAAATTATAGTACTGCTGCTGCTGCTACTGCTGCTAAGTCGCTTCAGTCATGTCCAACTCTGTGCAATCCAAAGAAGGCAGCCCACCAGGCTTCTCTGTCCCTGGGATTCTCAAGGCAAGAATACTGGAGCAGGTTGCCATTTCCTTCTCCAATGCATGTGCGACCCCATGGACAGCAGCCCACCAGGCTCCTCTGTCCCTGGAATTCTCTAGGCAAGATTACTGGAGTGGGTTGCCATTTCCTTCTCTAATGTAAGAATAATAAGTAAGGAGGATGAAGTAAAAATAGATTTACTATATTTAGGGACTATATTTCTTGCAATGAAAGTGGAATAAACAGTTCATCTTGGGAAAAAGATAAATTGCTCAATTTGTGATGTAGTGGCAAATGGATAACTGTGTGTAAAAAATCCAAATCTTAGTCTATGAGAATCAGAATTCTCCATGGTATGTCAACATTTATGAAAAAAGAAATTTAAGAATGCAATGTTCCTAAGAAAGAAACTTGAAAGTCTAGCAGAATTTGGACTGAGAATAATTTCAGTATAACCTATGGCTGCAATGAATTGTCTTTTTTTTTTTCTTGCAATTTCTTTAGTATAAATATGTGTTTATTTTTAATGATTCATAATTTTTAGAAGTTATATCAATTATTTCAAAAAGAAACCATTCTATTTAAAACTACATTTTTAAGTAAATTCAACATTATGGCCTGAATGGGTCAAAACATTCTATTGTTTTTCTTCTGTTTCATTTAACAAAATATTTATTTAAATAAACTTGAGTAATATTTTAAGACCTCATATATATATGTATATATATATATACACACATATATTTAAGACTATTTTCTATCTGTGTACACAGCTCATTTTAGGGTGCAGTTAAGGGGAAGATGGAGTTAAAAATAATAAATAACAGGGACCACAATGTTTTATTTCAACACCATTACATTACAAATTAATATAAAGACTTTAAAATATTAACTCTGCTTCTGATGCTTTCCTCTCATTTATCATTGGTTAGAATTGACAGAATCATAAATCCAAATGGCAGTTTATTAGATGAAAATTGATACTGGCTAATAAAAGTTATTGGTCCTCAGATGCATAATCTCTGTTCTCCTTTTCTTGCCCTATGCTCAACAGGCTAACACTTCAGATTATACCACCTGAGTATGTAGTTGAATCAGTTCAGTTCAGCCTCTCAGTTGTATTGGACTCTTTGCAACCACAGGCACTGCAGCACACCAGGCCTTCCCGTGTATCATCAACTCCGGGTGCTTGCTCAAACTCATGTCCATGCAGTCGGTGATGCCATGCAACCATCTCATCCTCTGTTGTCCCCTTGTCTTCCTGCCTTCAATACCACCTGAGATATGTTGCAAACTTGGTTTCCAACTGCAGTCTATTATTTTTTATAAAGTTATTAAAGATAAGGAGAGTACCATGTTAAATTATGACATTTTTCAAAAGTCCAAAATTTAGGAAGTAACATATGCCACTGGAAAAATCATGAATGTAAATGTATTGAGTTGGCCCTCTGTATCTATAGTATGCACATCTGCAAGACTCAACCAACCTGCAATCAAAAATATTCAGAAAAACAAATCCAGGAATTTCCCAAAAGCTAACCTTGAATTTGCCTTGCTGCACAAAGACAACGATTTACATAGCTTTTACATTATATTAGGTATTTTAAGTAATCAAGATACATTATTTAATAGAAAGGACTTGAGCATCCACTAATTTTGGTGTGAAAAAGGACGCTGGATCCCAAATCCTTGTATTTACCAAAAGACATGTTTGTGTATTTGGTTTCTGGACAGTGCTAGTGGCAAAGAGTCCACTTGCCAGCACAGGAGACACAGGTTTGATCCCTGGGCCAGGAGGACCCCCTGAAGTAGGAAATGGCAAACTGCTTCAGTATTCTTACCTGGGAAATCCCATAGACAGAGGAACTGGCAGGCTACAGTCCATGGAACCACAGAGTCAGACACAACTGAGAAACTGAGAATACACATACTTGGTTATTGTATTAGTTTCCTAAAGTTGCTGTAGCAAAGAACTACAAACTGGAAAGCTTAAAAATAGAGGAATTTCTTGGCCCCCATTTCTGGAGGCTGGTCATTTGAAATGAAAGTATAGGGAGGGACTCACTGTCTCTGAAGTTTCTAGGGAAGGATACTTCCTAGATTGTGATGGTTGAGAGCAGCTGTCCAAGTTTCTTCATTGGTAGATGTATCATTGTAGTCTCTGCCTTCATCTTTACTTCATGGTCTCCCTGTACATCTTCATGTCACCTTCCCTCTGTGTATGTCTGTGTCTAAATTTCCTTTTTCTTATAGGGACAGCAATTATTGAATTAGACAACCACAGTGGTAAAGGATCTGCCTGCCAATGCGGGAGAAGGGGATTTGATCCCCGGGTCAGGAAGATTCTCCTGGAAAAGGAAGTGAAAACCCTCTCCAATATTCTCACCTGGGAAATCCCATGGACCAAGAAGCTTGGCAGGCTACAGACCATGGGATCCCAAAAGAACTGGACATAACTGAGCAACTGAACACATACACACACAATGCTCTTATTCAATATAGCCTCATCTTAATTTGATTATATCTTCGAAGACTTTTTAAAAATAAGACCATATTCATTGCTTCCATGAATTATTGTTTTGGAGGGAGCACTATTTAAACTCAGTACAATTACTAAATATTTAACACTGGGTATGGATTTTATACCTTAAATGTCTTATCCATCAAATGGAAACTAAAAGGAAATGTCCCCATTGTTTCCAAACCAAATCACAACATGCATTCAACCTACTCCTGGAAAAAGTTTCATTGAAAGAATCTCTGGAGTTGACAGTCCAAAAAATCAAAATCTGGTTTTCACCTTGTTTGGCTCAGCATCATGGCCAGGCCTATGCCCCATTTGTTAAATATAATCAAATACTTTTTCTTGTTTTTCCTTAATATAGTCCAAAACATAAAACCTTTCTAAAATAATTTATAAATTATTGTAACAAAAATGATTAGAAAAAATCAAATAGCTTACAAATCAACACATTACATAAATAAACCTTCAGCTGTTTCCTGGATTACCATAGTCCCTATCTGATTTATTTTAACTTCATCAGAATTTAACTCTTTTTTCCAGTTCTATTTTTCTTGTCTTCTAGGAAACTTGTTGGAGGAATCTTATTCTCTAACACATTTTAGAGATTCAGTGACATTACATAAATTCTCAACACATGATTCAGTACCAAGTGGAAAGCCTGAGTTCAGTTAATTGGTTAAATAAGTAGCTTGGCTAGCTAAATAAAAATAAGTTTACACTCCTCCAAGTATGTTGCATAGAAAGAATCTCAGAGATTTTTCCTCTGATGTCTGTGTATTATGGACTAGCAGTTGAAAAATTTTATGTTCATGTTCTGACTAACAAATCCTTTCTCAATTTCTGACAATTGTACTTTCAATTGAAGTAGATATATTAATAAACATTCTTAGGATGAGTATGGGAGAAGGCAATGGCACCCCACTCCAGTACTCTTGCCTGGCAAATCCCATGGAGGGAGGAGCCTGGTAGGCTGCAGTCCATGGGGTCGCTAGGAATCGGACACGACTGAGCGACTTCACTTTCACTTTTCACTTTCATGTACTGGAGAAGGAAATGGCAACCCACTCCAGTGTTCTTGCCTGGAGAATCCCAGGGACAGAGGAGCCTGGTGGGCTGCCGTCTCTGGGGTCGCGCAGAGTCGGACATGACTGAAGTGACTTAGCAGTAGCAGCAGCAGCAGGATTAGTATAAAAAACAATGATGAAGACATTACAGACTATCTTTAAAAATATAAAACTAAAACCAATCAATTCAAATGTTTAAGCAACTTATTTTAACTGAGATTTTATAACAAGTTAGGTATCACTGATAAATGTTATTTCTCATTCTTTTGCTTCAATAAAATAACAATGTAACATAACATAATATAGTAAAAATTACAAATATACAAATAAAGATTAACAAAAAGATCATAGGATTCTTTTGGCAAAGAT
>SJYA01000086.1:963353-983679 GCA_006410615.1 Neotragus moschatus | reverse complement strand
AAATAAAGTCTGTCACTGTTTCCACTGTTTCCCCATCTATTTCCCATGAAGTGATGGGACCAGATGCCAATAGTGCTGTGTATCTTTCTTCACACATAGGCTTAGTTGCTCTGTGGTGTGTGGGATCTTCCCAAACAGAGATTGAACCCATGTCTCCTGCACTGGTAGATTCTTTGCCGTGGAACCTCCAAGGAAGTCCAAGATTCTTCTATCCTTGCTAACCTGTCTACCATTCCATTTTCAACCCAGTCCACATCTACTTTTGTCACTGTGGTTGGCTGTACTCATTAGAAAGTTGCTGCTTGTTACCTACTTGTTACAGTTTTGGCTGCTTACTTTCCAAGTCTCTCCACACATTTGGTGTCACACATTTTCCTTGTAAATTTACCTTTTTGAATAAAATTTGTCATGCATGATCCCTGTGGAGATGAGCAAGCTCTCTTTTGTTTTCTCCTGGGAAAATAAAAAATATAATAAAAGAAAGGATGAGGTGCTGACATACTGAATACTTAAGCCAGACATTTCTTTAATGTACCTGGAAAGTTTTGATCAGGAGTCTGAGGGACAGTGCTAGTCCAGTCTTTGTTTGCTGCCCTTGGATACAACCAGCTGTCCTGTCTTCTACGCATCTCCCATACAACTTTGGCAAGTGATTGTGCTCAACTTTTTATATCCCTGTTTCTGTCACTGTCCCCTCATTATTCAGTAAAAATAGGAAAACTAAATTCCAAAAGAGTAAGAGTTAACCCAGGATTGAATGAAGTGAGAGATTCAGGCCATGCTCAAGAAAACTGAAAATAAGCAGATTGTGTCTTAGTTGGTCTAGTTATTTTAGCTTCTTTGACAGCTTGTTCAGAGCACTGTAGTCTAGCTGTGATTAATTGTTTGGCTATCACTTGCTAATATGGCAGGGGAAAAAGTGTGTGTGTGGTGGGGGAGGAAGAATCAGCTATGCTACTGCAGATTAGACGTGTCATACAGACATAGAGAAACAAAAGTTTACAGGCTAGAAATATACTGCTGAATAATTAAGTGGTGACTAATCAGAACAAACCACCAGTGAGGAAGATTCAGCATTTCTCAACACTTGCTGTCCTCTCTGCTCTCCCTGCCCCAGAAATCCTCCTTTTCACACATCTCAANTCTACGCATCTCCCATACAACTTTGGCAAGTGATTGTGCTCAACTTTTTATATCCCTGTTTCTGTCACTGTCCCCTCATTATTCAGTAAAAATAGGAAAACTAAATTCCAAAAGAGTAAGAGTTAACCCAGGATTGAATGAAGTGAGAGATTCAGGCCATGCTCAAGAAAACTGAAAATAAGCAGATTGTGTCTTAGTTGGTCTAGTTATTTTAGCTTCTTTGACAGCTTGTTCAGAGCACTGTAGTCTAGCTGTGATTAATTGTTTGGCTATCACTTGCTAATATGGCAGGGGAAAAAGTGTGTGTGTGGTGGGGGAGGAAGAATCAGCTATGCTACTGCAGATTAGACGTGTCATACAGACATAGAGAAACAAAAGTTTACAGGCTAGAAATATACTGCTGAATAATTAAGTGGTGACTAATCAGAACAAACCACCAGTGAGGAAGATTCAGCATTTCTCAACACTTGCTGTCCTCTCTGCTCTCCCTGCCCCAGAAATCCTCCTTTTCACACATCTCAAATGTGCTCTGTTTGGTAGGTACCAAAGTTGTCAGTTTGCTTATATATGGTAAACACTATAGCTATACGTTATTGTAGAAACAGCAGTTGCTTGTCTAATTTAGGCAAGTCAGTATCATTTAGAATCTTAGAAAGAAGCAGGTTAAAAGAGTGCAGCTCCCTGGGGATGGGGGCAGCACAATGCTGGAAAGAAGGAGGACTGTTATACAGGATTGTATTAATAACATACATTCACTGAAAACCTTATTTTAGGGTTAAACTCACCAGTAAGCCCCCTAATGCCACTCATTGCTTAATCCTCACAATAATTTTGAGATTTAAAAAAATGTCATTGTCCCCTCCAAAAGAAGAAATTGAGGTCGAGAAATTAGTTGTGAGGGAGTAAATGGTAGAGTTGTAATTTTTAACTCAGACTCACTATAGAACCAACAGTCTCAATAAAGCCCCCATGTTTAGGGAGTCAGGTGAGTGTATTGATGGACAGTTCATTACAAAATCAGAGAAGAGAAAGAAAAAACTAGAACTTTTCAGAAATCAAGGTCTGAGGAGAGAATGATGGTGGGTTCCAACACTTCCAGAATTTCCTACATTATCACAGAAGAGATTTCCCAGAAACCCAAAGAAGATAAATACTGGAACAGAAATGACTTGCATCTAGGCATCAAAGTTGGTTATTCAAAAAAAGCCCACATCAAGTAAGAGATGATACCTGCAGATACTTGTTTAGCATCTTGTGAATAGATTTCCCAGCTGTCATTAGGAACTTAAGAACAACTTACACTGAGACCAGGTTTTTTATTTTTCCCAACATTAGATTGTTTCTGAGTTGTGGACACATTTCTTAAAGAGAGTAAGAAAACTAAGGAGCAGGGCTAGCCACCCAGACAATGCTTACATGACATGGAGCGTTAAGTCCATTGCTTTTCATAAAGTTTTGAATTAAATTTACTTTAAGAAATGTTTCAAATCTCAGCTTTAATTTGTCTGTGTTAGTAGGAACAGAGCAACAGCAAAAGCAAAGTGGCTTTCTTTTGCTGTGTAATCTAGGTAGATGTAGAAGAAGTAAGAAAGAATATTCCTAGTACTTCTGAAATGCAGCAGTACTGAACAGAGAGCAGAGGCCACTTTCATAAGCCAGTGGGTGGAAGGAAATATGGTAACCTGTGTATTATGATTTGTATAGATGCTTTATAGGAAAAAGAAAGGTTGAGAACTGTTGCACATGCTTTTCTTCTCTTGCATATTTGCATATAAAAGTCCTTCAGTAAAGAAATCCTAGTAATTTTGCTTAACCCCCTGATTCCCAAACATATCTGAGACATAGATAATATCTTTTACTATCTGTTGACTCTTAGGATCCCATTTAAGGAAATTTTTATATAATTAAGTCACTTAATTTTACAAGTGAATAAATTAAGGGGTAACTCAGATACAGACATAAAGATTGAGTCCTCAACATGTGCCTTGCAGTGCTATCCAGTATTCTAGGTACTTGGTAATGACAAAGATCTCTGCCCTTATCAGTTCAACTCAATTCAGTCGCTCAGTCGTGTCCGACTCTTTGCGACCCCATGAATCGCAGCACGCCAGGCCTCCCTGTCCATCTCCAACTCCAGGAGTTCACACAGACTCACGCCCATCGAGTCAGTGATGCCATCCAGCCATCTCATTCTCAGTCGTCCCCTTCTCCTCCTGCCCTTATAGAGGTTTATATTCCTCATGCCAGGTTGTGTTCTCTGGCCACTGCTGGCAGAACAGCCTCATTGATAATCAGAAGACTTCAGTCTTTGACTTTCAGAGCCTTCCCAAGAATCAAACTGATATTTCAAGGAGATTAAAAACTGAAGGGAACATATGATATCTCTGTTCAAATCCAAGACTTCAGATTTAATGAAGCCTGTATCAGAATGAGATATGATACAGCTGTCATTAAATAAGCCTGAAAAATAAGATATCAAATTATATTTGTTTAGTCCAACACAGCCTAATAAATTAGTACATTTAATAAATGTTTATCTTATTTTAATTGCCATGTAATATGTTTCAGTGGTTTCATCTCTCTAAATGGTTCACTTCAATATTTATTAGATATAATTTCCATTTCTAAAGTAATCTATATGTCTTTATGTTTACAATTAACATTACTTGGCCCACTTCTGTAATCTTAATTACAGTTCGATTTCTAATTTTGAAATATAAATTCCTACATCTTCATAGCTGAATTATTGCTACGTAATTTTTGTATTGATGTCCTATAGTACAATAGCAAATTGAACAAATAGTTCATCATCCCTGGGTTTGGAAGTTTCTAAAGGTATGGTAGTCAACTTCCAATTAAAATAAAATCATATAACATGTTGCTGCTACTGCTGCTAAGTCGCTTCAGTCATGTCCAACTCTGTGACCCCATAGATGGCAGCCCACCAGGCTCCCCCATCCCTGGGATTCTCCAAGGACAAATACTGGAGTAGGTTGCCATTTCCTTCTCCAATGCATGAAAGTGAACAATGAAAGTGAGGCCGCTCAGTCATGACCGACTTTTCGCAACCCCATGGACTGCAGCTGACCAGGCTCCTCCATCCATGGGATTTTCCAGGCAAGCGTACTGGAGTGGGGTGCCATTGCCTTCTCCGTCATATAACATGACTATTTGTAAAAAGGGAACCAACAGTAATATTCTATATTACATATTTGATACAACTCTCAGATTTTGATTAGTAAAATGATAAATGGAAATACTAAGCAATTTCAAGGAATGTCATCCTAGAAGTCTAGGCAAAGAGCATAATAAGATTTGGGTTTTCAGGCAGTTCTGAATTCCAATTGCTTAATAATTTTATTCTTGCTATTATTTTCTAATGAAATACATTGGGTTTTCATTATTTCTAGAGTACCAATTTGCATTGGGAATGTCTAGAACATAAGTAGCCACTGTGAATTGAAAGCAGGTTATTGTAAATTGCAACCTTTGTTTTAGATGAATAAGCTGAAGGCAAATTCTGAATCAACTATTTTTTTCCTATTATAAATTATGTAATATATTGAAATATAGTTTTAGATGTACAGAACAGTGATTCAGTATTTTTGCAGATTATAATCAACTAAAAGTTATAAAATAATGACTATAATTCCCCATGTTATACCATATATCCTTATTGCTTATCTACCTTTTACTTAGTAGTTTGTATTTCTTAATTCCATACACTATCATGCCCTTCTCCCTGGCCCTCTTCCCACTGGTTATCACTAATTTCTTTTCTGTATCTATGAATCTGTTTCTATTTTTCTCTATGTATTTATTTTTTAGGCTCCATATATTAGTGATACAATACAGTATTTGTCTTTCTCTGAGTAATATTCCATTGTATATATATGCCACATCTTCCTTATCCACTCATTTGTTGATGGACACTTGAGTTGTTTCTACATCTTGGCTACTGCATGAGAGTGCTGCTAGGAACACTGGGGTAGGTGTATCTTTTCAAATTTTGTTTTCATTTTTTTCTTCCAGATAAATGCCCAGGATTGGAACTGTTGGATCATATGGTAGTTCTATGTCTAGTTTTTTTTTAAAGAAAACCTCTATACTGTTTTCCATAGTGGGTGCACCACTTTTTCATTCCCACCAACAGAGTATGAAGATTCCCTTAACTCTGTATACTCACCAACATTTGTCTATAGACTTTTTGATGATAGCCATTTTCACAGGAGTGAGGTGATCTTTCATTTTGATTTGCAGTTTTCTAATGATGATTAGTGATGTTGAACATCTTTTCATATGCCTATTAGCTATCTGGTTTTTTTTGGGGGGGGAACATTTCTATTTGGATCTTCTGACCATTTTTTGATTGAGTTTGTTGTTTTCATATTGATTTTTATGAGCTGTTTATATATTTTGGATGTTAAACTCTTTGTTGGTCATATTGCAAAAATATTGTCCCATTTCACAAATTATCTCATTTTGTTTATGATTTTCTTTGCTGTGCAAAAGCATTTAAGTTTAATTAGGTCCCATTTGTTTATTTTTGCTTTTGTTTCTTTTGCTTTAGGAGACTGTTCCAAAAAATAATATTGCTACAATTTACATCAAAGAATGTTCTGCCTGTGTTCTAGGGGTATCATGGTTTCAGGTATCACATTTAGGTCTTTAATCCACTTTGAGTTTATTTTTGTATATGATGTGAGGGAATGTTTTAATATCATAGTTTAATATGTGGTTGTCCAGTTTTCCAGCACCACTTATTGAAGAGATAGTCTTCTCCACTGTATATTCTTGACTCCTTTGTTGTAGATTAATTGACCACAGAAGTGTGGCTTTATTTTGTGACTCTCTATTCTGCTTCATTGAACTATCTTTGTTTTTGTGTGTCATGCTGTTTTGACAACTATAGCTTTGTAGTATACTCTAAAATCAGAAAGGGTAATAACTTCAGCTCTGCTCTTTTTTGTCAAGATTGTTCTGTCAATATTGGGTCTTTTTGTGGTTGCATATAAATTTAAGATTTATTCTTTCTAGTTCCATGAAAACTGTCTGGGCATTTTGATAGTGTTGCAGTAAATCTGCAGACTGCTTTGTTATTTATGACCACTTTAATAATATTAATTTTTCTAATCCAAGAGCACAGGACATCTTTCTATCTCTTTGTAGCATCTTCAGTCTCCTTCCTAAATGTTTTATAGCTTTCAGAGTATAGGTCTTTCCTTTCCTTGGTTAAGTTTATTCCTAGGTATTTTATTCTTTTTAGGTGTGTGATTTAAATTGGAGTTATAAAAAATATCTTTTTTGATAGTACTTCATAGAAAAGCAATGTATTTCTGTAGATTAATCTTGTAGCCTACAACTTTACTGAATCAATTTATTCATTTTAATATATATATATATAGGTTTTTTTTTTTTTTTTTTTTGGTGGATACTTGAGAGTTTTCTGTCTATAGCACCATGTCACCTGCAAATACTTCTGTGGCTCAGTTCAGTTCAGTCTCTCAGTCGTGTCTGGCTCTTTGTGACCCCATGAATCACAGCACGCCAGGCCTCCCTATCCATCACCAACTCCCGGAGTTTACTCAGACTCACACCCATTGAGTCAGTGATGCCATCCAGCCATCTAATCCTCTGTCGTCCCCTTCTCCTCCTGCCCTCAATCCCTCCCAGCATCAGAGTCTTTTCCAATGAGTCAACTCTTCGCATGAGGTGGCCAAAGTACTGGAGCTTCAGCTTTAACATCATTCATTCCAAAGAAATCCCAGGGCCGATCTCCTTCAGAATGGACTGGTTGGATCTCCTTGCAGTCCAAGGGACTCTCAAGAGTCTTCTCCAACACCACAGTTCAAAAGCATCGATTCTTCGGCGCTCAGCCTTCTTGACAGTCCAACACTCGCATCCATACTTAACTGCTGGAAAAACCATAGCCTTGACTAGACAGACCTTAGTCGGCAAAATATTCCTAATATTATGTTAAGTAAAAGTGGCAAGAGTGAGCATTCTTGTTTCTAAACCTAGGAGAAAGACTTTCAGCTTGTTTCCAAGCTGATATCTTTATGGGGATTAGACTGTATATGATTCCTTGTTTTTAACTTTTTCCATTTTAATTATAATGTGTCTTGGTGTGGATCTGTTTGGGACCCTCTGTGCTTTTACACCTGGATATCTGTTTCTTTCTTCATGTTAAGAAGTATCCAGCCATAATTTCCTCCAATATACTTTTGATCCCCTTCTCTTTTCTTCTGGGACTCTTATAATGCAAACATTGGTATGCTTAATGTTATCTCAGAAATCTCTTTAACTATTATCATTTAAATGGGCTTTCCCCCCCCCCCATTATTCTATCATTCAGATCACATATGAATTCTTCTGAATCACTTAGGCTGCTATTCATTTCTTCCAGTGTGTGTGTGTGTGTTTTTTCCTTTTAGCTATTGAATTCTTCATTTTTGATTGAGTCTTTCTTAGTTCCTTATTAAAATTCTCACTGTGTTCATCTCTTCTTTTCCCTAATTCAGTTAACATTCATATTACCAATTCTTTGGATTCTTTTCCTGGTAAGTTGTTTATTCCTGTTTCATTATTTTTCATGACTTTCTTCTGGCTCTTTTGATTGAGACCAATTCCTCTGCCTTTTCATTTGCTTAACTTTTTCTGCCTCTGTATATTTAGGCAAAATAATTGCCTACTGTGATCCTGAAAGATGTTTTTACGTGGGAGCAGCCCTGTGTAGACTGTGTGTGCCCAGTGCCTTTGATGGGAGAGAGAGATGTGACAGGGACACAAGTCACCACTTTCTTCAGGGTGAGCTGCCAACTATCACTTTGGGAAAAGGTGGGGCTAGAGTTGGATTAAGGCAGGACCTACCCTCTTCTCAGTGGCTGTCACCACCCTATCAGAGGCCGGGTTTGGTCCCATGTTGCTAGAGTAGAAGTTCTGAGCTGGCACTGTTCCCTTTCAGTGTGTGTTTTCTCCTCTCCCAGGACCAGGACCCTTGTCTCAGAGTGGGGGAGTAAAGAAGCAAGGTGTAGGAGGTTGGTACAGGGGCTCACAGCTTGTGTTGGCTTCAGACAGGTCTGAGCTGTCTCCAGGGTGCTGCCTGTGCAGGTGCCAGCAATTGCTTCCCTCATTCCACTCAGATGCAGCTTTGGGTCCAAGTCCTTGCTCCTCTGTCAATCACTGCCTCCAGCCACCACTACCCGGGCCCTGTTGTGGAGTCACACTCAGGGTGAGGGGTGTGGGACATGTGGACTCGTAGTATGTACCATGTGAGAGCTATGGGGAGCAGCTTCTGTCAGAGATCCCGCCTGCTTCCAAAGTGCTGCTTGAGTAAGTGCCAGCCAAAGCTGCTACTGCCCCACCCAGGCTCCATCTCAGGACAGGATGACCTCTGTGTCTCAAGGTAAAGTCTTCCTTCATCATGGCAGCTCTCAGTCCAGTGCTATGTTCTGCTGTGGAATAAGTGGGGCTAGAGCTTTCACTCAGCTTGGGCTGGCATGCACACTGAGGCACATGCAGTGAGCCTGGCAAACAGTGGAGCAGTCTTCAGTCCTGCTCTGCCTTGCCTTGAGGGCAAGCCAGCGTATGCAGATTCCTTATGAGAAAAATCCAGGCTTTCCACAGCTCTCCTATTACTCCCAAATGTCCTTTAACCAGCCAAGGGGGCTCAGATCCCCTGTACAAGACCCCAGGACCGGAGCACCCGATCTGTGGCTCTTACCACTCACTCCCCACCCATGGATTCTCCCTTTCTGACCAGATTGTTTTTCTCCACCCTTACCCAATTACATATGGGTCTTTCTTACAGTCTTGGTTGTAGAGGAGTTTTTCTGCCACTTTCCAGTTACTTTTCACTGAGAATTGTTGCACACATAGGTGCATTTTTAATGTATCCCTCAGGGGAAGTGAGTTCCATATCTTCATACTCTGCCATCCTGATTGATCTTTGAATCAACTTCACATTATTCCAGAACAGGTCATTTTGTATGAATGAGACTTGGAAACATTTGTCAAACAGTGAATGAACGGACAAGTCAAATTACTTCACCAGTGCATGCAATAAAGAATCCTTGCCAACTTTTAAGTACCCCTTCTCCAAACTTTCAAAATTACAAGTTTAGAATTCTGTAAAATTATTAGCTTAGAGAATGTTATCCATTTGTTGCTTGAATTGCTTGGTCCTGATAAATTAGCTAATAATTTTACAGAATGTTTTGTAGTAACTACAGCCCAGAAAATAGCCATTTCTGTTTTAGAGATAATGCACCTGAGAAAATCTCACATAAAACATTTCACTCATTCAAGTGTTGCTGTAGGTGCTGTGAACACAATAGTAAGCAAATTAAAAAATATGTCTTAAAAGAGTTTATGAGGTCTAGATAAAATCACATGTAGTGTAAAAGTGTTTTGAATAAAAATAGAAGGGACAGCATATCGAAAATAAGATGTTCAGGGAAGGATTTTTGACCAGTTATATGAGTTGAGCTTGAAAGAAAGTAAAGAAACAAGCCCTTCAAGATAATCTGGGAAGAGTTTTCCTGAGACAGAAAATAGTGGGTAAAACTGCCTTGAGGCAGAAGGCAATGACTAGCAAAGAGGCCGGTGTGTATTGAAAGAGATTAAGTAGAAGAAAATTAATAGGAAATGAAGTCAGAGAAAGGCAAGTAGGAAGTGAATAACACGGGATTTTTGTCTGAAATGGGAAACTAGTGGGTATTTTTAAACCGAGTGCTGAGACTTGACATATTTTTAAAGAATTACTCTGGTTGTTGAATAGAAAACAGTCTCTGGGCTAGGGAGTTCACAATAATCCAGACAAATGAGAGAATGTCTAGGACAAAGTTTGTAGCTATGGTAATTGTAAGAAGTGAACAGTTTGGGGGATATACTTTCAGGGAAAGGACAACATTTTGTGCATTGGTTGAACATAAGGTGTAAAAAGAAACAGGACTCAAAAATTTTCCCATGGTTTTTAGCATAAGCAACTAGAATAATAGAAATGCTATTTACTGAGATTGGAAGGATCAGGTTGGATGGTGTCAGGGGTTGCAATGAGTTCTCTCTGGGACACACTGATTTTGAAACACTTGTTTCATATAGAGATGGCAGTTCCAGCTAGAAGAGTCCAGATAAAGGAAGAGGTGTGCTGACATGTACATTTGGGATTCATTAGCGAGAAGGCAGTGGCACCCCACTCCAGTACTCTTGCCTGGGAAATCCCATGGACAGAGGAGCCTGGTCTACGTAGGCTACAGTCCCTGGGGTCGCGAAGAGTCGGACATGACTGAGCGACTTCACTTTCACTTTTCAGTTCCATACACTGGAGAAGGAAATGGCAACCCACTCCGTTATTCTTGCCTGGAGAATCCCAGGGACGGGAGCCTGGTGGGCCGCCGTCCATGGGGTCGCACAGAGTCGGACACAACTGATGTGACTTAGCAGCAGTAGCAGCAGCAGCAGGTAGCATTTAAAGCCTTAAAGGAGTAGGAAATGGCAATCCACTCCAGTATTCTCGTCTGGAAAATCCCATGGACAGAGGAGCCTGGGGGGCTACAGTCCACAGGGTCGCAGAGAGTCAGACACGACTGAGGCGACTAAACAACAACAATAAAAGCCTAAAAGCTGATGGCATTATCTGATTAAGAATAGAATGAAGAGAGAAGTGGGACATGCAGGAGGTTGTGGGGTCACTGTTAGCAGATATAATGATGAAACTAGCATGAAACTGCTAGAACTGTTACAAATAGAGTTGACACTAGAGAAATAAGATATAAACTCTGTATCTTGGTTCTCAAAATATAGTCAATCCAGTAATAGAACTTTTTCTCAAAGGATGGCATTGGAATTCACTACGAGCTTTCAATAAGCCAACTGGTCTATAACAAAGGTTTTTGAAAGTTCCTATATAAAGGGTCTAATTTTTTCCCCTTTGTTTGACTCCCGATAATTATTGTGAACTAAAATATCAGTTCTTCATGAGGTACTGAGAACCCAGGATCCAAAAATCTGGCAGGAGGTAACCCTTCACAAAGCCTATGAGCCATGGTTATGTTTGAGGAACAGAGCCCTTGATTTTTCAGACTCCCGTTGAGAAAGCAGAGCATCAAGAAACCCAAGGTTCCAATGCCTTTTCTTCTTAAGGCATTGAATGCCTTCTGCTATATATCTGAAAGGGTGAAACAAGTCTTCTCTGACTTCTCTGCTCCTATATGATAGGAGACACTGAAAAAACCACATATAGTCAAAGTATTAATTCTAAATATACCCTGGCTTTACTAAGAAAGCACATGAAAACACACTGTCAGAATTGAGCTGAACATAAGGAAGACTGTCTTGACACCATGGCTTGTTACCATGCTGAAATATATTATCATTTTCTAAAAATGTTACACACTTGAAGTGGTTGTAAGCCTCTGTTTTTTTTTTTTTTTTTCCTACTAAGACTTTCACAATCATATTACTAGCCTAGAAATGATTTGGGTGTAATTTGGATCGAAGGGCAATGGCCTTCAAAAATTAGTATCTTTCAAGGTCTTACCTAGCACATGATTTTATCATTTTGTTTCCTTGGGGGTAGTTTAACCTCATTTACCTTTGATGTGGAAGAAGCTTTTTCCCCCTTTCATCATATTCCCTGGATGACTGTGCAACCATTAGAAAACTGCATGGTGTAAAGAGTAATAATAAGGAAGAAAAAAAACAGAAGAAAATAAAGCAAGTTAAACAAATAGATCAAACAACTATAAATACCTTTTATCATACTAGGAGAGGAGGTTTGGGATCTCTGTAGAAAATTAACTGCCCCCTACCCTGGTCTTCTAATCTATACACAATTGGCTATGCCTGTTTGTTTACCACAGTGTGTGCGTGTGTGTATATATATAGGACCCAAACTACGCAAATGTTACAGACTGAAACTTTGGAAGTCTACTCAGAATGCAGTAGAATATCTCACAGTGCGTCACTGATGAGATAACAGAGCTGCTCTATTAGATTATGACAGCAAAAGTATAGCATAGCCAAAGAAAGATCTATGTGATAGGAAAAGCATTTCCTTACTTGAGACAAATGGAAATGTCTAAATGAGGATTGTCTTTAAGAGTTTCAGATACTTTGTTTCTTTTGCAACTAGATTTCAAAAATGTGAGGTAGGTTCAATCAGGCAGGTTCCTATGTTTCTTACCCCTACTATTCATGGTTTCAGTAGTTAGAAAGAGCTATTCTAACTCTGTGGTGTTGTTTTTCCTTTTACAGAAAATTCTTTTTACCAGAGTCTCTAAGAAGTTTTTTTTGTTGGTTTTTTTTGTTGTTGTTGTTTTTTTTTTTTTTGCTCTATGGTGGCTCAGCTGATAAAGAATCCACCTACAATGCGGGAGACTTGGGTTCAATCCCTGGGTTGGGAAGATCCCCTGGAGGAGGGAAAGGCTACCTGCAACTCCAGTATTCTGGCCTGGAGAATTCCATGGACTATAGAGTCCATGGGGTTCACAAAGAACTGGATACGACTGAGCGACTTTCACTTTATCACATCCATGTTCCCCTAAGAACTTACAGAGAACAAATTACAAATATTACTATGTTTGCTACACCTCATTCCAATTTTAGTTTTCATTCAGTTTTCTTGGTGCATCATTCTAATTGATCATCAAGGGCAACAACTAAGAAATGCAAAATGTACCAAGAGATTCTATGCTTATCCTACAATGAAACAGTGACATTAGTTCACATAACAGAATAACCTTTCTCTTCTCTATGTACCAATAGCATGGTGGTGGCAGTTTAGTCGCTAAATTGTATCTGACTCTTGAAACCCCATGGACTGTAGCCCGCCAGGCTCTTCTGTACATGGGATCTCCCAAGCAAGAATACTGGAGTGGGTTGCCACTTCCTTCTCCAGGGGATCTTCCTGACTCACGGATTGAACCTGAGAATCCTGAATTGCAGTCAGGTCCTTTACCATCTGAGCCACCAGGGAAGCCTGTCCCAACAGTACAGCCAGAAAGAATTCTAGACACACAGTCTTAGTAGTATTAATAACAGATTAGCTTTCTGGCTTCAACTGTCTAGTCCTACATTAAGTCCTAAATTTAAAGCAGGAGTATTTGGAACCACTGAAGAGTCATCATGGAGAGGGTGCTATTTATGTAGCATCATGGGTAGAAGGGGTGTAGTTTAACAAACCAGAAGTTTAACACTCTCTTTGACATTCCCTGTTTTCTATTTCTTCCCTCTCCCCTTCTATCAATGTCTATATATTTATCCATCAACTATGTATAGACCTCAGCTATCATCTATCAATTGTGAGTATTCTCTAATATGCATATAAATCTAGGACCCTCAAAGTTTGGCATTAACTGTGGCACAAGCTCTATTAGAGGTAGGATGAATTCCTACAGATTCTACTATAGGGCATAGTGTGTCAGAGGGACCGAAATGGAGAGATACACAGAGAGACTACTTTAACATTTTTTTCAGCATCTTTACTCCATGTGAGACCTCAGGGATTCCAATATCGAAAGCATTTCATATCACTCTGAAGTGTGAGGCTCCTTATAAGTCATTAAGAAGTTTCATTTTACAGATAAAAAACCCAGGGCCCAGACACCTGAGGTGACACTACCTGTTAATAGCAGAGCTTACATTTTATACTCACTCTTCCTGATCTTCAATCAATCACAGTCCTTTCCCTCTACTCCAGCTAAAATCTAAAAGTTCTTCCTCTACTAAGAGAAACATAAATCAAATATAAATGACTATAAAATACAGAAATATTAAAAGGAAGGAAAGATGAAGGGCAACTGTAAGTACAGTTTAAAAGTTATCAGGTTTTGTTTATTTTTTTCATATTTAATATTCTTAATTCATAAAAAATCAAGATAAAAAAGCAAGTTTACTGTGATTAATAAGTTGAACTTATTTATCAACAATTACAGGATGCACTGCCTATCACAGTATTTTGAAAATAAGTCAAAATTCCTTTGAAAAATATTTTTTTTTAAAGTTACTTAAGCTGAGGTTGATGTAGTAATGTCTATAATTTTGTAACTAACATCAATGGGTGAGACCTTAGATTAACCGTAAAAAGATGTGATGGCTTTTCCTTAGTTTTATTGAATAGTGCTTATATTAACTTGTACTAAACAGAAAGTTTCCTGATCATAGATAAACAATTGTCCTCAGTTTTTCACCTGCTTTTGTCACCTTGTAGCCAAGGCTGAAATGCTTTCTACAGTGCCTAACAGAGCACCTGACATTTAGCTGATTTTAGAGTCATGACTTTAGAATGACTATTTTTCTTTTTATAAAATAATGAGAAGCTTCCTTCTGAGTTAACAAACTGGATTAGCATAGCAATTAAGCATGTCTGTGGTTCTTTATGGGCCAGTGGAACAAATTCTTCCACAAAGTATCAAGCAGACATACTGCCTTAATACTTCCATTCCCACTCTATAAAAGAAAAACCTCAATGAAAGCAGTTGTACAAAAAGACCTCTAGACAAGGTTGTCTTTAGTTTCCATTACTTTAAGGACACTTCCAAATTTGGAGTACAATGATATATTCATTCTGCAAAACCATTGAAGATAGGAGTTTTCCCTATGCCAGATGTAAAGTTTTCAATCTAAATTTTTAACAACCACCTAACAAAGCAATCTGTCATTATTTGTAATCTCACAGTATCTGACCTGGTACAATAGCTGATGAATAGGAAAGCAAATTATGTCAGAAATACACACATTTTAGTTTGCAATTTTATTGAATCTTGTAATTTTATCCTTAATTACTTTAAGACCTAAGAAACTCAGCAAAAAAGTTCAAATATTTTTAGGAAGTATTATAGTGTTCATTGTTGCTTTTCTTGCTACATTTTTTGAAGCTAGCTGACAATCTCATAATCATGGATCACTTCAAGTGCTATCATACAGATAAGCTGTGAAACCAAATATCGCATTTCCTTATGTAAAATGAATGTCTGAAACTAAATTAGTTATTTATTCACTTTGCAAATATGTAAAGGATTCATTTTCCTGGTTCTTTTTATTGGCAGAAAATGAAATAATGAGACTGCTATTAAAATCTGGTCCATACTATCATCTGCTTTAGACTGGAGAAAGCAAAATACAGCCCATGGGCCAAATATAGCCCACCACCTGTTTTTGTAAATACTTTTATTAGACACAACTGTAATTTTATTTACATATTTGTCCATGGCCGATTATGCTGCCACAACAGAACTAAATAGCTGGGTCAAAGGCACTATGACCAACAAAATAAAAAAAATATTTACTGTCTTGAAGATGGTAGGGTAGAAGTACATAAGCTAACCTCTCCTTATAAAAACACCAAAATCACAAATAACTGCTAAACAACCATTGACCAAAAAATGGTGAAACCTACAAAAGAAATATCCTACATCCAAAGATGAGAAACCCCAACTAGATGGTTGGAGGGGGTGCAATCATTATAAACTCAAATCCCATATCCACCAGGTCTGAAAATAATTATATCACAGAACTTCTCGCAGAAGTGAAACTTCAGTGACACATGTCAGACTCTCCAGCCTGGGGGTCCAGGACTAAGAGGAGAAACCCCCAGAGAATTTGGCTTTGAATGCCAGTTGGGCTGGTTCACAGGAATTCCATAAAACTGGAGTAAGTGGAAACTACACTCCTGGAGGGCAAACACAAGGTCGTGTGTACACCAGGACTCAGGGAAAAAAGCAATGACTTCAGAAAAGCCTAAACCAGATTTATTTGCTGGTACAGGAGGGTTGGCAGCCAGGAGGTGGTTGTGACTCACTGCAGGGACAAAGACACTGATAGCTCTGGGGAATACTCAAAGACACTGAGTAGCTCCGGGGAACACTCACTGGCATGAGCCCTCCTGGAGGACACAATTCTCTCACAAATACTTGGCCCCGCCCATTAAATCCCAGTGCTGGGACACCTCTGGGCAAACACCAAGAGGAAAGGGACATAGCCCCACCCATTATCAGACAGGCTGCTTGAAGTCTTCCTAAGCATACAGCTGCCAGTTAAAAACATGCCCTGATGTGGCTCTGACCGCCAGAGGACAAGACCCAGTTCTACCCACCAAGAGGCAGGCACCAGTCCCCCTGACTCCACCAGAAAGCCTACACAAGTCTCTTAGACAGCCTCATTCACCAGGGACAGACAGCAGAAGCAAGAACTACAAGCCTGCAGACTCAAGAATGGAAACTGCAATCACAGAAAGTGAAGACAAAATAACAGAGCAAAGGAATGTGTCCCAGATGAAGGAAAAACATAAAACCCCAGAAGAACAATTCAGTGACTGGCAATCTACCTGTAAAACAACTCAGAGTAATGGTGTGCTTGCTTTGTCATTTCAGTCATGTCCAACTCTTTGCCACCCTACGGACTGTAGCCAACCAGGCTCCTCTGTCCATGGGATCTCCAGGCAAGAATAATGGAGTGGGTTGCCATGCCATCATCCAGTGGATCTTCCCAGCCCAGGGACTGAACCCATGTCTCCTGCATTACAGGTAGATTCTTTACCGCTGAGCCACCGAGGAAGCCCTCAGTGTAATGGTAGTAAAGATGACCAAAGACCTCAGAAAAAGATGGCGGTATAGATCAAGAGGATAAAAGACATGTTTAACAGTGACCTAGAAGGATTAAAGAAAAACAGAGATGAACAATAACTGAAATAAAAAATACGCTAAAAAGAATCAATAGAGTAACTGAGGCAGAAGAAGGGATAAGTAATCTGGAAGACATAATGGTGGAAATCACTACTGTGGGGAAGAACAAAGAAAAAAAAATGAAATGAAGACAGTCTAAGAGATCTCTGGGACAAAATTAAATGCATCAATATTTGTATTATAGGCTCCAAGAGAGGCAGAAAAAAACCTGAGATAAGAGCTACAAACTTTCCTAATATGGGAAAAGAAACAGTCATCCAAGTCCAGGAAGTATAGAGAGTGCCAGGCAAGAAAAATCCAAGAAGGAACAGTGAGGCATACAGCAATCAAACTGACAAAAATTAAAGACTTGGAGTGCCATTGCCTTCTCCAAAAGACAACGAAAAAATATTAAAAGCAACAAGGGAATAGCAACAAATAACATACAAGAGAACTCCCATATGGTTATCAGCTGATTTCTTAGCAGAAACTATGCAGGCCAGGAGAGAGTGGCACAATATATTTCAAGCAATGAAAGGGAAGAACCTACAACCAAGAATACTCTACCAGCAAGACTTAAGATTCAGATTTGACAGAGATGTCAAAAGCTTTACAGAGAAGCAAAAGCTAAGAGAATTCAGCACCACCAGACCAGCTTTGCAACTAATGCTAAAGGAACTTCTAGGTGAAAAAGAAAAGCCCACAACTAGGAACAGGACCTCATCTGGTCCCATCACTTCATGGCAAATAGATGGGGAAAAAATGGAAACAGTGAAAGAATTTATTTTGAGGGGCTCCAAAATCACTGCAGATGGTGGCTGCAGCCATGAAATAAAAAGATTGCTCCTTGGAAGAAAAGCTATAACCAACCTAATCAGCATATTAAAAAGCAGAGACATTATTTTGCCAACAAAAGTCCATCTAGTCAAATCTATGGTTATTCAGTAGTCATGTATGGGTGTGACAGAGTTGGACTATAAAGAAAGCTGAGTGCTGAAGAATTGATGCTTCTGAACTGTGGTATTGGAGAAGACTCTTGAGAGTCCCATGAATAGCAAGGAGATCCAACAAGTCAATCCTAAGGGAAATCAGTCCTGAAAATTCACAGGAAGGACTGATGCTGAAGCTGAAACTCCAATACTTTGGCCACCTGATGTGAAGAACTGATTCATTAGAAAAGATCCTGGTGCTGAGAAAGATTGAAGGTAGGAGGAGAAGGGGACGCCAGAGGATGAGATGGTTGGATGGCATCACCAACTCGATGGACATGTGTCTGAGCAAGCTCCAGGAGTTGGTGATGGACAGGGAGGCCTGGTGTGTGGCAGTCCATGGTGTTGCAAAGAGTCGGATATGACAGAATGACTGAATTGAACTGATTAACAAAAGTGAATTATCAATGTAAGAAGGAAGTAGAAAATATATCATACCATACAAAAAAGGTAATTCAATTGCCCAAATCAAAAGCAACCTAGAAGCAATGCATAGCCAAATAATGAAACAGAACAACAAATAAATGATCTTGAAGATAAAATACTGGAAATCAACAAATTAGAATAGCAGATAGGAAGACAAATTTAAAAACTAAAAGAAAAATAGGAGCTCTATGGAATAATATAATATGTCCCAATTTATGCATAATAGGAGTTCCAGAAAAAAAAAAGAGAGAGAGAAGGTGATTGAATGTATATTTGATGAAACTATAGCTGAAACCTTTTCAGATCTAAAGAAGGAAACAGATACCCAAGTATAGGAAGTACAGTGGATTCCAAGCAAGATGAATCCAAGCATATCCACACCAAAACATACAATAATTAAGATGGCAAAATTTAAAGACAAAGAGAGGATTCTAAAGGCTGCCAGAGAGAAAATCACTTACAAGGGAATAGCCACCAGGGTATCAGCTGATTTCTCTGCGGAACAGAGGACTGCAGTCATATACTCAAAGAGTTAAAATAGAAAAATCTGTAACCTGGGATACTTTACCCAGCAAGATTATAACTTTGAATAGAAGAGATAAATAATTTCTCAAACAAGGAAAAATTAAAAGAAAACTGAACCTACTGTAAAATAAACATTGTAAGTTTTTTTCTCTAAATAGAAGTAAGAATCTATAGGAGAGGGGAAATCACAATAGGAAAGGCACATATACACTAAGGATTGAAGATCACTTAAAAAACCAATATGTAGATTAAAAAAAATCAAAAGAAATTGTGACAGTGTTTATAACTATGGGACTACAATAAATAATAAAAAGATAGGATTAAGCTTTAAAAATAGGACATCAAAATCACAAAATATAGAGGAAGAGAGTATAAAAAGGCAATTTTTTTAGAATGTGATTGAATATAGATAGCTATCAGTTTAAACACACAGATACAGTTATGGATCAACATATTTGAACTCCATGGAAACCACAAATCAGTAATATACAATAGATTCACACACACAAAAAAAATGAACCCAAGCAGATTACAAAAGAAAATTATAAACATATAAGAGATATAAAAGATATGAACAAAGAAAAAAATAGAAAATAAGAATTAAATGGCACTTAGTACATGCCTATCAATAATTAAATCCCAATGGAGTAAAAGCTTTGATCAAAAGACGTACAAGTGGTAGGTAGGATTTAAAAAAAAACAAACAAGAACATGCAATATGGTACCTATAAGAGACTCGATTCAGGATGAAAGACATACACACACTGAAATAAAGAGATGAATAATGATATTTCATGCAAAAAGAAACAACAAAGGTAGGTGTAGCAATGCTCATATCACAAAAAACAGATTTTAAAACAAAGATCATAAGAAAAATTGAGGGCATTATAAAATGCTCTCAATACAAGAGGATATACACTTATTAACATTCATGCACCCAGTATAGAACATCAGAATATATAAAGCATATACTAAGAGATTTAAACAGAGGAACTGACAGTAATATAATAACAGTAAGAGACTTAACACCCCACTGACATCAATGGACAGATCATACAGACAGAAAATCAATAAGGCAATAGGTCTTAAGTGACACAATAGACCAGTTGAAGTTAATTGATATCTATAAGATGCTACATTCCCCCAAACTAGAATACAAGGTCTCTTCAAGCATGCCTGGAATGTCCTCTACAACCACATACTATCACAAAAACAGCCTCAACAAAACTGAGAGGATAACTATGATTTCAAAACATCTGTTCTGAATATAGTAGTATGAAGCTAGAAAAAATGAGAAAAGTTGGAACACATGTACAATAAACAACATATTACTGAAAAACCCAATGGGTCAATGATGAAATTGAATAATGAATCAGAAAATATCTCAAGACAAATGAAAATACAGCTTTACAAAATCTATGCGCTGCAGCAAAAGCAGTTCTAAAATGTGAGTTCATAATGATACAGGTCTTCTTCAAGAAACAAGAAAAAGCTCAAACAACCTAACCTACCACTCGAAAGAATTAGAAGAAAAAGAACAATCAAAGTCCAAAGTAAAAAAAGGAAAAAAAAAAAAAAAAA
>SJYA01000086.1:940581-963248 GCA_006410615.1 Neotragus moschatus | reverse complement strand
AAAAAAAAAAAAAAAACAAAAAAAAAAAAAAGAAAAAAAAAAAAAAAAAAAGGAAAAGAATAAAGCTCAAAGAGGAAATAGAGTTTAAAAGATCAGTGAACCCAAGGGCTGGCTTTTTGAAAAGATAAACTAAAATGACAAACCTCAGTGTAGGCTCACCAAGAAGAAGAGAAGATATAAATAAAGAAATGAAAAAAGAGAAATAACAACCAATAACATAGATACAAAAAAATCATTGAAGAATATATGTTAACAATAGAGAAGAAATGCACAAGTTTCTGGAAACACAGTTAGCCGTGGCATAGTCAAAAAGAAAGAATCTGAAAAGACTGATCACTAGGGCAGATTGATGTCAATGTATGGCAAAACCAATACAGTATTGTAAAGTAAAAAAAATAAATTAATTTAAAAAGTAAAAAAAGAAGTGAAACAGTATCTGTAACTAAAAATAAACAAACAAAAAGTCCCTGCAAACGAAAGTCCAGGACTGGACAGCTTCACTGGGACTACTATCAAACATAGAAAGAAGAACCTATACCTATCCTTCTCAAACGGCTCCAAAAAATTACAAAGAAGGAACACTCCCAAATTCGTTTTATGAGGCCACCATTACCCTGATACCAAAACCAAACAGAGACTCCATAAGTAAAGAAAGTGTCTGGTCAGTATTTTTTAGATAAATGTAGATGCAAAAATCCTTAACAAAATATTACCAAGACAAATCCAACAATACATTAAAAGGATCACACTCCATGATCCAGCTGGATTCATCCCATGGTCACTAGGATAGGTCAACATACATAAATCAATTTCATACACCACGTTAACAAAAGATAAGACCACGTGACCATTTCAGTAGACACAGAAAAAGCATTTGACAAAATTCAACTCCATTTACAAAAGAAAAACATCCCATCAAAGTGAGTATAGAGGGAACGTATAACAAAGGCCATTTACAATAAATGTACAGCTAACACAATACTCAACCACAAAAACATGAAAGTATTCCCACTAAATTCAGAAACAACACAAGGAGCCCACTATCACCATTTCTAGTCAACACAGTGTTGGAAATTCAAGCCAAAGGAATCAGACAGGAAAAAAGAAATAAAATGTATCCAAATTGGAAGAGAAGACATAAAGCTATCTGCAGATGACATGATACCCTATGTAGAGAATCCTGAAGACTCCATACAAAAACTGTAAGAACTAATGAATGAATTTAGCAAGGTAGCTGGATACAATATTAATATATAGAAATCAACAGTATTTCTTTACACTAACAACAAATTACAAGAAAGAAAAAATTAAATTCTGTTCAAATTTAGGCCCAACAAAATAAAATACTTAAGAATAAACTTAACCAATGAGTTGAAATACCAATGTTAGACCACTAAAACGAAATGATAAAAATTTGTAATATGTTTATATGCAACAGTTTTAATACATCTGTTCCTATAGTTGTTTGTTGTTTAGTCACACCTAAGTCACGTCTGACAGTTTTGCGACCTCATGGACTGTAGACTGCCAGGCTCCTCTGTCCCTGGGATTTTCCAGGCAAGAATACTGCAGTAGGTTGCTGGTTCCTTCTTCAGGGAATTTTCCCAATCCAGGGATCAAAATCATGTCTCCTGCATTACAGGTGGGTTCTTTACAACTGAGCCACCAAGGAAGCCCCTTCCATAGTTCTCAATTTTAAAACAGAGAAATGAACACTTATTTTTGTTTTCTGAAAAGTCTCCACTCAATTCACTTCCACCTTTCAATTAAATTCTTAACTACCAGGTGTCACACACCATGTCTTAGACACAATTAGAGATCACAAAGATCTCCTCATTCATTTAATAAATCTCTGCTAAGTATTTCTCATGTATAATATGCTGGGGTCAAACATGAGAAATGAAAATGGCTACTCTTAAGTAGGTTGTAAACCAGCTGAAGAAATAAATGCACTAAGAGTTGTGGTACAAAGCAACATGTGGTGAGCATTATACATGGAGCACTACTGCTGCTCTAATCCATACATTTAAAAACACCTAAAGGAGCAAGCAATCACCTCTAGCTGTAGGGACGAGAAGCAATCCTGGTGGAGGTGGCACTGAACTGGGTTTTTAAGTGTATAAATTTAACAGATGCAGATGTGTGGGACAGAAATTAGCATTCCATGCCAAAGGAATAGCATAACCGAGGACATGAACTTAGGGGAACAGGAATGTGCATTAATGGAACCAACTGGCAAAGGTGAAAGCGTATTAATGAATCACTTTATATTCAGGGAAAGGGTACAGGTGAGGTAAGAATTAAAACAAAAGGAGTGCAAGGTAGGTTACGGAGGTCCTTGAATGGGAGGTTTAGGTATTTACTCTCTCAGAGTCAATGAAAGCTAATGGAAGATTTTTAAGCAAAGGATCTAATTTCATAGATTAATTTGGTAGCATTTGGGAGGAGAGTAAGGGGAAAGATAAGTGATACGGAGGTAATAAAATCAGGCCAGCACAGTGGCAAGACTGTAAGAGAAGAGAAAAGATACTTTAAAAAGGAGTCAGTTCAAGTAAGTGACTATAACAACCTACATTTTATCCATTTTATACTCATTTAAATGAGCTGGCAATGTGAGGAGTGATAAAGAAAATGCGGCAAGAGAGCCCATGACGTGGGAAAAAATTTATCCAAAGATGGTATATAGGGTATTTTTCATATGGCTAAAAAATATTTTGCCAAAAGACCTTCATTTTTCTAAATTAAATTTTTTTAATGTTTGTTGAATTCAATACCGCCATATACATGTATATACATATATGCATATTGTATGTACATATAAATGTATATATATTATATATATACATGTATATACATATACATAATTTAGGACTCTAATGAATTTGCCTACATTACTAAATATTTTCTATGAAGTTAGTATCTTAGTGCAGGCTGCTAGAACAAGATACCACAACCCACTCCAGTATTCTTGCCCAGAGAATCCCATGGACAGAGGAGCCTGGCAGGTTGCAGTCCATGGGGTCGCGAGAGTCGGACACGACCTAGCAACTAAAACCACCAACCAAACCAAACCAGGTGGTTTATAAAGAATAGAAATTTATTTCCCACACTTCAGGAGGTTGGAAATGCTAGATTAGGGTACCAAAATGGTAAGGTTCTGGTGGGAACTGTTTTCTGGGGGTGCAGACTGCTGACTTCTCATTGTATCTTCACATGGCAGAAAGAAGCTGAGCTCTGTGGGGCACCTTGTGTAAAGGCACTGATCCCATTCATGAGGGCTCATGACCTAATGACCTCATAAGGCCCTACTTCCTAATAACATCACATTGGAGATTAGGATTTCAACATACAGATTTGGCTATAGGGGACATACACATTCAGTTCATAATAGTGTCAAGAAAAATGCAAAAGTACTTGTTTTCTATAACCAACTGTGTTTAGTTAACATCTATTATCTATCGCATATTATGATGTTGGTGATTTGATTATCAATTTAAACAAGTGATGATGGGGAGTGTACAAATCTGTGTCTGTTAAAGAAGTCTTAGACTTTGTTCAGTCTGTGAATCAGCCTTATTTTTTGACCATATATTAGTTTTTCAATAAAAATGGCAGAATCCTAGCTGAAGTTTTTCTGCTAATCATGAATTTCACAGTCTTAACTGTCCCTCTGTGTATTCTTACTCCCCTTTGCCTCATCATCTTAAACACAATGAGTTCATCTGCAGCACATTTTAATGCATAATATAAAGTGTCAGCCTACAATGTCCAGATAACAACTGCAGAAAAGCATGGATTGCTTCTGTTTCCTGGGAGTTTGCTCTCAGCAACGTCTTCCTTCCCAGATTCTCACTCTTCTTTTAGGTGCATTCTAATTGTTTCCCACAAGTTTTAGATGTGTTCAAACACCTCTTTTCATTCTGTGGGTACTCTCTGCCCAGATGAACTGTCCCTTCCTTGCCATATCCTATATCTCTTTCAAAGGCCAATTAATCCCTCTACATATCCTAAATAGGGTGTAGAAAAGTAAAGTTTTCCTAGCACTTACCTGGAGAAGGCAATGGCACCCCACTCCAGTACTCTTGCCTGGAAAATCCCATGGATGGAGGAGCCTGGTGGGCTGCAGTCCATGGGGTTGCTAAGAGTTGGACACGACTGAGCGACTTCACTTTCACTTTTCACTTCATGCATTGGAGAAGGAAATGGCAACCCACTCCAGTGTTCTTCCTTGAAGAATCCCAGGGACGGGGGAGCCTGGTGGGCTGCCATCTATGGGATCGCACAGAGTCAGACACGACTGAAGCGACTTAGCAGCAGCAACAGCAGCAGCAGCAGCACTTAGCTAAAATACAACTATGCTTTCGTTGATTAGAAAAGTGAGTTTAAATAAAAACAACAAAAAGAACAATGAGAACGAAGACTTCATATGAATGGTTAACAAAAAAAGACTTTGCTTGTCTTACAGAATTGTTATTTTTCTTCATGTCAAATGTATGAGACTTTAATGTAGAGGAATATCCAACTGACTGAGGCACTTGAACAACTACCTCAAGGTTCATTTGGTTTAACAATAAGGATTTCTGTCTTCAGCCTCTCTCATAACCTAGATCACATTTTCATCTCCAGGTAGAGATCCCAGGGTTATATTTTTCATTCGACTTTTCCCTACTTTCTTCAGTTTAAGTCTGAATTTGGCAATAAGGAGTTCATGATCTGAGCCACAGTCAGCTCCTGGTCTTGTTTTTGCTGACTGTATAGAGTGTCTCCATCTTTGGCTGCAAAGAATATAATCAATCTGATTTCAGTGTTGGCCATCTGGTGATGTCCATGTGTAGAGTCTTCTCTTGTGTTGTTGAAAGAGGGTGTTTGCTATGGCCAGTGCATTCTCTTGGCAGTACTCTATTAGCCTTTGACCTGCTTCATTCTGTACTCCAAGGCCAAATTTAACTGTTACTCCAGGTGTTTCTTGACTTCCTACTTTTGCATTCCAGTCCCCTATAAGGAAAAGGACATCTTTTGGGGGTGTTAGTTCTAAAAGGTCTTTTAGGTCTTCATAGAACCATTCAACTTCAGCTTCTTCAGCGTTACTGGTTAGGGCATAGAATTGGATTACCATGATATTGAATGGTTTTCCTTGGAAACAAACAGAGATCGTTCTGTCGGTTTTGAGACTGCATCCAAGTACTGCAATNTTAACAAAAAAAGACTTTGCTTGTCTTACAGAATTGTTATTTTTCTTCATGTCAAATGTATGAGACTTTAATGTAGAGGAATATCCAACTGACTGAGGCACTTGAACAACTACCTCAAGGTTCATTTGGTTTAACAATAAGGATTTCTGTCTTCAGCCTCTCTCATAACCTAGATCACATTTTCATCTCCAGGTAGAGATCCCAGGGTTATATTTTTCATTCGACTTTTCCCTACTTTCTTCAGTTTAAGTCTGAATTTGGCAATAAGGAGTTCATGATCTGAGCCACAGTCAGCTCCTGGTCTTGTTTTTGCTGACTGTATAGAGTGTCTCCATCTTTGGCTGCAAAGAATATAATCAATCTGATTTCAGTGTTGGCCATCTGGTGATGTCCATGTGTAGAGTCTTCTCTTGTGTTGTTGAAAGAGGGTGTTTGCTATGGCCAGTGCATTCTCTTGGCAGTACTCTATTAGCCTTTGACCTGCTTCATTCTGTACTCCAAGGCCAAATTTAACTGTTACTCCAGGTGTTTCTTGACTTCCTACTTTTGCATTCCAGTCCCCTATAAGGAAAAGGACATCTTTTGGGGGTGTTAGTTCTAAAAGGTCTTTTAGGTCTTCATAGAACCATTCAACTTCAGCTTCTTCAGCGTTACTGGTTAGGGCATAGAATTGGATTACCATGATATTGAATGGTTTTCCTTGGAAACAAACAGAGATCGTTCTGTCGGTTTTGAGACTGCATCCAAGTACTGCAATCTTTGGACTCTTTTGTTGACTATGATGGCTACTCCATTTCTTCTAAGGGATTCCTGCCCACAGTAGTAGATGTAATAGTCATCTGAGTTAAATTCATGCATTCCAGTTCATTTTAGTTCACTGATTCCTAGAGTGTCAATGTTCACTCTTGCCATCTCAACTTCCAGTTTGCCTTGATTCATGGACCTAACATTCCTATGCAATACTGCTGTTTACAGCATCAGACCTTGCTTCTATCACCAGTGACATCCACAACTGGGTATTGTTTTTGCTTTGGGTCTGTCCCTTCATTCTTTCTTGAATCACTTCTCCACTGATCTCCAGTAGCATACTGGGCACCTACTGACCTGGGAAGTTCCTCTTTCAGTGCCAGTGTTCATTGCAGCTCTATTCACAATAGCTAGGACATTAAAGCAACCTAGATGTCCATCGAAACAAAAATGGATAAAGAAGCTCTGGTACATATAAACAATAGAGGGGATTCCCTAGTGGCTCAGGTGGTAAAGAATCCCCCTGCAATGTGGGAAGCCTGGGTTTGATCCCTGGATTGGGAAGATCCCCTGGAGGAGGGCATGGCAACCCACTCTGTTATTCTTGCCTGGAGAATCCCCAGGAATAGAGGAGCCTGGCGGGCTACAGTCCATGGAGTCACAAAGAATTGGATACACTGAGCTACTAAGCACAGCACACACATTACTCAGCCATAAAAAGGAATGCATTTTGGTCTGTCCTAATGAGGTGGATGAACCTAGAGCCTATTATAGAGAGTGAAGTAAGTCAGAAAAAGAAATAACGTATACAAATGCATGTTTGTGGAATCTAGAAATATAGTACCAGTGAATCTACTTGCACAGCAGCAGTGGAGACAGAGACGTTGAGAACAGACTTATGGACAAAGCTGGGGAGTGGGAGGAGGGGCTGGGATGTATGGAGAGAGTAACAAGGAAATACACATTACCATATGTAAAATAGATAGTCAATGGGAATTTGCTGTACAACTCATGGAATTCATACTGGGCTTGGTAACAACCTAGAGGGGTGGGATGGTAAGGGAGGTGGGAGGGATGTTCAAGTGGGAAGGACCATAGGTTAACTATGGCTGATTCATGTTGATATTTGGTACAAACCAACACAAAACTGTAAAACAATTAGCCTTCAATTAAAAATTGTAGATTTTTAAATTTTAACAATAAATGCTGGAAAGGGTATGAAGCAAAAGTAACCCTCACATACTACTGGTTGAATTGTAAACAGATACAGCCACTATGGATAACAGTATGGTGGTGGTTTAATCGCTAAGTCGTGTCCAACTCTCGTGACCCGATGTACTGTAATCTGCCAGGCTCTTCTGTCCCTGGTATTTTCCAGGCAAGTATATTGGAGTGGGTTGCCATTTCCTTCTCCATGGGATCTTCCTGACCCAGGAATCAAGCCCTAGTCTTCTGCATTACAGGCAGACTCTTTACTGACTGAGTTATGAGGGAAGCCTAGAGGTCTCTTTAAAAACTAAAAACAGAACTACCACATGACCCAGCAACCCCATTATTGTGCATATACCCAGAGAAAACCTAATAGTTTTTAAATACTGTTCCCTTTCTTTATTACCCATGTAAGCAGTCTTTAAAAAATGAAAGTTTTATTTTTGATTTGTCATTTCTAACCTTTGTCCCACCACTTCCAGGATTGCTTTTATCTTCTCTTTTATTCTAAATACTGTATTTTCATTCAGTACATATTCTGAGTGCCTGTAATACACCAATACCTTTTATACAAATCAAACAAAAATGTACAGGGTGGACTCCAAAAGGACGTGGAGCTCTGACCCTTCCAATGTCTACTTCCACAGGCAAATATGAAGTCTTTTTAAAGACACACAGCACACTATCAAAAATATTTATCCCTGGATTACTGTACAAAATAGCAGAGTAGAAAGATCCTGAGCTCACCCTCTCTCATAAGCACACCAAAATCACAACTATTTGCAGAGAAAACTTTGATGTAAAAGTCAGAAAACCATGAGAAAAGATCTCTTACAACTAAAGATATAAAGAAGCAAGTACTAGGAGGGGTGGAATTGCATAACAATCAAATTTCATACCCCGAGGAGGGTGACTCACAAACAGGAGAATAACTGCAACTGCAGAGGCTCTCTAAAAAGAGTTAGAGACCTGAGCCCGGTATCAGGCTCCCTAGCCTGGGGACTCTGCACCAAGGAGACAAGCCCCCAGAGCATTTTTCTTTGAAGGCCAGCAGGGCTTCCTTTCAGGAGTCCTCAAAGGCTAAGTAACATTGTATAGGAGGCAGTGATCAAAACCATCCCCAAGAAAAACAAATACAAAAAGGCGAATGGTTGTCTGAGGAGGCATTACAATCCCTGGAAAAAGAAGACAAGCAAAAAGCAAAATAGGAAAGACAAGATGCACCCATCTGAATGCAAAGTTCCAAAGAATATCAAGGAGAGATAAGAAAGGCTTAAGCGAACAGTGCAAAGAAATAGAAGAAAACACTAGAATGGAAAACACTAGAGATCTCTTCAAGAAAATCAGACACACCAAGGGAACATTTCATGCAAAGGTGGGCATAATAAAGGACAGAAACATTCTGGACCTAAAAGAAGCAGAAGATGTTAAGAAAAGGTAGCAAGGATACACAGAAGAACTTTACAAAAAAAGTTCTTAATGATCTGGATAACCATGGTGGTGTGATGACTCACCAAGAGCCAGACATCCTGGAGTGTGAAGTCAAGGGGGCCTTAGGAGGTATTACTATGAACAGAGCTCATGGAAGTGATGGAATCTCAGCCCCACACTCTTAAATCCTGAAATATAACACTGTTAAAGTGCTGCTCTCAATATGTCAGCAAGTCCGGAAAACTCAGTAGCAGTCAAAGGACTGGAAAAGGTCAGTTTTCATTCCAATCCCAAAGAAGGACAATGCCAAAGAATGCTCAAACTACTGCACAATTGCCCTCCCTTCACCTGCTAGCAAGGTAATGCTCAAAATCCTTCAAGCCAGGCTTCAACAGTACATGAACCAAGAATTTCCAGATGTACAAGCTGGATTAGAAAACGCAGAGGAACCAGAGATCAAATTGCCAACATCCTTTGGATCATAGAAAAAACAAGGGAATTCCAGAAAAACATCTGCTTCATTGACTACACTAAAGCCTTTGTCTGAATCACAAAAAAACTGAAAGATTCTGAAAGAGACTGGACTACCAGACCAACTTAGCTGCCTCCTGAAAAAAAAATGTGTATGCAGGTCAAGAACTGGACATGGAACAATGGGCTGGTTCCAAGTTGGGAAAGGAGTATGTCAAGGCTGTATATTGTCACCTTGCTTATTTAATTCATATGAAGAGTACATCATGTGAAATGCCTGGTTAGATGAAACTCAAGCTGGAATCAAGATTGCTGGGAGAAGTATCAATAATCTCAGATATGCAGATGACACCACCCTTATGGCAGAAAGTGAAGAGGAACTAAAGAGCCTCCTGATGAAAGTGAAAGAGGAGAGTGAAAAAGTTGGCTTAAAACTCAACATTCAGAAAACGAAGATCATGGCATCTGGTCTGATCATTTCATGACAAATAGGTGAGGAAAAAATGGAAACAATGACAGACTTTACTTTCTTGGGCTCCAAAATCACTGTGGATGGTGATTGCAGCCATGAAATTAAAAGATGCTTGCTCTTTGGAAGAAAAGCTGCGACAAAGTGAGATGCATCTGAAAAACAAAGACATCATTTTTCCCTTAAAGGTCCGTCTAGTCAAGGCTATGGTTCTTCCAGTGGTCATGTATGGGTGTGAGAGTTGGATTACAAAGAAGGCTGAGCACTGAAGAATTGATGCTTTTGAACTGTGGTGCTGGAGAAGACTCTTGAGAGTCCCTTGGACAGCAGGGAGATCCAACCAGTCCATCCTAAAGGAAATCAACCCTGATGCTGAAGCTGATGCCCCAATACTTTGGCCACCTGATGCGAAGAACTGACTCACTGAAAAAGACCCTTATTCTGGGAAAGATTGAAGGCAGAAGCAGAAGGGGATGATGCAGGATGAGATGGTTAGATGGCATCACTGATTCAATGGACCTGAGTTTGAGCAAACTCTGGGATATAGCAAAGAACAGGGAAGCCTGGCACGCTGTTGTCCATGGGGTCACAAAGAGTCAGACACAACTAAGTGACTGAACAAAAACTATATAGACCAAGGAAGTATATTCAATATCCTGTGATAATTCATAACATAAAAAATAGAACTACACATACACACACACATATAACTGAATCACTCTGAGGTACAGAAGACACGAACACATTTTAAATAAACTATATTTCAATAAAATTTAAAGACAGAACAAAAAAACCACTGGTTTTAAATGACATATTAGACCAGATATACTGGGGAGGTATTTATAGGACGTTCATCCAAAAGCAGAATACACATTCTTTCAAAATAAGCCTTGGTAAATTTAATAAAACTAAAAATCACATCAAGCATCATTTATGACCACAGTGTTATAAAACTAGAAATCAATTATAAGAAGAAATTAAAAAAACCACAAAGACATGGGAACTTAACAATATTTTACCAATCAATGGATCCCTGAAGAAATCAAGAGGATATTAAAAAATACCTAGAGAGAAATGAAAACTGGAAACATGACAATCCAAAACCTATGGAATGCAGCAAAAGTTGTTTTAAGAGGGAAGTTTATAGTCAAACAAATTTACCTCAGGAAATGGGAAAAGTCTCAAATAAACAACCTAAACTTACACCTGAAAGAACTAGAGAAAAAAAGAAAAAGCAAAATCCAAAGTCAGTAGAAGAAAAAATGTTATAATTATCAGAAGAGAAATAAATGAAACAGAGACTACAAATAGCTGGAAAAGTTCAATGAAATTAACATCTGGTTCTTTAAAAAGATAAACCAAACTGACAAACCTTTAGCCAGACTCATTAAGGAAAAAAAGGCAAAGACCCAAATAAATAAAATTTTAAAATGGAAAAGAAGTTAAAACTGACACCACAGAAATACAAAGGCTCATAAAAGACAACTACAAAGAACTATTTGCCAAAAACATGGACAATCTAAAAGAAATGGACAAATTTTTAGAAAGGTACAATCTCAAAAGACTGAGCCAGGAAGAAATAGAAATTATGAATAGACTAATTACCAGTAGTGAAACTGAATCCATAATTTAACAACTGCCAACAAACAAAAGTCCAGGAGAACATGACTTCAGAGACGAATTCTACCAAACATTTAGAGGAGAGTTCACCTATCTTTCTCAAGCTCGTCCAAGAAATTGCAGACAAAGGAATGCTCCCAAACTTGTTCTACACCAAAACAAATAAAGGATATTAGAAGAAAAACGCAGGCCAATATCACTAATGAACCCAGATTCAAAAATCTCCAATAAAATACCAGCAAAATCAACCCAATGGTACATCTAAAGGATCATACACCCTAATCAAGCAAGATTTATCCCACAAATGTAAAAACTTTTCCAAATCTGCAAATTGGTCAGTATGATATACTATGTTAGCAAACTGAACGATAAAAAATAAAACAAACACACACCCACACACAATCATCTCAATAGATGCAAAAAAACCTTTTGACAATATTCAACACCCATTTATGGTAAACTCTCCAGAAAATGGACATAGAGACAACATGGGCATAGAACATGCTTCAGCATAATAAAGGCAGTATATGGCAAGGTCACAGCAAACATCACAGTAAATGGTGAAAAGCTCAAAGCATTTTATCTATGATTAGGATCAGAACAAGGATACCTATCCTTATCACTTTTATTCAACATAGTACTGGAAGTCCTAGCCACAGAAATCATTTTTTTTAAAAATCCAAATTGGAAAGGAAGAATTAAACTGTCACTATTCGCAGATGATGTGAGAGAAAATCCTAATGGTGCCACCAAAAATACTACTGGGACTCATTAATGAATTTGGTATTGGATACAAAATTAGCACAGAAACCTGTTGCCTTTTTGTAAACTAATAATGAACTATCAGAAAGTGAAACTTTGGAAACGCTCACGTTTATTATCGCATCAAAAAGAATACCCAGGAATAAACCTACCTAGTAAGGTGAAAGGTCTGTACTTGAAAAATTGTACAACAATGCTGAAAAGAAATTGAAGACGACACAACAGGTCAAAAGATAAACTGTGTTCATGCATTGGAAGAATACTGTTAAAAGGACCATATTACCCAAAACAATCTACAGATTCAATGCAATCCCTATCAAAATACCAAAAGTATTTTTCAAGTAACAAGAACAAATAATTTTAAAATTTACATGGAAAACAAAAGGCCCCAAACAGCAAAAACAATCCTGAGAAAGAACAGCACCAGAGGAATCATGCTCCCTGACTTCAGGCTACAGTACAAAGCTACAGTAATCAAAGCAACATAATATTAGCACAGAAACAGACACACAGATTAATGGAATAAGCAGCCTAGAAATAAACCTATTTCTAGGTAAATAAACCTATTTACGAGCAATTAACCTACAACCAAGAGGTCAGAATATAGAATGGAGGAAAGAGGATTTCTTCAATAAATAGTTCAGGGAAATCTGGATAGCTGCATGTAAAGAAACTATAACATGGTCTAACACCATGCACAAAAATAACTCAAACTGCCTTAAAGATCTAAACATAAGACTGGAAACCATAAATATACCCAGAAAAACAAGATATGTGGACCCCTCTTTGACATTAACTGTAGCACATTTTGGGGGGATCTGTTTCCTAAGGTAAAAGAAAAGTAAGCAAATGAAACCTAATTAAAATTAAAAACTTTTGCAGAATACATGAAACCACTGACAAAACAAAAAGACAGCATGTTGAATGGGAGATAATGTTTGTAAATGAAATGACTGATAAGGGGTTAATATTCCAAATACATAAATAGTATATACAACAACATCAAAAACAACCTGATTAAAAATGGGCAGAAGAACTGAACAGAAATTTTTCCAAAAAAGACATCAAGATGGCCAACAGGCACATGAAAAGATGATTAACACACTTAATCATCAGAGAAATAGTAATTAATGCCATAATGAGATATTGCCTCACCCCTGTCAGAATGGGAATCATCAAAAAGACCATGCATGATAAATACTGGGTAGGATGTGCAGAAAAGGGAACCCTCATTCACTACTGGTGGAAATGAAAATTAGTGTGGCCACTGTGGAACACAGCAGACAAGTTTATCGAAGAAAATAAAAATAGACCTACCACATGACCCAGGTATTCCACTTCTGGGTATTTGTCTGAAAAAAAAAAGAAAAAAGAAAACACTGAAAAGACATGTGTACCCCAAAGCTCACAGCAACATCATTCACCATTGCCAAGATATGTAAGCAAACTAACTGTCCACTGACAGATGAATGGATAAAGAAATGTGGTATATATACATAACACAATACTACTCAGCCATAAAAAAGAAAGAAATTTTCCCTTCTGCAACAACATGGATGGACCTGGAAGGTATTAAGCTAAGTAAAATAAGTCAGAGAGAGAAAGACAAAGACTGTGTGATATCGTTTATATGTGGAATCAAAAATAGATAATGAATAACTAGAAGCAAGTTGCTCAGTCGTGTCCAACTCTTTGTGACCCCATGGACTGAAGCCTACCAGGTTCCACCATCCATGGGATTTTCCAGGCAAGAATACTGGAGTGGGTTGCCATTTCCTTCTCCAATGAATAACTAGGGCATGTAACAAAAAAGAAACAGACTCACAGATATGAAGAACAAACTAGTGGTTACCAGTGGGTAGAGGGAAAGGGGAAAGGGCAAGATAGGGGTAGAGAAATAAGAGGCACAAACTATTATGTGTAAAATAAATAAGGCATAAGGATATATTGTATAGCATAGGGAGCATGTCTAATATTTTATGACTAAAATTAGAAAATGAACTTTAAAAATTGAGAATCATTTTGTTGCACACGTAAAACATAATATTGCATATCAACTATATTTCAATTTTTAGAAAAAGGAAAAAATGTGCAGGATGTTTGGTTTGGTTTTACTTTCAGAAGTTGACACAAGTACTACCTGCTGCAAATATTCCATGTGTAGATGTTTAAAAGGTACAGTTCTTTGATCTTGACACACAGATTCACTGGTCATCTCTGTTCCTTTAGAAGGCAGAGATAGTGTTTAAGTATAAGTAAGCACAAGGAGGGGTTCCCTCAGAATATACTACTGCTCCTACATTTGAAGATTTGGTTTCATTAAGTTTCATTTGGTTTCATTTAAGTCTCATTAACAAATCAACCATTTTTTTATTACTGTCCCTTTGGATACCTTATTGAATGTCACAGAAGTTCTTAGTATGCAGATCAGCTCAGTTCAGTCACTCATTCGTGTCCGACTCTGCAACCCCATGAATCGCAGCATGCCAGGCCTCCCTGTCCATCACCACCTCCCAGAGTTCACTCAGACTCACATCCCTCGAGTCAGTAATGCCAATACTTTACTGCTATTTAGGGTTTATTCATTGGATTTAAAATTCAGTAGCCAAATATTCTACCCCTTTCCCACCTAAACTACTGTTTCTTTATGCTCAAAGTATTTGGGAGGCCTATTTTTAATCCCACTACATAGAAAATAATCCTTGACTAGTTTACCCACATAATTCACCACTGTTCTCTACAAAATATGTAACTTTGAGCAAGATACTTGACTTCTCCAATTCCTTCCTCAATAGTACTGTTTCCCATGTTTATTATTTACATTAAATGAGATAATACTTGTAAAATAGTATAGAGCCTGATACATGTTAGTTTCTCCATCAGTTCAGTTGAGTCACTCAGTTGTATCCAACTCTTTGTGACCCCATGGACTGCAGCAAGCCAGGCTTCCCTGTCTATTACCAGCTCCCAGAGCTTACTCAAACTGATGCCCATTGACTTGGTGATGCCATCCAACCCATCTTGTCCCCTTCTCTTCCCACCTTCAGTCTTTCCCAGCATCAGGGTCCTTTCCAGTGAGTCAGTTCTTCACAGCAGGTGGACGAAGTATTGGAGTTTCAGCTTCAACCTTTCAATGAATATTCACGACTGATTTCCCTTAGGATTGACTGATTTCCCTCCTTGCAATCCAAGGAACTCTCAAGAGTCTTCTCCAACACCACAGTTCAAAAGCATCAGTTCTTCAGTGCTCAGCTTTCTTTATAGTCCAACTCTCACATCCATACATGACTACTGGAAAAACCATAGCTTTGACTAGACAGACTTTTGTTGGCAAATAATGTCTCTGCTTTTTAATATGCTGTCTAGGTTGGTCATAGCTTTTCTTCCAAGGGGCAAGCGCCTTTTAATTTCATGGCTACAGTCACCATCTGCAGTAATTTTGGAGCCCCCCAAAATAAAGTCTTTCATTGTTTCCACTGTACCCCATCTATTTGCCATGCAGTGATGGAAATGGATGCCATGATCTTAGTTTCTGAATGCTGAGTCTTAAGCCAACTTTTTCATTCACCTCTTTCACTTTCATCAAGAGGCTCTTTAGTTCCTCTTCACTTTCTGCCATAAGGGTGGTGTCATCTGCATATCTAAGGTTACTGATATTTCTCCCATCAATCTTGATTCCAGCTTGTGCTTTATCCAGCCCAGCATATCGCACAATATACTCTGCACATAAGTTAAATAACAGGGTGACAATATACAGCCTTGACGTACTCCTTTTCCTATTTGGAACCAGTCTGTTGTTCCATGTCCAGTTCTAACTGTTGCTTCTTGATGTGGATACACATTCCTCAAGAGGCAGGTAACATGGAAAGACTAGATATCTCCTCAAGAAAATTAGAGATACTAAAGGAACATTTCATGAAAGATGGGCACAATAAAGGGAAGAAATGGTATGGACCTAACAGAGCAGAAGGTATTAAGAAGAGGTGGCAACAATACACAGAAGAACTATACAAAAAAGATCTTCATGACCCAGATGACCACAGTGGTGTGATCACTCACCTAGAGCCAGACATCCTGGAATATGAAGTCACATGGGCCTTAGGAAGCATCACTACAAACAAAGCTAGTGGAGGCAATGGAATTCCAGTGGAGGTATTTTAAATCCTAAAAGATGATGCCGTGAAAGTGTTGCACTCAATATGCCAGCAAGTTTGGAAAACTCAGCAGTGGCCACAGGACTGGAAAAGGTCCGTTTTCATTCCAATCCCAAAGAAGGGCAATACCAAAGAATGTTCAAACTGCTGCACAATTGCACTCATCTCACATGCTAGCAATGCTCAAAATTTTCCAAGGCAGGCTTCAACAGTACATGAAACGAGGACTTGCAGATGTTCAAGCTGGATTTAGAAAAGGCAGAGGAACCAGAGATCAAATTGCCAACATCTGTTGGATCATTGAAAAAGCAAGAGAATTCCAGAAAAACATCTGTTTCATTCTATTGACTATGCCAAAGCCTTTGACTGTGTGGATCACAACAAACTGTGGAAAATTCTTAAAGAGGTGTTCCATGTGGTCCCACAGAGTTGGACACGACTAAAGCGACTTGGCATGCATGCATGCATTGGAGAAGGACATGGCAACCCACTCCAGGATTCTTGCCTGGAGAATCCCAGGGCCAGAGGAGCCTGGTGGGCTGCCATCTATGGGGGCGAACAGAGTCAGACACAACTGAAGCGACTTAGCAGTAGCAGCAGCCACCATAAGAGTACTTATTATTTATATGCCACATCCTAGTCCCTAAACAAGTTTCTCAGAGCTTTCCTTAGTACTTCAAATATTTTCTGTATATAACTCTTAGACTTAGCACACCACATCTGAAAAAGAAAATCACGGAATAGTAACAGAGTATCACCCAACTAATGTGGTTTAATTCATTAGAATAGCTGATTTTACTTCACTTTTGCACATGGCCACAAAGTAATGACAAAAAGCAGAGAAAAAAATATGAAGTTGAAGGATATAGAAAGTCAAGAACGGAAATGGAAGATGGAAGGGAATAGAACTTGCGGGCAGTTTAGCTACTGGGTTCTGGAAAATCAGCAAGGAGAAGGTGTTGGAGTACGGACTTACTTCCTTTCCTATTTCCTATTCCCTCTACTTCTCTTTGGAGAAGGCAATGGCACCCCACTCCAGTACTCTGGCTGGAAAATCCCATGGACGGAGGAGCCTGGTGGGCTGCAGTCCATGGGGTCACAAAGAGTCGGACACGACTGAGTGACTTCCCTTTCACTTTTCTCTTTCATGCATTGGAGAAGGAAATGGCAACCCACTCCAGGGTTCTTGCCTGGAGAATCCCAGGGATGGTGGAGCCTGGTGGGCTGCAGTCCATGGGGTTGCACAGAGTCAGACAGGACTTCACTTTCACTTTCACTACTTCTCTTAAAATCCATAGATTCCCTAATCTAAAATACTCTCTTATGAAACACAGAAGACTTGATGTTTCTAAGATACAATAAAATTCACTCACTGTACCGATAACAATAATCACTTTGAATTTTAATAATACCTGTATGTATACACTATATGTCAATGTTAACTACCTACCAAGTCCCCATACATAGTAAAATATGAATAACACAAGCCTTGAAATTAGAAATACTTAACTCTAATTCTGGCTCATCCACATGCCTGCAATATAATTCAGGGATGGTAAAACTCAGTTGTCTCTCCCTGTGAAACGTGTATAGCATAGTTTTTCCCTTGCAGGGTTTCTATGAAACCAATGCATGTGAAAGTGCAAACTGTATATGAAAATACGTAGAACAGTGCATGACATATTGTGCTTGTCCAACAAGTGCCATTTTTCAGCTGTGTGGTTATGAATTCTGTACTCTTTGTGCTCCCTCTTGGGAGGATGCACCATCATGGCAACATGTGCACTTCTAAGTGAGAAAGGAGCAGGTCCTCTTACATCCTCACCTACATGCTGGACTTCCCTTTTTCATCTATCCATACTACTTGCTCACTCCTTTTTTAAATTAATTTCCTGTTTACAAACCTATATTACATTCCTTTGTCTTCACTTTATTTTTCCTTTGATCAAAATACACAGTCTTTAAAAAATGGTTATGAGCATGAAAAAATTCTGATATTCAAAATCTTGGACATCATGATCACTAACAGAATGTTAGGCTGCTAATACAAGCTCCCAATTAAAAGCCATCTCTCCTTGAAAATGTCAGAAGAAACAGATAACCCACCAATGAATATTTCCTGCTTCTCACATTTATTAAGAAATATAGCCAAACTAAAGAGAGACATGTAATAGATAGGGCATGTTAGATTGTAAATAGCACACACCTAAATTTTAATAGTAACACAATAGACATGCCTGGATAAGTATTCAGGTAAGCAGAAAAACTACTCCAAGTATTCATTAAGGGACTAGATTCCCTCTATCTTTTTGTTTCACTATCTCATAGAGCCATGTCATAATAAATGTCCAGGCAGATAAAGAAAAAAAGCAATCATGGAGACACACCACATTTTATAATAGTCTTGGTCTGACCCACATAACATTTTCTCATATCTATTGGCAAGACATAGTCATACAGATACACCTAGCTATAAGGGGAGGTTCCTAGTTACAACTATATTACTGGAGGAGAAAACAATAGAATTCAATGGACAGTGAGAGATTATTGCCACGGTGTTTTTTAAAAAATCTGTACTTCAGTTGCATTTTTGTTTACTTTAAAACAATAACTTTTTAGTCTATTGACACCTACTCCACTTTTGCTTTAAAAAAAATCCCTCAAGGAATAGTGATTTAAATTCTACCTGTTCCCAAATGGATAACATGTTATTTGGGAGTGTGGGTGGGGTGGTGTTAGTTGTAGAAGGGGATGATCTTTCTTAATTTTAAATAACAGACCAAATTTAGTGCAGCACTAGCAAAGTATTCAATGAAATCACATTATTAAAATAAAAATTAATGTTCTGTTGGTGAACTGCTTGACTGGATGCACCAATTAAAAGTTGTGTTATCTTCCTGACCCTCTCCCATCTTTTTGAGAAAGAGATTTCTACACACACACACACGTACAACTTTTTGACTAAATAAATTGAGGTTAGGACTTGCTCAGAATCACACAGCTAACAGTGGGAAATGCTGAGACATAATAAACAATTCTTGAGGGGTTGGATCAAGATGGCAAAATAAGAGGATGTGGAGCTTACCTTCCTCCACAAACACATCAAAAATATTTCTATCTGTAGAAAAATTCTCATGGAAAACTGGAAACTGACGAAAAGAACAGCTGTACAACCAAAGTTACAAGAAACAGTTACATGTAACCAAGGACAATGGAGAAAAGGCAAAGGGTCAAAACTTCTGCCCCAAGGAACACTCTGAAAGGAAGAAAAGGTTCATACGGGAAGACTCTAAAGCTGGAGCAAGCAGGTCAAGCCAAAAACTGACCATCCCTGGAGACTTATATGAAGGAGACAGGCTCCCTTGGATTCTGGAACAGACAGAAGAGCTGGAGAGGCCTAGGCTCCATTCCCCAAAATGAGGGGATGCTGGCTTGCTAACAAACAGGGTGGAGAGAGTTCTGCCCTGGTGGCTGCACCCTTGCTGATCTCCTGAACCCAAGTGTGGCAAATACCTGGCCCCACTCTCACCACCAGCCCCCAAACCCATCCCACCCCACCACCCTGGATCTGGGCCAACAAAGCCAAGGAAAAAGACTCATCTAGTTACAGAGATAGCCTTGGGTATCTCTGTAGAGATACCAGAGGATATCTACCTACCGGAGATACCTACAAGTATCTCCAGGTAGAACAGTGATAGTGTTGTTAGTTATATCAGGATTCCAGAAGCAACCCAGATCTCTGATGGCAGGGCATCTGCTTCATTTCTATAGTTATAACACCCTGCCCCCCAACACAAGCCTAGTGAACTATTCGGCCCCACCACTCCACATCACAGCCTTGCACTAGACCTGGGATGACCTCAATAGGGGAAGGGAAGTGACCTTGGGCTGCTTCTGAGAGGAGCTATGGATACCTTCAGGCTTCCCAGCTGGCATGAGTGGTAGAGAACCCACCTGCCACTGCAAGACACATAAGAGACTCAGGTTTGATCCCTGAGTCAGGAAGATCCCCTGGAGAGGGCATAGCAACTCACTCTAGTATTCTTGCTTGAAGAATTCCATGGACAGAGGAGCATGGAGGCCTACAGTCCATGGGGTCGCAAAGAGCAACTAAGCACACACACATAAACCAATAAAGCATAAATAAAAAGGCTAAAAGTGAACTATGACCCTGAAATACTGTAATCTACAATAACCTACATCATTTGAGACATGTAATATGGCAAACACAATTTAAACAAACACAATGCAAATACTTTAAAATATGCATAACTTCTACCTTCCCAAGCTGCAAGGTTTTTGAAAAACAATATTCAAACTTGTTTTCCTTCTCTTCCTCTATCTTCTTAGAATGATTTGCAAAGTCACCAACAATAGACAGACATTTTTAAAAGCCCAGATGATTGTGAAAAACCTTAGATTTAGCAAGATGTGGCTTCTGGTTTTTAAATACAGCTTTTGTTCTCCTTTAAGTAGGCCACAGACCAAGAAAGACTTCAACCTGAGACCCAGGGACTTAAGACTTATGCCCTAGATAAATCTTCCATACTCTTTTTTTTACCACTAGGAAACATTTGTTTTTTTTCTTTCATTAATTGCTTATTATAAGCTATGCTCTTATAAAAGTATATTAGCCTTACATGAAGTGCATCCAGGAATCAAAGCCACCATACGTAAAGTCAGATGTGCACTCCCAAGGAGACAGAGAGTTCCCAGAAAAAACAACTCATGAAGCGGCCCAGTTCCGTGCCCTAGGTCTCTATACTTAGGCATAGGTTCAGCCACTTGAGCAGTTTCCCAATGAAGATGGGAAGCTGGAGAACTCCAGGATCATCCCATCCTCTGCGGGCAGCTGGATTGTCAAGTACTTCACGGTGCACAGGTAGCGGGGCTTGGCTCCTTCGTGTAGTAGATGCCATTGAACTGCACATGCCTTCTGAGGAAACAGTAATTGAGGTTCTGTGGTCATTTTTTTCCTACTTTAAAATATTCATCACTCTTTTTTTTGCAGGCTGTTTTGCAAAGAGTCAGACACGACTGAGCGACTGAACTGAACTGAACTGAACTCGTATCCCAGGCCCCTTGTTATCACTTATATACTTAAATTTGTTTTTACCAGAGCCCTTTTATCTCTTGAGAACCCTGCTACATTGGGGGTGTTTTAACATTCATCCACCTTGAAGTAGTTTCTTTCTCTATGATCTCTTTGTGGAGGTAAGAAATGTAGGATCTTGGGAAGCTGCAGGTTTTCCAATTTAATCAACCCACCATATCTCATCTTTTATGAACTGTTTGATCTTGAAGGAAAATAGCCTTTGTGTTCTAATGGAAAATTCTGCCAGTCTTTCTGCAAAGCTCTGTCTTCAGATGAACAGTGACTGTATCCCTGCTATTTGTGCAGCACTGTGCACAGCACTGGGAATACATGGACCATCACAGCACTTGCTCAGTTCAGTTCAGTTCAGTTCAGTTGCTCAGTCGTGTCCGACTCTTTGCGACCCCATGAATTGCAGCACACCAGGTCTCCCTGTCCATCATCAACTCCTGGAGCTCACTCAGACTCACGTCCATCAAGTCAGTGATGCCATCCAGCCATCTCATCCTCTGTCGTCCCCTTCTCCTCCTGCCCCTAATCCCTCCCAGCATCAGGGTCTTCTCCAATGAGTGAACTCTTCACATGAGGTAGCCAAAGTACTGGAGTTTCAGCTTCAGTATCATTCCCTCCATGGAGAAGGAAATGGCAACCCACTCCAGAGTTCTTGCCTGGAGAATCCCAGGGACGGGGGAGCCTGACGGGCTGCTATCTATGGAGTCACACAGAGTCGGACACGACTGAAGTGACTTAGCAAAGCAAATCATTCCCTCCAAAGAAGTCCCAGGGCTGATCTCCTTCAGAATGGACTGGTTGGATCTCCCAACACCACAGTTCAAAAGCATCAATTCTTCGGCACTCAGCTTTCTTCACAGTCCAACTCTCACATCCATACAGGACCACTGAAAAAACCAGAGCCTTGACTAGATGGACCTTTGTTGGCAAAGTAATGTCTCTGCTTTTCAATATGGTATCTAGGTTGGTCATAACTTTTCTTCCAAGGAGTAAGCGTCTTTTAATTTCATGGCTGCAGTCACCACTTGCTATCCAGTTGCAAAAACTAGCTTTTGCAGTTTTGTTTGCATTTGTATATGCTGATTGATACATGTTTTGCAAACTGCACTGAGGTCAGCTCTCCCTTATTTTAAAAGGATTATAGACCCTCCAGAAAACCAAATGGCGAGAATGCTAACTGTTGGAAGTTAAAATGAGGCAAGTGGTGTCATAACTAATCTCAATTTCTAAACTAATCCCATTTGATATGGTCTGAAATGGAACATTAAGGGGTGAGGAGGTAGTTATTAAAATTAAGAAAGTTAAATGGTAAGTGCAGATAGCCGTCAGGAACCATCTTGTCATATGGTGGTTTAGAGAAAAGTAGTACCCTCAGGAAATTCTGTCTGGAAAGAGCCAGTGATACTGTTCATGAACACAGGTGTGTGTATATACACATACAAACCAAGTAAACAATCCCAACACTTACACACCTACATAAAAAGATACTTGCCATGAAGACACAC
>SJYA01000086.1:807621-940196 GCA_006410615.1 Neotragus moschatus | reverse complement strand
TTGCAAAGAGTCAGACACGACTGAGCGACTGAACTGAACTGAACTGAACTCGTATCCCAGGCCCCTTGTTATCACTTATATACTTAAATTTGTTTTTACCAGAGCCCTTTTATCTCTTGAGAACCCTGCTACATTGGGGGTGTTTTAACATTCATCCACCTTGAAGTAGTTTCTTTCTCTATGATCTCTTTGTGGAGGTAAGAAATGTAGGATCTTGGGAAGCTGCAGGTTTTCCAATTTAATCAACCCACCATATCTCATCTTTTATGAACTGTTTGATCTTGAAGGAAAATAGCCTTTGTGTTCTAATGGAAAATTCTGCCAGTCTTTCTGCAAAGCTCTGTCTTCAGATGAACAGTGACTGTATCCCTGCTATTTGTGCAGCACTGTGCACAGCACTGGGAATACATGGACCATCACAGCACTTGCTCAGTTCAGTTCAGTTCAGTTCAGTTGCTCAGTCGTGTCCGACTCTTTGCGACCCCATGAATTGCAGCACACCAGGTCTCCCTGTCCATCATCAACTCCTGGAGCTCACTCAGACTCACGTCCATCAAGTCAGTGATGCCATCCAGCCATCTCATCCTCTGTCGTCCCCTTCTCCTCCTGCCCCTAATCCCTCCCAGCATCAGGGTCTTCTCCAATGAGTGAACTCTTCACATGAGGTAGCCAAAGTACTGGAGTTTCAGCTTCAGTATCATTCCCTCCATGGAGAAGGAAATGGCAACCCACTCCAGAGTTCTTGCCTGGAGAATCCCAGGGACGGGGGAGCCTGACGGGCTGCTATCTATGGAGTCACACAGAGTCGGACACGACTGAAGTGACTTAGCAAAGCAAATCATTCCCTCCAAAGAAGTCCCAGGGCTGATCTCCTTCAGAATGGACTGGTTGGATCTCCCAACACCACAGTTCAAAAGCATCAATTCTTCGGCACTCAGCTTTCTTCACAGTCCAACTCTCACATCCATACAGGACCACTGAAAAAACCAGAGCCTTGACTAGATGGACCTTTGTTGGCAAAGTAATGTCTCTGCTTTTCAATATGGTATCTAGGTTGGTCATAACTTTTCTTCCAAGGAGTAAGCGTCTTTTAATTTCATGGCTGCAGTCACCACTTGCTATCCAGTTGCAAAAACTAGCTTTTGCAGTTTTGTTTGCATTTGTATATGCTGATTGATACATGTTTTGCAAACTGCACTGAGGTCAGCTCTCCCTTATTTTAAAAGGATTATAGACCCTCCAGAAAACCAAATGGCGAGAATGCTAACTGTTGGAAGTTAAAATGAGGCAAGTGGTGTCATAACTAATCTCAATTTCTAAACTAATCCCATTTGATATGGTCTGAAATGGAACATTAAGGGGTGAGGAGGTAGTTATTAAAATTAAGAAAGTTAAATGGTAAGTGCAGATAGCCGTCAGGAACCATCTTGTCATATGGTGGTTTAGAGAAAAGTAGTACCCTCAGGAAATTCTGTCTGGAAAGAGCCAGTGATACTGTTCATGAACACAGGTGTGTGTATATACACATACAAACCAAGTAAACAATCCCAACACTTACACACCTACATAAAAAGATACTTGCCATGAAGACACACCACACATAACACTCCAATTAGAAAAGAAATTGGCAAAGAAAACCAAGTGGGAGAAGAGGACTTCACGGGCAGTCTGGAGGCCACATGCTGAAGCTGCTTCATTCTTCCAAACTTTGAAAATTGGGTAACTTTGAAAAACTTTGAAAAGTAGTTTTATTGAGGCCACTGCCTAGAGAACATAATCTCTCATTCTAGGAAACTTGCATATTTGCTGCAGAAGTGTGGCAAGATTGAGAACCATAAAGAAGACTGTTTAGGATTATAACTGAAATGCCTGTAAAACAAGCTAATCTAAGAATGGAGTTTCCTGTCTCCAGAAATCCTACCCGTGGTTGATCACTTCTCTCACATAAAAGACAACACATCAAAACGAACATGCATCTGATCTTAACAAGTCTCAAATTCATGTTTCCCTATATTTTTCCCTGGTACACTTACAAAGAGGAGGTTCCCTGACACTTGAAGGCAGGACATGATGAAATTCACATCTAGTCATTTCAGGGAGCATCTTTCTCTGCAGCAGGAAGGTACTAGCCCACCAGAGGCTAGGACCTAGTCAGTCACCCTATCACCACAGTACACCTTTCAGTCCCTAAATAAATGTACCCATCCCAGACATACGTCATCAACATCAGTTTCTCTGTTTGGCTATTTGTAAACAGTTAAATGCTTCTTTCCTCAGGTGGATCAATTAATTTAACTCACAGATAATCAAATTGCCTTAATGCATCTTACTCGTTTTACCTGATGAAATTTAAAAGGAAAAACTATAAGGCTTTTTTTTTTTTAAGTGGTTTCTATTGGATTGTGGATAAACAATAATTTTTTTAAGGAAAAAAAAAAAGCTCTATGAACAGATTGCTCTCCCAGTGGGAATGAACTCCAAATATCAGGGAGAGGGATGACCTAGAATCTTGAAAAGCTGAAACATTCCCAGGAGGAGGTGGGAATGCATCGCGCATCTTTTTCTTCTAGACTTTGCATAACTGCTCATCTCTGAGAAGTATACAGTATTGAAATAGGTCAGCATGTGGAGAGATATTAAAAAGGTGTTTTCTTTCCGAACCGTGCCATTTAGTGCTCTATATTCCCCCAAAATGGAGGAAGACTGAAATCTCATTAGAGCAGATGAGGTCTGAATTTACAAGCAGTTTTGACTCTCTTGTGATGGAATCAGCCTGGAACTCAGACTTATGTTGAGAAGACGGTAGAGGCTGGGGAGTGGTGGCAGGAACTCAGGAGACACCCTCTCCCTTCTCCATCGTTTATAATCCACCCATACCTTAAATGTCTATTTCTTCATTTCGTGTAATAATTGGGTGAGTGTTGCCTGAGACAGAATCAAGCATGAGTTACAGGTAGTGTTTTCAAGGAAGTGACAGGAAGGAACAGGGAGAAATGTTAATGTCCACATTTAATTTGAAGAAATATGTGAATTATACCTGTGTACATGTCTGACTCAGCTTCTGATGTTTATTGGTGGGCTACTGTGGCAGGCATCGTGTGGGGGATATCTCACTTAATTCTTGCCAAAATCCAGTGAGTGTATGCTTGGCTTTATTTTTCAGACAAGATAGCTAGAACTAAGTAATAAGCTCAAATCATTTTTGCATCTCATCTTTTCAAAATACAGGTTTTGCACTCAGTTGCCAGAGAAACCTTCTTACATAGTGCTTTGATCAGTATTTAACTCCTTACTGACTCTTTCCAATGACTACCCCCACCCCTACCCCCCATGCCCGCAACAGGCTGTATAACTATGTGATGGATTTGAGACCTTGGAGTCAAAGTTCTGCTGTGCTGCCTCACTGGCCTCCACTCTGTCACAGGAACCAGCTGCTTTTGCCTTTTTCTCTTGCTATCTCTCCACATGACATCAACTTGCCAGTATCTGAGCCTTTGCACTCACCTTGTGAGATCCTTGATTTCTAGGTAATTGGGATTCAGCCTTTTCCCTGCCACAGGTCAGAAAGGCCATCAGCATGGTTGGTCTCTGCTTTTATGCCAGGCTATCCTTCCTTCTCCTCTGTACCTACACCAGTTGTCTATAAGCAATCTTCCCAAGTTTGAGTTTGGTAGGGGTGTTATAACAAGGTACCACAAACTGAGTGGCTTCAGCAACAGAAATATATTGTCTTACACTTCTGGAAGGTCAAGGTCTGTGATCAGCAGGATCAGTTCCTGCGGCTGTGAGGGAGAGTCTGTGCACTGCCCCTAGCTTCTGATGATTTTCTGGAAATCTTTGTCATTCCTTGACTTTTAGAAGCTTCGCCTCCATCAGGGCCTTCATCGTCACATGATGCTCTCCCTGTGTATATGTCTATTTCAAATCCTCCCTTCTTATAAGGAAACCCGTCCTGGGGGATTAGGGCTCCTCCCCAGCAATGACCTCATCTAACGCACATCTGAAATGACTGTATTCATAACTGTGGTCACATTTGAGGTACTGAGAGGTAGGAGTTCAACACACGAATTTTGAGGGGACACATTCCTACACATAGCACTGCCTGTTTTTAATCCAGTGCTCTAGTTTTGGCCTCCTAGTACGTACTTTGCAACCACTGAGTCCTGCATTCTTATACCTCTGTTACTTTATGCAACATCTTGTAAACTCTGGATCATAGTAGGAATCTGGAAGATGAGAGCAGTTAGCACAGACCCTAGGGTAGTCACGGCTGAGGTGGCCCCCGTCTAAGCAACTGTTCACAGATCAGGGCCCAGCAGGGAACAGAGAGAGAATTTCTAGTCTTGATTATTTGGAAAGGAGTGTTTTGCAAAAATCGAACTTTTCTGTGTATTCTAATCATGAACTTGGTGGATTAGGCACTATGACTGTCTGCAAGTGAAAGTGAAAGTCACTCAGTTGTGTCTGACTTTTTGAAACCCCATAGACTATACAGACCATGGAATTCTCCAGGCCAGAATACTGGAGTGGGCAGCCCTTCCGAATNGATGAGAGCAGTTAGCACAGACCCTAGGGTAGTCACGGCTGAGGTGGCCCCCGTCTAAGCAACTGTTCACAGATCAGGGCCCAGCAGGGAACAGAGAGAGAATTTCTAGTCTTGATTATTTGGAAAGGAGTGTTTTGCAAAAATCGAACTTTTCTGTGTATTCTAATCATGAACTTGGTGGATTAGGCACTATGACTGTCTGCAAGTGAAAGTGAAAGTCACTCAGTTGTGTCTGACTTTTTGAAACCCCATAGACTATACAGACCATGGAATTCTCCAGGCCAGAATACTGGAGTGGGCAGCCCTTCCGAATTCCAGGGGATCTTCCCAACCCAGGGATTGAACCCAGGTCTCCTGCATTGCAGGTGGATTCTTTACCAGCTGAGCCACAAGGGAAGCTCAAGAGTACTGGAGTCCCTTCTCCAGCAGATCTTCCCAACCCAGGGATTGAACTGGTGTCTCTGTATTGTAGGCAGATTCTTTACCAACTGAGCTATCAGGAGAGCACATGACTGTCTGCAAAGACAAAACCTAATCATATAAGATGGAGTAAGGCTGAATAGTAGAGCTGGAACCAGGGAAAATGTCATTAAGTCCCTGCAAATGTCATTAGGAGAGTTTTCTAGATCAAATCAGATGGATTAAATGTTTCCTTCCTGCCTCTGGAACAAAAGTGTAAAATATAGCTTATCAGTGTCTCTTTGAGTTGCCATATAATTCTACAAACACATTCTTCTGCGCGTGTAGCCAATCACAGGGCATTTACAATAACATTAGGACTTCATAGTGGCTGCAAATTTGTCCTGTGAAACCAATGAGGTATTTTTAGCTTTTGCCGAATGTCATTGTGACTGTGTTTAAGAATCGCTTTGTCCTTTTACATTTCAAACCATTTTTAAAGGTTAGGGAGGGAAAAATCTATTTTTGAACCGAGGTTCAGAAAACATTTCAGAAGATTGTTTTGAGCTTTTGTGGCTAAATTGAACAAATCTGCTGTGATCCCTTGTCCAAACGAAAATTCATTAAATATTTACTAGTAATTAAAAACAAAGAGAGAGGGCTTCCCTTGTGGGCTCAGTGGTAAAGAATCTACCTGCCAGTGCAGGAGACACAGCTTCTATCCTTGGTCTGGGAACATCCCACGTGGCACAGGGCTACCAAGCTCGTGTGCCACAGCTGCTGAGCCTGGGCTCGAGAGCCTGGGGGCTGCAGCTACTGAGGCCCGGGGGCCCTAGAGCCTGTGCTCCACAACAGAAGAAGCTACGGTAATAAGAAGCTCACACACTGCGACCAGAGAGTAGCCCCCGCTCACCACATCTAGAGAAGAACCAGGGAAGCAGCAGAGACCCAGCCCAGCCAAAAATAAATAAATAATCATTTCAAGTGTTAAAAAGAATATTTTTAAATGCCATGAGGATAAAAAACAAGAGCAATGAGAGCATTTCCTCCAAGGGATGTATATCAAGATTAGAAATTAAAAGTCAAAAGTTTGTAGGTAACTGGTGGAGCATGAGGACTAAGCCTTTTATCTACTTTTTAAGTTCTAACCTTTCCTAACCTATGTATCACAGCTCTATTATTTACTATAAAGCTATGGAAAATACTTAAAACTTTACGAGAGTTTACTCAAGCCTGTCCTCAATTTACCTGGAGATAGCCCCTGAAATTGTGGATCAGAATACTAAGGATTAACTAACTGATTTTGAACATAGTTTGCAAAATCTGGCTATATTTTGAGATAGCCAGTATCTTGGATTTGGACTCCAATGTAATTTATTCCCAGAGGTACCAATTGTTTTAATCAGAATTACCCAATACTTTATGAAATTTAGCTGAAGCTGGTCTACAGTGCAGTTTGCGAGATTCTGACATTTGCTGTCAGAGATTTAAGGTGTCACTATGACAGGGACATGAAAAGTTGGCAACACAGACAGAAATAGGCAGTGGCTTTTAAGCCTTTATGTCAAAAGGATCCAGGCTAATAATATTGAAAAATAATGGGTATAAGAAGAGGATTAGGAGAAAGGAACGTGTAGCATAACTAGATAAGGACACCATGGAAAAATGACAAAAGGCGGAAGGAATCTTCACAGACAACACAAGACAGAAATCTCAGGGAAGCAAAATAAGATACTTGGAGGGCTTTATGGAAAAATAGCTGAGCTTGCTATGATATTAAAACTTTTTATACATTCAGTTAATAACGAAAACATTTGAGAACTGTTTATAATTACAGAAAAGTTTTTTAAAAAGGAGTCCCTTTTATGCTTCCAAATGGTTCCAGCATGCTATATTTCTCCCAGAGACACAGAGGATTTTTAAAGTTTAAAATGCTATATTTGAACCCTTCTGGTATACAGAATGCATTTGGGCTCTTCAGCAGTCATTTAAAACTTTTCAGATGCAGAAGAAAAGGAAGAAAGCAAAGAGAAACTCAGACTTGATGAAATGCCAAAAAGAAGATGAAGGCAAGGAGATAAAATTTTCCCAAAGGCATGATTCAATCAGAAGAAAAAGTAGTGTCCTTAAACCAGCATTCCATAACTTTGAACTGTAATTCATTATTTTAAAATAATTGTTATCTATTATTAAAGATCCTTTTGGGCAGATTTTTTTGTCTTTTCTAACAGATTTTATCGTCTTGTATGGTATTTTATACTCAGTATTTAACCAAAGTTTTCACCACTATTTTCTTTAGATGTCTTACCTATAAAGTAGAGAGACTCTTAGAGTAGTGTTGATTGAATGAATTGTTACCCTGAAAGAACTTCAAACATAATAAATACTTGCTGAGAAATAGGAATAGCCCTTACTATTTATAACAGTAATCATGTGTTATGTGAATTAAGGAAATCGAAATTACTGCCACTCTCTTCTAAATTGAATGAATGTTTGTATGTATGTATGTTGTCATCATTTATATTTTGGCTTTTTGTAAGATGTGCTAAAGATATTTTAAATCTATGCATTACAATTTTCATGCAGTATATCATCTAAAAANGTCTGTTTCCATAGATTAGATTTATATTTTCTTAGAAATTATACAAATTAAATAAGTCAATATATTTCTGTGTCTCGTTTCTTTTACTTCTCACAATGTTCTTGAAATTTATTCATGATATTGTGTTTATCAGTAGTTTCACCTTTTATATTATGTAGAACAATTATATTTCATGGTAACAATATTTTGTTTATTCATTCTCCTGTAGAGGGATGTTTGTGTAATTATGAGTACAAAAGCCCCTATGAACAGTCTTTTACAATTTGGTGGAGGAGCATTTTGAACACATTTTCATATACTTATTGGTAGATGTGTATAAGAGACAGCACATACACTCAGACATCAAATACTATTTCATAGAATATATAACCACAGAAAGTGTCTTTTTTACCTTTCAGTTCAGTTCAGTTCAGTCACTAAGTCGTGTCTGACTCTTTGTCACCCCATGAATCGCAGGATGCCAGGCCTCCCTGTCTGTCACCAACTCCTGGAGTTCACCCAAACTCATGTGCATAGAGTCAGTGATGCCTTCCAGCCATCTCATCCTCTGTTGTCCCCTTCTCCTGCCCCCGATCCCTCCCAGCATCAGGGTCTTTTCCAGTGAGTCAACTCTTCATATCAGGTGGCCAAAGTATTGGAGTTTCAGTCTCAGCATCAGTCCTTCCAATGAACACCCAGGACTGATCTCCTTTAGGATGGACTGGTTGGATCTCCTTGCAGTCCAATGGACTCTCAAGAGTCTTCTCCAACACCACAATTCAAAAGCATCAATTCTTCGGTGCTCAGATTTCTTCACAGTCCAATTTTCACATCCATGCATGACCACTGGAAAAGCCATAGTCTTGACTAGATGGACCTTTGTTGGCAAAGTAATATCTCTGGTTTTTAATATGCTGTTCAGGTTGGTCATAACTTTCCTTCCAAAGAGTGTTTTTAATTTCATGGCTACAATCACCATCCACAGTGATTTTGGAGCCCCCAAAAATAAAGTCTGCCACTGTTTCCACTGTTTCCCCATCTATTTCCCATNTGCTGAAGCCTGGCTTGGAGAATTTTTAGCATTACTTTACTAGCATGTGAGATGATTGCAGTCTGCAGTAATTTGAACATTCTTTGGCATTGCCTCTCTTTGGGATTGGAATGAAACCTGACCTTTTCCAGTCCTGTGGCCACTGCTGAGTTTTCCAAATTTGCTGGCAAATGGAATGCAGCACCTTCACCTTTAAACATTCTTTAAGAACACGTGTTTGAACAGAGTGAGAAAAATCCACTTCTTTGATTGGCAAAGGCAGTTAGCATTTGTTGTACCAAGATAGTTTGGGACAGTAATTTTGATTCTGAGCTCCTCCCTGACACAGATTAAGTGTTACGTATCCACCACAGTCCTTGGCTCATAGTAAGCACTAAATGCACATTTTTTACGTAAATCAATGAATCAGTAATTGAATGTATAAGTGGCAGAGTGAAAGGCAAAAGGCAAAATGTTAGAAGCAGAGAGCCTCAGAAGGAATAAAATAGTGACTATACTTGTCTTTCCTTTGTCACTAGTGTTTTTCTTTTTGCTACTTAGAGAGATCTTGGGGAGATGTATTTTTAGAATGTCGAGAAATTATTTCTTAAGCAAGAAATATGTCAGCTGGAAGTTTGTAGTGACAGTTGGCAGTTTAGACAGAAACTTGTTGTACTTTGACACCTTGACTCAGTGGCCACTGAGAAGTAAATCTAAGCACACACTCACAGACCAAATTAAATGGTTGCAAGAAGACTTAATAAAGAAGAACAATCATACTTACAATTCTTTCTTAGTATCTCTTAGATTATAAGCTCCAGGATGATGGATTTCCTTCATCCATGTACTCTTGGACCCAGGCGGCACCTTGCATACATTATTTGTTCTTCAGTCAATTTTTGTGGAATAAGTTAAATGAATGACTTAAGACTATTGGAAAGAAGTGTTAAGAATGATGTAGAAGGTTAAGGGGCTATTAGTGTAGGATGATGGAGAAAAGGATTGATAGGAGTAAGCTGAGACTGTACACAGGAAGAAAGAAAAGACATTGGGTGGACGTGGAAGAAGAGGTTACAGATTCCAGGAAGTGAACAGCACTGGGTGTAGAAAGCAGTCTTTGTGTAAAGCTTTGGCAATATTGAGGTTTATTTTCACCAATCAAAAAGTGTTTAAGCAATTTTAGAGAAAGGGGAAATTCAAAAAATCACAACAAAAGCAAATTATGTATTATGTTTCTCTGCAGACCTCATAAAAGAGCAATTTATTCTTGAATGTTCTCTAAATGTCTACAAGAGAGAATGTTTTATGAACATGTGGATTTTAGATTCTCTCCCATCTCTGAGTCTTAACTAATTCACCTAGGAAAACAAAACAAAACAACTTTCAAGCCCTGGCAAACTGAAAAGGTTTTCTACAACTAGGGTATTTTATTAGAAGATTTGAGTTCTGAGTTGGTCTCTCTTTCTCAAAATTAACATAATTGAAAAATCCGATTTTTAAAAAAGGCAATTAGAGATTGAATAAGTCAGGACTAATCAGAACTCAGTTTCTCCAAGATCTCAGTAATTCCAGACTCCTTGATTTAACTCACAAGAACTGGCTCAATGGGAGTGCCATAGAATAGCAAGTGATAAGAGTTACCATATTGTGGTCAACAAATTGGGACTGTCTCCCTCCAGGATGAACAGTTTCCCCTTCAAATTTGTAGCTTCGTGGTAAATAGATGATATCATCATTACTCCTTAGAAGGAAAGTTATGACCAACCTAGACAGCATATTAAAAAGCAGAGACATTACTTTGCCAACAAAGGTCCGTCTACTCAAGGCTATGGTTTTTCCAGTGGTCCTGTATGGATGTGAGAGTTGGACTGTGAAGAAAGCTGAGCACCGAAGAATTGATGCTTTTGAACTGTGGTGTTGGAGAAGACTCTTGAGAGTCCATTGAACTGCAAGGAGATCCAACCAGTCCATTCTAAAGGAGATCAGTCCTAGGTGTTCATTGGAACGACTGATGCTGAAGCTGAAACTCTAATACTCTGGCCACCTCACGCGAAGAGTTGACTTGTTGGAAAAGACTCTGATGCTGGGAGGCATTGGGGACAGGAGGAGAAGGGGATGACAGAGGATGAGATGGCTGGATGGCATCACTGACTCGATGGACATGAGTTTGAGTGAACTCTGGGAGTTGGTGATGGACAGGGAGGCCTGGCGTGCTGCGATTGATAGGGTCGCAAAGAGTTGGACATGACTGAGCAACTGAACTGAACTGAACAAAAATAAAAGTCAGTAAAGATCTAGGACTTAAAAGGATATTGGAATCATAACCCTTGGTTTGCAGAACAGGATATTAGTGATAAAAAGGCAGCCCAGAATCATAAAACTAGTCAGTGACAGAAATGTAAGTAAATGTAAGTAAAACTCCGATTTCTTTATGTAGCACATTTTCAGTATATTATGTATTGAGAAAAAAATAGTTGCTTATGTTGACAATAAACAGAAGGATGTAGTTGAGTTCTAAGTCCTTGAATAATCTAAAAAAGGCTAGTTATTGGATATTCTAGTTTTATAAGAGCAGAATTGTGTTCATTACTATGTCTCCAGTGAGTTGCTCAGAATCTGGCACTTAGTAGGTGGTCAATATATATATTTTGAGATATAATTTACATACAGCAATATGAACGTAGGCATTCAGTTTGATGAACCTTCGCAATTTTATATGTGCATAACTGTGCTGCTGCTGGTGCTGCTGCTAAGTTGCATCAGTCATGTCCAACTGTGTCTGACCCCATAGATGGCAGCCCACCAGGCTCCCCTGTCCCTGGGATTCTCCAGGCAAGAATACTGGAGTGGGTTGCCATTTCCTTCTCCAATATAACCGTGAACAGACTGCACTGTGAGCATCTATTCTGAATGGACCAGATGGACACTATTTTATATATGAGTCCTTTGTCAGTAACACATATTTTGAAGACTTTTTCCTAGTCTGTGGCTCACTTACTCTTTTTCTTTATCATGTCATTTACACTATCCTAGAAAATTCCTTCATGCTATTTGATGGCCAACCTCCCATTCATTCTATGCACCCACACAAGTGAGTACTTTCTAATGTCTGTTTCCATAGATTAGATTTATATTTTCTTAGAAATTATACAAATTAAATAAGTCAATATATTTCTGTGTCTCGTTTCTTTTACTTCTCACAATGTTCTTGAAATTTATTCATGATATTGTGTTTATCAGTAGTTTCACCTTTTATATTATGTAGAACAATTATATTTCATGGTAACAATATTTTGTTTATTCATTCTCCTGTAGAGGGATGTTTGTGTAATTATGAGTACAAAAGCCCCTATGAACAGTCTTTTACAATTTGGTGGAGGAGCATTTTGAACACATTTTCATATACTTATTGGTTGTTTGTATTTCTTCATTATGAAGTATCTGTTCAAATCATTACCCATTTTGTAACTGTTTGTTGTCTTTTTATTGTTGTTTTATAGGAGTTTTCTATGTATTCTGGATACATACAGAATGTATGTATCTTTGTCAAATATGTATGTTATGGAAATGTTTTCCCAATCTGTTTTTTCCTTATTAAGTCTCTTAATAATGTTTCTTTTAATGAGATGTAAATTTTAACCTTGATGAATTTCTATTTATACATTTTTATTTTAGAGTTACTGATTTGTTGCCCTTTTGAAAACATCTTTGCTTACTCCCAAGGTTACTAAGATACTACTCTTTATTTTTCTTCTGTGCTTTATGAGCTTGAGTCTAAGATTTATCTCTAATTAATATCTTGTTTATGGAGTATAAAAGTTTAGTTGTTTCAGCATCATTTGTTAGTTTTTTCCCCATCGAATGCACTCAATGTTTTATCTGAAGATCAGCTGACTTTATATCTGTGGGTCTATTTCTGGCCTCTGTTCTTTTCCATTGATCTATCTATATATTACATATTTAAGTCCATGTTTGCTCTGTGTTGTTAACTGTAGCTTTATATTAAATCTTGAAGTAAAGTGTTAGGTACTCTCACTTTCTTTAAAAGATTCTTTTGGCTACACTAGATCCTTCTTCTTTGCTCAACGTTTAGAATCAGCTTGCCATTATTTTCAAAATGGCCTGTTGGGAACTTGACACATATTATAATAAATCTATAGATTAATTAAGGTAGAAACAAAATCCTTAAGATACCAAGTTCTGTCAGTGAGCATAGGAATGACTCCCCATTGATCTGAGCCTTTAAAATTTTTCACCAATGTTTTATAGTTTCCTTGTCAAGATCTTGTATATTTTTCGATAGATTTCCCCCTATATATTTAATATTTTTGATGATATTACAAACTATTTTTTCTAATTTTTCTTTGCTGTAGACTTTTTATCTGTGTTATTGACTTTGAATCCTGCAATTTCACGAAATTAGTAGCTCTACTCGGAGCCTGGAAGGCTGCAGTCCATGGGGTCGCTGAGCGTCGGACACGACTGAATGACTTCACTTTGACTTTTCACTTTCATGCATTGGAGAAGGAAATGGCAGCCCACTCCAGTGTTCTTGCCTGGAGAATCCCAGGGATGGGGGAGCCTGGTGCATCTATGGGGTCACATAGAGTTGGACACGACTGAAGTGACTTAGCAGCAGCAGCAGCACTCCCTTTCCATAGTCTGGAGGATTGTCACATATGTAATTATTTTTATGCACGTAACAGTTTTAATTCTTCTTTTTTTAGATCATCAAGCTTTTAGTTATTTTTTCTATTTTATTAGAAAGGAGGGAAAGTCCAGGAAATATTACATAGAAATAATGAGAATATTTTGTTATCTTCTTTGTGAGAATATGGGGAAAACATATAAAATTTTGCAGTTAGGGATGTTAGCTGTAGGATTATTTTAGATGTAGATTATTAAGTTGAGGAAGTTTTCCATCTATTCTTAATCTGCTGAGTTTTTATTCAGAATGTACATTCAGTTTTATCAGTTATAGTTTTCTACATCAGTTTAAATGATTATATATATATTTTTTGTTCTTTACTGTATTAGTACAGTGAATTACATATTAATTGGTTTTTGAAAAACTATTGAACAACCTTTGCAGACTTGAGATAAAATACATCTGTTCATGATGCACCATTCTGTATTACTGTGTCCGTATGTATACTCAATTTGTTTCTATTTTCTTTAAGAATTTTGTATCTATGATCATAATTGATATTGCTTTATATTTTTTATCTTTGCCAAGTTTTAGTATCAAATTATATTGATTAAATAATGTAACTTTTTCCTTCATTTCATGAGATAATTTATGTAGAACTGGCATTATTCCCTACTTAAATATTTGATAAAATTTCATCTAACTTATACAATTCAATGACATAATATTGTCTACCCTTTTATTTTCGGTAGAATCGCTAATGAAATCCCCCTTTTTAGTGTTGGGAATTTTAATTTTTCATCTTTTTTTCTTCATAAATATTGCTAGAAATTTGTCAAGTTTATTAATCTTTTTAATGATTTTACTTTTGATAATTTGATCATCTGTTATTTTATATTTGATTGATTTCTGCTTTTGTCTTCGTTATTTCTTCTGTTTACTTTAAGCTTAATTTTTTTGTCTAGCTTCTAAAGTAGAGTTTTTGATCATTTAAATCATTCATTTTTTTCTACTATAAATGTCCTTCTAGTGCAGCTTTAGCTGAATCAAACAGATCTGTAAATACTATGTTTCTAATATAATTCATTTTGTAATATTTTATAATTTCCTTTGTGATTTCTTCTTTGATCCGTGGGTTACTTACAAATCAGTTGTTAAATCCCAAACATTTTAGGATTTTCTACATAGTCTGTTTTTGGTGAATGATTCATGTACACATGTAAGACTATATAGTTTTAGGGGTAGAATTGTATACATAGAGTTATGAGATAATGGTTATATGAAATATCTAACTATAAATGTGGATTGGTTCATGTCTCCATTTAATGTCAGGTTCTGTTTCATTTATTTTGAAATTCTGTTATTGGTTGCATACACATTTAGAATTGTTATAATTTCCTGACAAATCAATTCCTTAAAACTATGAAATGTTCTTTTATTTCTCTAATAAATAATATTCTTTTCCTTGGAGTCAACTTAGTCTCATGTTAAGATACTGTTTTCTTTTTTTTAGTTTATTTTTAATTGGAGGATCATTGTTTACAATGTTGTGTTGGTTTCTGCCATACAACAACATGAGGCAGCCATAGGTATACATATACCACCTCTCTCTTGAGCCTCCCTCCACCCACTGCATCCCACCGCTCTGGGTTGTTCAGTCGCTCAGTCGTGTCTGACTGTTTGTGACCCCGTGGACTGCAGCACACCAGGCTTCCTTCTAGGCCATCACAAAGCGCAGGGTGAATTTTCTGCGCTAAAGAGCAACTGCCCACTAGCTATTTACACATGGTAGTCTATATATGTCAATGTTCTCTCAGTCCACCCCACCCTCTCCTTCCCTTGCTGTGTCCACAAGTCCATTCTCTGTGTCACCATTTTCTTAGTGTTTAGGTGGTGTATTTAACACAACAAATTTTAACCTTAAAAATATTTCTTAATCTTAGTGTTTGAGTGCTATAAAATTTTACACATTTTCAACTTCTCTGTCTTTATGCAAAATCTATAGAATTATGTTTTTCTTTCTTTTTAGAATCTTATCTTTGGCTTTTATATGGACTTTTTAATTTATTGTCATTTAATATAATTAGTTATATAGTTAAGTTTAAATCTCCTGATTTCTTCACATTTTTTACTCCTATTTTTAATATCCAAATATCTGTGTTTGTATAGTATGTTAGTGGCTTATCTAGAGCAGTACTATCTAAAATATGTTTCTTCAATGATGGAAATAATTTCTATTTGTTCAACCCAATATGGTAGACTCTAGACATATGTAGCTATTTAATAATTGAAATGTGGCTAGTGCAACTTAGAATGTAAGTTTTAAGTTTTATCTATTTTTATTATTTTCTACCTAAATTTAAATATGGACATGTAGCTACTGACTACTGAACATATATATTTAGAGATTACAATATGAATCTTGATTCATTGTGGCCTACCTTCAAATAACATGCTATGCCTCTGAACTGTATAGTTTTGTTTTTATTTTTGCCTTCTTCCTGCCCTTTAACCACTTTGTTTCTTGTATTTTAGTTCCACATATGCTAAAACCCCTCAATGCATTCTAAATGTTATTATTTTTCTCTGAAATGCTCTGTATTCTTTTAAAGATACACATAGATAAAATATAGATTCAGATTGAGAATTGTTTTATATTTTCCCAGATGTTTACTCTCTTTCAGACCCTTTATTCATTCATATAGATCTGGGGTTCCATTGGTATCATTTCTCTTGAGCTTGAATAACTACTTTTACCATTTCCTATAGTAAAGGGTTGCTGCTGCTGCTGCTTGTTCTGCTAAGTCGCTTCAGTCATGTCTGACTCTGTGCAACCCCATAGACAGCAACCAACCAAGCTCCCCCATCCCTGGAATTCTCTAGGCAAGAATACTGGAGTGGGTTGCCTTTGGTTGCTGGAGGCAAATTCCCCAAGTTTTGTTCTTTGAAATTACTTTATTTGTCCCCCCTTTCTTTTGTTAAGGAGAGATGGATCTACATATAAAACTCTTGGGTTGACTTTTTAAGAATTTATATTATTGCTTTGTCCAGTAATGTATTATACAATTATTTTTAATTGGAAATCAGCCATCATGCATATTGTTGTTTCATTGGAAGTAATGTATCTATTGTTACTGGGTGCTTTTATTTTTATTTTTTTATTTTCAGTAATTTGACTATGAAGAAGTTATGTGTGTTTTGCTTTATAGTACTCTGTCTGGAGTCCACTGGAGGGTCTTGGATATGTAAGTTAATGTTTTTCAGTCATTTTCAATCATTCTCTGCCATGTTTCTTTCTTTAAATAAGTTTTTTTCCTACCCTACTCTCTGTCTTCTCTTTCTATACTCGTGGTAGGCTTGATGTTGTCCCACAGATCTCAAGCATTTCTCTAGTTTTTCACTATTTTTGCCTCAGTTTGAATACTTTCTATTGACTTTTTTTTCCATCTTAAGCAAGAAGTGTATTTAAACAGCAAGATGCTTGGGACTTTGTGTTCTCATTGCTGGGAGCCTGGATTCAATTCCTAGTTGGGGAATACAAGATGCTTGACATGAAGGGAAAACTATGATTCTTTTATTTCAGGCTAATTTACTTCTGTTTAAAGGCTGCTGCTGCTGCTGCTAAGTCACTTCAGTCGTGTCCGACTCTGTGAAACCCCATAGACGGCAGCCCACCAGGCTCCCCTATCCCTGGGATTCTCCAGGCAAGAACACCGGACTGGGTTGCCATTTCCTCCTCCAACGCATGCAAGTGAAAAGTGGAAGTGAAGTCGCTCAGTCGTGTCCGACTCCTAGCGACCCCATGGACTGCAGCCCACCAGGCTCCTCCGTCCATGGGATTTTCCAGGCAAGAGTACTGGAGTGGGTTGCCATTGCCTTCTCGCAGATTGCTCTATATACAAAAAATGTATAATATTATTCTTGATTTTACAATGATAAAGGAAGAGCATTAAAACTGCCCAACTGGGCCAAATGTATAAGGATTTTTATGTTATTCCTTTTTGGTTGAATAGTGAGTATGAAATAACTTACTGGAATATAAAGATAAGAGCTGAATGAACATGTCACTAATGGAGAAAGGTGGGTATTTTCACAGAACTAGCATTTCCCCCATCCCATCTCCATTTGGTGTTGATCAAAGCATAACACTGGCCATTTACTTTTTTTTTTTAATGCAGTATGCTTGAGTATATACACAAGTAACTATGTACAATAAAAGAATGGGGAGGAGGAAAATGAAAGCATAGAGAAAAATATTCTGCAGTAGTTAGGATGTGGTAGGACCAACTTGGGTTTTCTAATTGTGAACAATGTTGTCTGGAGTAAAGTAGGATATTCCCCTTTCAGTAGACATCTCCTGTCTGCTGCCAGAACACATCACTTGCACCTTCAGCTTTCATTTCCAGCTGGTACATCTGTTTCATTTCCAGCTGGTACATGAGCAGGTACATCTGTGTCATCCATTGTTACCTAGCAGTCTGGAATCTAGTCTGCCTCACTGACAAACAACGTCATTCACAATAGGCTTCGTTAGTTGCTAAGTGCTGTATGCCTCTTAATCTTGAAGTGCACCAAAGAACCATCCAGTCCAGCCAGCTTCAAGTTACCATATCATTGTTCTCAATCTTAACTCCTTCCTTGGGCTTTTCTTCAGGCCCTGGGGAGTGCTGAATCCCTCTCAGTTGCTATTTCATGAAATAGGTACCAGGTCCTTATCTAATGAGGTGTCCTATTTATCTTTCTTCAAGGATACTTTTCTGACTCCAGTCTGCTGTTAAATTCACTTAATGAACTGTGTGTGTGTTTATGATATAGACTTTTTTCTGAAAGCATCAGTAGCCTTTTGTTTAATATAGTATTCATATCTCTGTCAGAATCCCCATCTCCTCCTCATGTTGCCTACTTCTTCTACTGGAGCCTTTAGCCTTTTAATTTTTTATTTTATCTTTACTTAAAGTCTCTGACCAATAACCCCACTCTCTGGGTCATGTCTGGGTCTTCCCTCTTTGTATATTCCTTCATAACTATGATTTACATTTTCTTCTTTGTGTGTTGTAAATTTTATGGTACTAGACATATAAACACAGTAGAAATGATATAAATATTATTTATTTTTAGAAAAAATCTAGAGTGAAGAACTAAATAAATCTGATCTCTCTTTGAGATGTTTGAATTTTGTTGCAATTTATTTTGACCACAGGCTTTAAGTGTCTTAAAACTGGAATTAGAATTTACCTATGGTAGGCTTAGGATCTGGGCACTAGTGAGATTCATAGATCCCCATGCCTCTCTGTCCTACTACTAGCTTTCTAAAATGTGAAGATCTCTCAGCTCTTGCAGCCTGGTTCCCAGCTCTTTGTGTTTGGGGGAAATTTTCTGCATTCTCCTTTAGTCCCACTATACTTAAGGCCATCTTTTTGCCCAGAATGCCTTAAAAGCACTCTCTTTCTCAGAACTCTTGTCTGTCTGCAACTCCGAGGAGCTGAAATCCTGAGTTGAAATTGATCCCTCTCGGTTCTCCTCTCCTGCTTTCAAGCCTTTGGTTGACTGCCCCTGAACACTCAGTAATCACCTAAGCAATAGCGTTGGTGAGCGAATGCGGATTTACTCTGCCACCGGGAGCTCAGAATTCAAATCTATCCCAGCAGGCCTTAACACTTTGTTTAAAATTCTGCTGATTTTCTGTCTATGGGGAAATTTTTCTTTTCCTCCTAGTCAACCAGGGAGGGAGCAACTTTGTATGTTTTCTTTCCTATGAAGTGTTCCTCCCTGGAATTGAATTTATTTAGAGATTCTTTGACAGAGAAGGCAATGGCACCCCACTCCAGTACTCTTGCCTGGAAAATCCCATGGATGGAGGAGCCTGGTGGGCTGCAGTCCATGGGGTCACTAGGAGTCGGACACAACTGAGCGAATTCACTTTCATTTTTCACTTTCATGCATTGGAGAAGGACATGGCAACCCACTCCAGTGTTCTTGCCTGGAGAATCCCAGGGATGGGGGAGCCTGGTGGGCTGCCGTCTCTGGGGTCACACAGAGTAGGACACGACTGAAGCAACTTAGCAGCAGCAGCAGCAGAGATTCTTTGGAATGTCACTTTTCTGAGGGATTCAGGAAAACAGATTTTGCACCTTAGTTGGTTTGGCTTATTTTGGGGAGAGTTATGCTTTCTTATAGCATTCTGCTTCATAATTGGGCATGGAAACATTTCTTGATACAATTGTTAATGGATTGGAGGGACATAGGAGGACAGTATCTCATGTGTTTTCAAGTTCCAGATATATTTCTGATTTTCTACTCCTTGTTGAATTCTTCACTAATTTTTTTTAACATCTCTGTTTTCTCAAATGTAAAAAGAGGAAGATAAAGAATGCCTAATTTATAAATGTTTTGAGAGGATTAAATGAGTTATGATGATATCTAAAATATAGTTAAAATTATATAAGTGCTTGTTATTTCTATTTTTATTTGGAATAGAGCAAAGGTCTGTTTCTCATTTACTTCTTGCTTTTGTTCAGAAAGCATTATGATGTGTTAAAAAACCTCAGCAAGATGGAGAGGGGATCAAGAAAATTAACTCCCACTTTGTAGAGGGTACCACTACCAATTATTAAAACAAAGGGTATTTCCATAAATAGTATTTAATCAACCTGAATAACACTTTCTAGTTGCTGGTGAGTTAGGTGCTTCATCAGTGGAATTAGGTACTTAGTTGAGTGGGGGAGAAAATATGCTATTATAGAAATTAAAATAATTGAAGGGTTAATCAGTCCCTCTGGCTTTGAGAAACATATCATCATTGCTGGTCTATGTTCCTCCTGGAGTTGGTGGAATGCCCTATAGAACAATGCACAGCTGATACTCAGTTTTTCTTATGTCATCCCTCAAGGAGCAATGCCTGGCTATGCTTAGATCGAGGTTCCTGAGATCCCCTATAAATGAAAGAAAGAAAGCTTCAGATGGAACATCTTTTTAGCATCCAGTTTTTTCCTCTTCTTAGTCTCTAAAGTCTTTCCTTCTTTCAAACTTTCTGTATTTCTTATTACCAGTATAGTATTTTCCAGTTATCATCCCATTTCTTCCTTTCTTATATTTCAAGCCAAAACAACAACAATAATAATATATTGTTTCTTAGAGAGATAAATGGATTATGTTCTTCATGAGTATATTTTCTTAATTATTCAGGAGTCCAAAACCATTGAACATATTACATATTGAAAAAAGCCCCTAAAAATTAACAACAAAACTCCCGAAACTTAGAATTATCTAAGTCAGGTCTAACCTGTCAGAATTGTAAGCTGAAAAAACTGTGGCTCTGATCAACAAACACTTGCAATTCCTGACATTCAGGGCTATGTTTTCTTAGATCTTCTCAGGCTGTCCTGGGTCTCTCAAATTATTCAAAATGTGATCAGCTGCCAAGTTAATGTGTTTATTCCTATTGCAAGTATTGAACTGCTCCGTTTATCTCCCAGCCTCATTCTCCTCTAAGACCTCCCAAAACACTCAGATTTCAGCCCCTCTCTTTCCCCCTCTCTCTTCCTCCCTCTCTCTCCCCCTTCCTCACCTGCCCTCCTTCTCTCTCTCTCTAGCGGCCCCTCAACTCCGCAGCATCACACACAGCTGAGAGTAATGCAATATACCTATTCTATGCACCGTCAGGTTTGTGACTGCTAATTCAGGGAGGGCTAGCAGGGCTAGGGGCTCTTCCAAAATAAACAACAACTTAGGGGTAAGCCTGGCTGCACTCATAATGAATTTGCCAAGAAACAAAGGCTTTCTGCAGGATACAGTTTGTATCTTTTCTGAAGGGAAAATTGAAAGCGGGCAGCCTGTCCTCCTCCCATCTGTTCGTGTGCCCTCCGCTAGGTGAGCAACACCATTGGTCACACAGTCGGGTCCATCCGTGCCACCGATGGATTGTGTCCTCACGGCCTTATTTTCAAGGTTGATACTCTCTGAGGCAGAGAGCAGGCATCCATAGAGGACAGGAAGGAGCACAACTCTCCAACCCCATAGATAATTGCCAAAGGCAGCTGAGTTCAGGAGCCCCACCTTGTAATGTGCTGCCAATTATTTATATGCTTATAAATCATCTTTTAAATACTAACAAGGGCTAATAAGCCTTAGCTGCCAGTTACCATGGTAACTGACCAGTCCCAAAAGGGAAGGAGGCTACTGACATATGGACTCTGGGTCAACGGTCCAGTATCTCCTGGGACCGATGTTTATACTCCCGCACATGAAGCTGTTTTGTTCAAGTACAAACTAAAATCACGTGAACAAGGAGGCACAGGGACATGATGAAATGTCTGCTTTTCCGTGGTGGCTCAGAGTGTCTAAAGGGCATAGAATTGTGTCCAACTTCTTACAAGCTACAGAAACAAGCTGCCCTAACTTGTTAAGTGACAGTGCCTATGTCCAGCCATACAGCTGGTCTACCCCGGCCACCTGCTATCAGATATTTTATTCCCCAAAGCTTCCTGGGCTGCTTGGCTCTACCACTCTGAACAGATTTTCTTAATACATTCAGTGTGCTGTTGCAAATAGATGATAAATTACTTGTGGGATGCTTAGTAATATTTAGTGAGATGCAAGAAATGGCTCCCAGCAAACTGAAGGCATTTTCTTTCTTTTAAAAGCACAGTGGGGAGGCAACCACCCATGACTCAAAACTCTAGAGTAGAAAAAGAAAACCACCTTCTGTTTCTAACTGGCTTTCCAAACTGGGTCTAGGGAAGTTCATCACAGTTTGTGTCAGGTATGAGATGACAGCTCAAAGAAGCTGATCATTACAGGGCATTAGTGAACAGTGGCCCAATCAAGCAATAGAGAAATATGATTGTAATCTTTTGCTGTGACTGACCCAGAAATGCCTTTTTCTATAACTTCTACGAGATGCTAGTTTTCAATAGATAGCTGAATTACTGATACCATAAAGAAGTTTCTCACCCTTCAGCAGGTGTTTGAATTGATACCTTTAACCTCTCAACTGCCTTGTGTCGGGCAAAGAATATGAGTTTTAGATCAAGATTTATTAGTATTGCTACCATTTAAGTGCCTTTCCTCATCTGAAGGATGGAGGAAATGGAGGAAGCTCTTGGTAACTCTTTAGATTATGATGAAAATCATGGTAGTGGTGGGAATATGTTACTCCCTCTAGCTTGGGCTATTTTTCTGGTCTCTCTACATCCATTATAGTATAGAGAGGTAAGGCTTCAGAGGCTGCATGAGAGATTTATGTAATATATCTATTCCTTTCATATCTTTGGGCTTCCCTGATAGCTCAGTTGATAAAGAATCCGCCTGCAATGCAGGAGAACCCAGTTTGATTCCTGGGTCAGGAAGATCCCTGGAGAAGGGATAGGCTACCCACTCCAGTATTCTTGGCCTTCTCTTATGGTTCAGCTGGTAAAGAATCTGCCTGCAATGCCGAAGACCTGGCTTCAGTCCCTGGATTGGTAAGATCCTCCAGAGAAGGTAAAGGCTACCTACTCCAGTATTCTGGCCTGGATCATCCATGGAGTTGCAAAGAGTCAGCCACGACTGAGCGACTGAACTGAACTGAACTGAGCAACTTTCACTTTCATATCTCTAATTGCTTATATGCCCATTTTACCTTGGAGTTATGCATATGCCAGTGCTGGGAACTACCTTTTCCTGCCATTGTTACTTTTCTTTTCTTTTTTCTAAGAAGTATAGCACCAAAAACCTTTATTTTAAAAAAGGCATTGTATACCATTTGTGGTTCAATTTTGGTTTGGTTTAATTTTGGTTTAATTTTGTAGCACTTAAGAATTCAATTAATTTAAACTGAAAAAAAAAAAATTCACCCGTTTCTTTCACCTCTCAGCCTCCCCAACCACTGGCAACCATGAGTCTGTTCTCTGCATCTCTGACCTTGGAGATGATATCCAACACGAAAGAGAGATCATGTGGTATCTGTCTTTCTCTGTCTGACTTATTTCACTTAACATATTGCCCTTGAGCTTCATCTACGCTGTTGCAAATGGTAAGATTTATTTTTTTTGGCTGAATAATATTCTATTGTATTTAAGTACCACAATTTATTTATTTATTAATCTGCCGACAGACACAAGTCATTTCCATATCTTGGCTATTGTACATAATGCTGCAGTGGCCATGGGAGTGCATATATCTTTTTGAATCTGTGTTTTCATTTTCTCTGATAAATACCCAGAAGTAGAATGGCTGAGTTATATGGTAGTTCTGTTTTTAAGTTTTGGAGGAACCTCCATATTGTTTTCCATAGTGACTTCACCAATTTAAATAGCCCACCAATAGTATACAAGGATTCCTTTTTCTCCACTTTCTTATCAGCACATATTATTTCTAGTCTCCTTGGTAACAGTCATTACAGGTATGAAATGATATTGTGGATTTAGTTTTAATTTCCTTGATGATTACCAGTGTACAGCATCTTTTCATGTACCTGTTGGCCATCTGTATGTCTTCTTTGGAAAAATCAGATCTTCTGTTCATTTTAAATGGTATTATTTGTGTGTGTGTGGTTTTTCTTTTTTTTGCTGTTAAGTTTTATATGTTCTTTATGTATTTTAGAAACAACCCCTTATCAGATAAATGATTTATGTATATTTTCAATGATTCAGTAGATTGCTGTTTTATTTTGTTGATGATTTTCTTTGCTGTACATAAGCATTTTTAGTCTGATATAACCCCATTTGTTTATTTTTTGCTTTTTCTTTTGGTTACTTATTTGGCCTCTGTTAGTTGCTCAATTGTGTCCAACTCTTTGAGATCCCAGGGACTGTAGCCCATCAGGCTCCTCTGTCTATGGGATTCTCCAGGTAAGAGTACTGAAGTGGGTTGCCATTTCCTTCTCTATTATTTGGCCTCTACTAGTCCTTATTCCAGTCTCTTATGCTTGCTGTTTGAATACTCAGATCAAAATTAGAATCTTTACAAAGGAGCAAAAGTAATGTCAAAGGCTTTGGTGGCATATTACACAGGGTTATCCCCAAAATGGGCTTCCCTGGTAGCTCAGCTGGTAAAGAATCTGTCTGCAATGTGGGAAACCTGGGATCCATCCCTGTGTTGAGAAGATCCTTTAGAGATAGGAAAGGCTACCCACTCCATTATTTTGGCCTGGAGAATTCCATGGACTATATAGTCCATAGGGTCGCAGAGAGTCAGACTCAATTGAGTGACTTTCACTTTTACTTACATCTTCAAAATCAAATATTCTGGTCTGGCAAGAGCAGAATGACTATGTGAGTAATAATTCAATGGAAAAGAATGTGTAGGACTGAGGAGAGGTCCCCCAAAGATCAACTGTGTTGAAAACATTGTCAAAATTTAAACACTGCAGAAATGCCCAGACGAAAGGGCAGTCATCCATGTGAATTGTGGAGAAAAGTTTACGAAGGAACTTAAGGGCCTTTGGCTTTGCTTCAGTGGGTTGGTGGTGAGGTTTGCAAGGTGAGGGAGTAATTTGTAAGTTTATGCATGACTGACTTAATAAGTAACCAAGTCATCTGAAATGTCAAGGAAAAGCAGACTAACCTCCCATGCAGGTGGGAATTTATACCCCTCACCCTGTCCTTTTTATTTGGCATGGCCAAGTGGAAAGAGAGGAGACTGGGAAACAGGACTCCAGCTCTGCTTGTGGTTCCTTATAGCTGTGAACCTTTTGACACGATGTTGCTTATTTCTGGGTCTAAGTTTTTATACCCTCTTCATGTGCTTCATAAAGATATTTGAGTTTATACCAATATTGTTAGTGTGTGAATCTATTAAAGTTGAAAGTCTCTAAATAAACTGTTATTAGTGTGGAAGATTTAGTATTACTAGGGATATTAATGGCCCCTTTTGTCTTCTGGTGGTAGACTATGACTCTCAGAATTGAGGAGAAAACAATAGTGAGTAAAATATAAGGAGAAATTGACTGCTCTAAACCCAACTATAAAGTTCTTGAATGAAGACAGGAGAATGGGATAATTTTTAAAAGAGAATAAGTAGATGTCAGTGGGATGGAAAGAGGAATTAAAAGAGTTGGGTGTGGGGTGACAGATGAATAGAGGGCTCCTCTGGAGACGTGGTTCAGATCCCGGCTCGGTCACCAGCTGAGTGATCTGCAACAAGCTACTTAATCTTTCTTAGACTGGAACTACTCATCCACTAACAGAAAGATTTTTTTCAGATAAAACTGAAAGTGGAACTCAGTGTATGAAAGCAGCTTAGAGTCTTGTTTCTTTTGTTGAAACCTTTCTTGACATTCTCTTTACTCCCACTCCACACTGTGGCCCTGGGTCACCTGTTTAAAAATCCAAGAATTTGGAGAATCCTAGTTTGAAAACCGGGGAAGTAGATGGCATCTTATGGTCTTTCTAATGGTATCATTCTTGTGTTTGAGATTCAGACACTCCTAGAGAAGTTTGAATTCCCTTGAGAAGAGAACTAAATTGTATGTTAAAAATTTACTCTGATGGAAAAGGTAGGTGATTGTCAACTAAGCTTATTGTTGACTGGCTGGTTTGAAAACAAACATCTAGAAACAATATTCACTGTAAAAGAAAGATTAGTTCATGGGGAATTAATGCCCCCAAATCAATACTCTTCTAAAAAACAGTCATATAAATAGAGTAGGAAGAGGAACTGTGACAATACTGCATGAAAATAACTTGGATCAGAAGACAGAACTATATCTATTCCTTGATAGCCAATGCAGTCTGAGCAAGTTTACAACCTAGAGGGCCAGTACACCCCAACATACCCCAGCAACATGTTGGGAGGGATTTAATTTCTGCTGGTTTTTTCACTCTAATTTTGTTCCATTCTATCTCCCTTTCCTCAATGATTCAGTGAGGTTTGTAGTGGGAAATACTGAATTCAGCGACCCACTCCTAACAAGAGATACCTTGACAGACATCTGACCAGGTTCATTCAACTTTTTGCAGCAGCAGGTAAAGGGTGGGTTTGAGGGCTAGGTACTGAGGAAGTCCCCTGCCTTTCCTATGAATTTATCATCAATCCCAGTCTGATAAGTAACTACTGTATAACAGAAGGAACTCTATTCAATACTCTATAACTCTGGGATGACCTATATGGGGAGAGAATCTAGAAAAGAGTGGATATATGTATGCGTATAACTGATTCACATTGCTATATACCTAACACTAACACAACATTGTAAATCAATTATATTCCAATAAAAATTAAAAGCAAAAACAGTACTTTTCCAAAAATGTTCACACAACTCTTTCTTGAGTTGTAGAACAGGATTGCTACTGTTGGACATTTAAAAGTTTTGGGAAAATCCTAAACACTTCACTTTTTGTTTAAGGCTGAAATTTCAATTTCCAAGTTTGAATTATCCCAGAGGTCTGTAAATGCACTGCTAGGTGAGCTATAGAGTTGAGACAACAAATGGAGAAATGCTTCTTTGGGTGGGAAAACACATTTATATGGTAGTCTTCTGACAGCTGTCATCTGTATATTCTTGATATAGTAACAAGCCCATGCGACTTATTGTTCAAATATTTTTTTAATCTTGAAAAGTTTCTATAGCACCCACTTCTATGGTTTTCAGATCAGATGCCCTGGCTCAGGGCTGTAAATTAGACATTTAGTTAAAATCTCACTTAGTGTGTTTGATAATCTTGGAGAGTTGGCTTATTTTATGGCTAATATCTGATGGAACAAATGATGAGTACGAGGAACTGGAATCCTAATTCTTTTCAGCTCCTTCTTATCTATGTAGTTGAAGGTCTCATGGCTTGTCTCTTCCCATTTTTTTTTTTCTGTCCTTCAGTCTTTTCTAGACTCCCTTTGACTTTTCTGTGTGTGTCTGTGTGTGGTATGTATGTGTTATGAAGAGGTGCAAGAGAAGAAAAGAATAGATACTAAGTTTAGAGATTTGGGGAGAAAATGGAAGCATTTTAATTCTAATTTTTATTATTTCAGGTTCTTTGGCCAGAACTGAGCCAGACCCTAAAATGAGTATTTAATTTGGACAAATAAGTGACATTACACCTCTGTAATCTAGAAAGGGGCTTACCGGGTGGCTCAGTGGTTAAAGAATCCACCTGCAATTCAGGAGACCTGAGTTTGGTCCCTGAATCGGGAAGATCCTCCAGAGAAGAAAATGGCAACCGCTCTAGTATTCTTGGCTGGGAAATCCCATGGACAGAGGAGCTTGGCAGGCTACCATCCAAGGGGTCACAAAGAGTCAGACACAACTTAGAAACTGAATAACGACAATCTAGAAAGAAAATGAAGTGTATAGTATATGTGGAGTGTGTATGATGAGTCTGTGCAGAAGTTCAGCCTATATGATTGTGTACGTAGTTTCCTAACATCATCACTCTATTCATGTTCAGTTGCTGATCAGAGTCAGTACAAACCCTTTGTGTTTGACTCTTGTGTATTTCTCTAGATTTTCTATAGATAGACTTCCTTCTAGACACAGTAAACAGCTTGTGGTACCAACCAAGTAGAACAATGTATATATTTCTTCTCCTTCCTCTTCTTAATTTTTAAAAATATTTAGTTCCAGCATCCCTTTTGGGCTTCCCTGGTGACTCAGACAGTAAAGAATCTGCCTGCAGTTGGGGAGACCCATGTTTGATCCCTGGTTCAGGAAGATCCCCTGGAGAAGGAAATGGCTGCCCACTCCAGTATTCTTGCCTGGAGAATTCCATGGATAAAGGAGCTTGGCAAGCTACAGTCCATGGTATCACACAGAGCCAGACACGACTGCGTGGCTAACACTTTCACTTTAATCCTTTTAAGCAGAAGGTTTTTCTTGAAATTATTTGCCCTGTTCAGCCACCTTGAGAACACTTAATCAGTCCCACCTTTGTGTCTTCTCTCTTCCTCCTGCAGATGACTATTGCAGCATCCAAATTTCTAGTGTGCTAATGTGTTAGTTTGAGTAATATATCCTGTTCTACTAAACTATGAGATTAGAGTTATATCCACTTCTTTCTTGTATCTCTAGCATCTGGCACCTGGTTTTATATATAAATAAAATATATGTATGTATATATACACAGTGCTATTTAAAATATTATAGTACTATTAGAATATATATACATAAACACACAATATTATGAGAAATTTCCATCTTGCAGAAGGCTCAGAGCATCTAGTTACTGTTAGATTAACTGGGTTCTGCATGTGATATGTTGGATTTCAGGACTGGCTGGCTGTGAATTATCTCTTGAAAGTATAAAGCAGGGAGAAGAGAGATCTAATGGAAGGACAGAACTCATGGGTGGGCCACTGAGTCTAGAGGGTGAAGGAATGGCAATAAAGAAACCAACGATCACATCCTTTCTTTGTTGAGATGGTTTTAGGAATGAGGCAAGCCCGACCTTAGAGAAGGGGGCTCAGAAGAGAATTGCGCTAACCTGGGGCTGATTAAGGCAGTGTCAATAAAATGAAGTTGTGGTAGTATTCATGGTTTAAAAACATTACAGAATTGTTTTCCTAAGGCCTTTGGGCAAATCCTGATTTGATCCAACAGTATCTGCTTGGCTCCAAACTCATGGACATCTGCTAATTTTTCTAACTGCTTTAATCATTTTGAGGGCTCTGTTTTAGAACCTCTCCAAATCTCCTCCTTCTCACTACTGTCTCAAGTCTTCAGAATCTATGCCAATTTTAATCAAGGTCTAGAAGGATTACCTTATGTTCCAAATTTAGTATTCCTATTTAATATTCCATTCTTTGTCTCATTTAATATTTCAAAATGCAGAGTGGGAATCTTTGAATTTCCATGAGTCAGTGACTTACAGAACAAAATTCGAAATTCAGTCTAAGATCACATGTAAACTAAACAGTAATTTGTGTGTATGTCTGTCTTACTGACTACAATATGGTATTCTTGAGGACAGGGGCTTTGTCTTTTTCAAAAATTGCCCCAGAACTTAGCCTAGTACCTGGCTCCTTTTTTGTTCCTTTTTTCAAAAGTAACTATTTAGGATTAGTTTACTCTTCATATTTGAACAATCCCAATTAGAGTGCTTAGGAACCTTTGAAATGGGAAATTAAGAACAACAACAATAGCAAAAGAGAAAAGGTTTTTAGTACATATACTGGATGCTTTTTAATTTTCAAGTTCCATTTTTTATGGTCCATTGGAGGATATGAGGTAAAGGTAAGGGGAAAAAATGGTATTGTTTTTAAAAAGATAAAGGTATTCAAAGAAGGGACATTTTAAGAACTATACTGAATATGAATTCAAAGTATAGGGAAGGTGAGAGAAAAGGTGAAAACAGACAAAAGACAAGACAGGCATGTCCTTACTTGTTAAAACAGGGCAAACTGTGAGTGATCTTCTAATTTCCTTTGGTCAATATCTGTCATATTTCAGTCCAAGGAGGTCTGGACATAGAGCTTCGCATAAATGAACTGCCACAGTCAGGCTCTGGAGACATAGCTGAACTAGATAGCTAGCTCTTTTTTGTCTTGTCCTCAGAGATCTTGTTCACATATTCCAAAATTATAGCCTTCTCTAAATAATCTATTTATGGTCTCATAGAAATAGATATCGGAGAAGGTGATGACAACCCACTCCAGTACTCTTGCCTGGAAAGTCCCATAGACAGAGGAGCCTGGTAGGCTGCAGTCCACGGGGTCGTGAAAAGTTGGACACGACTGAGCGACTTCACTTTCACTTTTCACTTTCATACATTGCAGAAGGAAATGGCAACCCACTCCAGTGTTCTTCCCTGGAGAATCCCAGGGACAGGGGAGCCTGGTGGGCTGCTGTTTATGGGGTTGCACAGAGTTGGACACGACTGAAGCGACTTAGCAGCAGTAATAGATATGATCGTTTAGATATTCCCTAGTAGCATTTCTTTAGGCTAGTGAACAGATCATTACTGAAGCATCACCCACTTAAGATGAGTCCTGAAATTTCAGTTTATCTCTGATGACTTTAACAGAATAGCTATAAATGGCTGAGAAATATCTTCACACAAGAAGGTTTCAATAGCTTATGAGAAGTTACTGTTTCTTCAGAAATAAGACATAGTGGGAAATGGACATGCCAATGTTGTTTCTGTTTTTAAAGGATGTGGTCCATTTCATCTAGGTTATCAAAGTTGTAGGCATAGATCAGTGTAGCTTCTGAAAACACAGTACCTGGTCTACCCCTAACATCCCACAAAGTCTACCCCTGGTCTACCTCTAACATCTGATGCTGGGAGAGATTAGGGGCAGGAGGAAAAGGGGACGACCGAGGATGAGATGACTGGATGGCATCACAGAATCGATGGGCTTGAGTTTGAGTGACCTCCAGGAGTAGCTGATGGACAGGGAGGCCTGGGGTGCTGTGATTCATGGGGTCGCAAAGAGTTGGACACGACTGAGCGACTGAACTGAACTGATTATGTAACCTTGCACAAGACTTTTAAAATATCTGGATCCCAGTTATTCCGTTTGTAAGATGAAAGGACTGGATTCATGCTGGCTATGGCCCCATCTAATAAAAATGGAAACTACAGCTAAACCTGTGTGATCTAAAATCATGACTTAGGGCATATAAGAATAGCTTATTGAAGCGATCTAAGCTAGCCTGTTTTTTGTTTCATATAAAGGAAACAGTTTAGAGTCTCATCAATAGGAAAAATAATAGCAAGTTAAACATCTCTTTGTTTTGAATTGGTTTACTACTTGGTAACACAGAAATCTTGGATTATAAATTTGAATTTTTTATCTAGAAATTAAGGACACTTTTTTCCCCGTAAAATTCAGGCAAGGAAAGACATGGCTAAGAGTTGGGACACTGACATATAGTACATCATAACACTCTGTCTGGCTTTGCCTAGGCAAGAGATGATCAGTGCTTTACAGAGCCCCGAGTTCCAGGTGACAGAATGAAATGGCTAAAAATACAGTAAGGATGTACTAAATCTCATGCTCATATCTGATTATCTGTAGGATTTGCATTTGTCAAATATGAAAACTTGAGCTCAGAAACCATGTGTAATTCCAGAGATAGCACCAGACATGTTAGCCTTCCTTCTGTAAACATCTCTCCAAGACTTGGAGTTCAAGGTTTCGATCTTCAGTTCTCTGGTACTTCATTTGCCTCATCTGGAGGCATGTGAGCATGACTGAGAAGCAAACCTGAAATTTAAATTGTGCCAGTTACATAGTTGCATTAGTACTGAGTTATTGGACTGAAAGGTATCTGGTTAATAAGTCACCAACTGTCCAGTTTTTGACACTTTTGTGGTGGAAATATTTTTGCATGTGTGCCTGTACGTGTGTGGGGGGTGTGTCTAATGTTCCATAGCTTTTCAAATTATATGTTAAATGTTTCTTGGGGAAAATGATGATTTAGTGCTAGTTACTAAAGGTAATTTTTTTCATTTGTGAAATGCTTGAGTAACAGCAGAATCTCCAACTATATTTGCACACTGGAGTGACTATTATAAAATGGCATTTTAGGGAATAGATTTCATTTCAGTTGTTTACCATAAAATATCAAACATGTATTTATACCATTCCTTTCATAAAGGTCCATCATCTGCTAATGATGAAGTTAGGGCCTGTGATGTTAGAATTTCTCTTGGGAACATGGAAGTCCCATTATACATGTAGCAATCATCTCTCTATTCATCTGCTGATGAATCTCTCTAATCATCTGTTGAATTAGTGTCAGGCCTAATGGAGCTCTGGATAAGGCAGAGGCAACATTTGGAGAGGAGACCACCCCTCTCCTTCAGGGTGTTTATCACCTCATTGCATACATAGAGATGTCCTAAGCTTGCTCTACCCTGAGTTCCCATTATCCTTTGGTATCGATCCAAACCACTTAGTGATGAATACAGGCAGCACTCTCCTTCTATTTAAAGGTCTTAAATATCTGTTATTATTTTTATGTTTATTATCTTAATACCTGCCATTTATAATAACTTTCTCTCAAAGAGCTCTCTGGAGTACAATAGGGTGTCAAGTGAAGACAAATGAATGTGAAAGCACTTTGTGCTCTACAGATGAAAGGAGATGCATTCTGGACCTGCTCTTCTCCAGGAACAACTTTCCTTGCTTCTTCCTTGTTTGCTTGCTCCAACATGGCAAACCTTACCCAAGTGCAGCTCTTAGACGCTTCTCTTCTTTTTATTTCCCCCACACACAGGCACATGCATTTCAACTCTCACCTATATCCTGATTATGCCCCCAATCTGTGTTTCACTACTGGATCCTTTATTAAAGCCCTGTTCCATATTTATAACTATCTTTTGTAAATTTCTTCTTTAATATTTAAACAAATGTAGCATTCCCAACATAAAGCTCATTATTTATTTATCATTAGAAAAACTATTCTATCACTTTATTTGATATTCAGAATGCATTTTGAAAGTACAGATTTTTTTTTTAATGGTCTGATCTGAGGTAGAAATAGATTAGAATAAAGGTTTAAGAAAATCAAGGGCAAAGGGTCATGATGAACAATCAAATTCAGTGAGTATAGGATAGGCTGGAATATTTTGAACTCTCTAAGACTTTGAAGATGAGATCTAGTGAGAACTAGTTTAAAAACAAGAGTTATATTAAACAGAAATTTAGGACAAACTTTAGGAAGGTCCACTTTAGCCTAGGTGTTATGTGTATTTTATATATGTTCCAAAGTGCAAATCACATTTTTAGAGTGGACATTAGAGAACAATTAATGGTGTTCTTATGAGTAATTTTAAATATAAGCATTCATATGAAAAGGATCACATGGTTTCCTTCCAGAATGTTTCCTTCTGAACTATGCACATCTGGGAAACTCATACCGATTGCGCTGATGCAGCCGAATCCATTAAGGAGCGCACTCCCTCCAGGGCTGTACTATGCTTAGTTGTTCAGTCGTGTCCAACTCTTTGTGACCCTATGGACTTAGCCTGTGAGGCTCCTCTGTCCATGGGATCTTCCAGGCAAGAAGAGTGGAGTGGATTGCCATTTCCTTCTCCAGGGAATCTTCCCAACCCAGAGACTGAACCCAGGTCTCCCTCATTGCAGGCAGATTCTTTGCCACCCGAGCCACCAGGGACAGCTAACCAAATGGCAGACCAGGTGATTAGGAGGAATTAGTCCCCTCACCCACTCGATTTCTCCCTTCTTTTCTTTTAAAACCTTTGAATCACTGAGTGTCCTACTACTCCCAGCATGGCTCCTCTCTGCTTGGGGACCCATTCTTCCCTGCCCAAGTGCTTTGCTCCCAGATGTTGGCTCCTAATTTGTCATTTATCCTTTTGTTAGCCCTCCTCAATTTTACCCTACACTCATTTCTAACTGTATATATCCAAAATATCCCTAAGGACCCCTCCCCAAGTCTTATCTTCTCTTTTAGGACAAACTCACGTGCCATCTCTTTCAGAAAACCATCTTGCCAGTCTGGATTAGATGGTATCTTTTCTGTGGACACAGTAAAATGGAGGTGCTTGTTTAGTTTATAATTATTGTCATTGCTTAACTATTTGTATTTCTTTCCCAGCTGTTCACGCTTTGAGAGCAGAATCTTTCCCTGGGCTTCTTTATGACCTCATTGCATAACATCCTGATTGATGCATAGAAGGTTAAAGTGATCTTCTTATGTTTGAATGTCTTTGTATTTAGGACACTTTACTCAAAATTGCAGGCTTAATCATATACAATTTTTGAATCATTCACCAGTCCATTTGATGATCTTTTCCCAACAAGGTTGAAATTTCTTATTACAAAGCATCTTATTATAGAGACCATACTGAATGGTTCCCTTAGATCTTTCAGAATTCCCAATTACATAGTAGGTGATCAATAAATTTGTATTTAATTAAATGATAAAAAGTCATTGCTAATAGTATTGAAAACCAAAACTAATGTAACCCAGGTTGTTAGGGGTGCAAAGAGGTGAATTATCATGTAGTATTATTTCTTACGGAGAAGGTAATGGCAACCCACTCCAGTACTCTTGCCTGGAAAATCCCATGGATGGAGGAGCCTGGTGGGCTTCAGTCCATGCGGTCATGAAGAGTCAGACACGACTGAGCAACTTCACTTTCACTTTTCACTTTCATGCATTGGAGAAGAAAATGGCAACCCACCCTAGTGTTCTTGCCTGGAGAATCCCAGGGACAGGAGCCTGGTGGGCTGCCATCTATGGGGTCGCACAGAGTCGGACACGACTGACGTGACTTAGCAGCAGCATTACTCCTTAAAAGTGATCATTTTTTCCCCCAAGAAACATAATTTTACTCAATTGCTGTATACAGTAGATTGTATCATATCTGCTGATGAATAAAAATCCTATTTAAGAGATAATAGGTCACCTTGCAAGATTCCCTTTACTTTCTTATACATTTTCTTCTCTCATTGTCAGTGTTGGCTCACACTCCTTCTTTTTCACTTAGGGCTGTCACAATCCAAGTCTTCACGCCTGCTTATCATTTTCTCTATCATCCTTCCTACCAAGACCACCTGGCCCTTATATCCAAGCTAGATATTTCCTCTATCACAGCTCTAACTGTAATCTGTTTTTTTCTGAAACAGCCAATATTACTGGTATCAGCTCATTCTCAGTGCTTCCAAACATCGCAAAATGCTCCTTTAGCCACTTAACCAACCCGACTCTATCCTAAGATCAATACTCTGTCATGCTTTCTTGCAGTAGAAAAGGAGAACACCACTGAAGACAAAAAGACTCTCATTTTGATTTTGTTACTGAAGAAAAATGTTATATGAAAATTCTATCTGATAAATTGTTGGACATGGGTAATGGGAATATTTACCAAGTGTATTAGAAATTGTGTATATTTGGAATTCTCCATATTGTTTATATTTGTGTATGTAATTATATAAAATTTTGCTGTATTATCATTTCTCTGTTTTCAAGCAATATCTATTACTTGCATAAAATTTTTTAATAGGTATAATCAGTTCAGTTCAGTCACGCAGGTATGTCTGACTCTTTGCAACCTGTGGACTGCAGCATGCCAGGCTTCCCTGTCCATCACCAACTCCCGGAACTTGCTCAAATGCATGTCCATCCAACCATCTCATCTTCGGTTGTCCCCTTCTCCTCTTGCCTTCAATCTTTCTCAGCATCAGGGTCCCTTCCAATGAGTCAGTTCTTCCCATCAGGTGGCCACAGTATTGGAGTTTCAGCATCAGTCCTTCCAATGAATAGTTAGGACTGATTTCTTTTAGGATGAACTGGTTAGATCTCCTTGAAGTCCAAGGGACTCAAGAGTCTTCTCCAATACCACAGCACAAAAGCATCAATTCTTCACTGCTCAGCTTTCTTTATAGTCCAACTCTCACATCCATACATGACCACTGGAAAAATCACAGCTTTGACTGCTGCTGCTGCTGCTGTTGCTTCAGTTGTGTCCGACTCTGTGAGACTCCACAGATGGCAGCCCACCAGGCTCCCCCGTCCGTGGGATTCTCCAGGCAAGAGCACTGGAGTGGGTTGCCATTTCCTTCTGCAATGCATGAAAGTGAAAAGTGAAAGTGAAGTCGCTCAGTCGTGTCCAACTCAGCGACCCCATGGACTGCAGCCTACCAGGCTTCTCCATCTATGGGATTTTCCAGGCAAGAGTACTGGAGTGGGATACCATTGCCTTCTCCGACAGCTTTGACTAGACTTTTGTTGGTAAAGTAATGTCTCTGCTTTGTAATATGCTATCTAGGTTGATCATAACTTTTCTTCCAAGGAGCAAGCATCTTTTAATTTCATGGCTTGCACTCACCATCTGCAATGATTTTGGAGCCCCCAAAAGTAAAGTCTTTGTGACCCCGTGGACTGTAGCCCACCAGGCTCCTCTGTCCATGGGATTCTCCAGGCAAAAATACTGGAGTGGGTCGCCATTTCCTTCTCCAGGGAGTCTTCCTGACCCAGGGATCAAACCCAGGTCTCCCACATTGCAGGCAGACGCTTTAACCTCTGAGTCACCGGGGAAGTCCTAAAAGTAAAGTCTGTCACTGTTTCCACTGTTTCCCCATCTATTTGCCATGAAGTAATGGGACCAGATACATAATAGGTACAATGGTCTAAGCTTTTTTTTTTTTTTCCTGTAAGGAGAGATATTATGATTTAATGGGTAAAGATTATGTGGATTATGTTTTTAATTTTAATTTTAGATCTCTTAAGGTACTTTCACAGTTTTGGTCCAAAGGTCATTATCTCTTGCCAATAAGAAATAACAGTTATGAAAGTACTCTCCCATTCAAAAATATCTTTTCTACATATTTCACCTATTAGAGATTAATTGGGTTTGGGAAGCTACTCTTGTACAATATTCCTTCAGAGTTTGGAATTTACCAGTCACTTACACACAGGTATAAATTATCTTAATTAGCTTTTGTCTTTTCTGCCAAGAGAGAATGGGAATATCCATTAGGATGGAGATGAGTTTGGAAAGTATACTGTCGGGTGAATAGAGAGAGAACTGTGGTAGACTGTTTACTGAGGACATACAAAGAAGGAAAGAATGCCCCAGGAAGTTATTGGGTAAGGAACTCCACTCCAATTCTTCTGCTAACAATCTATAATATTCTAGCATCCCTAAAAATTCATCTCAAGCCATGCCTATGGTTCTAGAGCCCCAGACTGGACTGAGCAGAAATCTATTGAAATAGCTAACTGAGGATTGGTCTTTGCCTTGTTATCTGTTTATCCAAGTGATGAATGTTAATTTTGTTTTTGTTTCTTACTTGCTTATAAGTTTAACATAGCTGCGGATTGATCGGATACAATGTGCAGCTGGCCTTAGAGAAACAGGCATTTCTAATCTGATCTATTTGTGTACATGTTTCAGCTATGATGTAAAGGATTAACATCCTGACATTATTAGTCAGGCAGCATGGTACAATAGATAGAGCACTTTTTGAGAGCTGTGCTCTCTGAATACTAATCTCAGTGATCCTAAATAACCATGTAAACTCTAATAAGTTTCTGTGTTTCAGCTGCAAAATGGGGGGACTGTGCAAGAAGATCTTCTGGGTCTTTTGCAGCTATAACATTATGCAATTATTTTAATTACATATACTTCCTGATTTTCCTTTAATATCTCTAATTTCATATGAGAGCTTAATGGCTTGCAGTCTCAAAGTGTTTTCTGACAAGTGGTGTAATAATACTTGTAGTATATATCTCACAGGGTTGCAGTGAAAATAAAGTGTAAAATTATGTGTGTCACTATGCATGGTGGACCGCAAAGTCCCAGATTGGTGCATTTCAAATTATTATTAGACATTTTTTTCTTTCTAGTATTACTCTGGTTTAAAAAGACCCATGATACCTCAATGTGCCACCAGCAGAGGGAGACAAGTTCAGATTATATTTCTTCTTGAAACAGAATCAGTTAGCTACTATGTGTACATGTTTTCAAAAATCAAAATGAGATTCATATTATTAGAAAATGTTACTCAGTGCTACATTTGCATATTTATGTTAGGAGAAAAAGAAAGAAAACACAAGGAAAAATATGCAGGGAGGATCTTGATTTGGGGGCTTAGTTTATTACAGAACGCAGAGAGAGCTCTCCTTGTGAAGAATGTCATTCATGTGACAATTTCCTAAGCATGTCCATCTGGAGGTATAGGCTATTTGAGTACCAGTTTAGGAACCAATCCAGAAGTCTAAAAGTAGAATTTCTAAATTTTCTCCCAAACTAGCTTCTTAACTCAACTTTCCCAAGTTATCAGCATGGATCTCCAACCACAACAACAAAAAGTAGAAGACTATTTTGCCTGTCCTTTTTCAACCTCCATAACCAAACAGTTGGCAAATCCTATCAGTCCCCTGTGAAGTTCCTCTGAAAATTGTCACCCCTTTCCCTCTCTCTATTGCTGTTGCCCTGTGGCCTGCTTTTATCATCTCTTGCCTGTCTTATTTCAGAAACTTTATAACTGGTCTTCCTGACTTTGACTTGTCCCGATCCTTCTTTGACTCCATTGCCAGTTAGTTATCTTTTTAAAGCACAGGTCTGATTATGTCACTCGCTTACTCAAAGCTTTTAATGGCTCTTCTTTGCATATAGAATAAAGCCATACTCATTATCATGTCTGTCAAGACCCTTACTGACCCCAACTTACCAAAAACTCAGTCATTTTCCGTTCTAACTTTTTTCTATCTTTACCCCCACATACTTTCCTACAACTTACCTTTCCCAATAATGTAAAGTCTCTAAGGAAAGGCACTCATCCCTCCTCATTTTTAGAGAGCAGTAGTCTATATAATCAACAATCCCTTTCTCATCATGACACTAAGAACTTTATTAGTCTCCTGTCTAGCTGCTCCACTTCATCTTCCTTCTGACCTCTAATTTCCCATTGCCAAAATAACCTCCCGAAGATATCAGTATCTCATCTCCTCTGCAGTCTAAAGTAGGCTTCTAAGTAGTAGATGATAAGGTGAGGTGTGAATCTTCACTCAGGCATTCAGATCTCTTCCTGATTCAGTGTCTCTCTCCAGCCTTCTCTCTCTCCTCGTCCTTGCTAGTCAGGGAAGTCTTCCTCTACTTCCATTCTTTGTTTTATGTGTGTTCTCATGGCCATGCATAGATGTGGCCTTCCTCCAGCCTCCTCTTACATGTGTGCCAAAGATTACTTAAACTACCAGTTTTTCTCCAGGAAGCCTCCTTCTTGATCACCTGTTCTGAAACAGCATTGTGGTGAGATTCTGCTGTCTTCTAACACAGTTCTCAATTACTCACTGATCCATATTATTCTCTGTTCAATGTGTACTCACTTTCCTTCTCTATCTTGGGTATGTGTTCCTGGGTTTGTGAAGATAAGAACCCTGAATTTTACTATTTTGCATTATTTCTCAACACCAGAGAGGACCGGGCATGGTGGTGACTAATTCTGGTCCTTCTTTATGGTGGAGAACAGATTTGAAAGGCCTGCTTTATCGCTGTACAGTGAGCATGTCTGGCCCTGCTCAAGGAGGGGCTTTCAGTAGCATTGCTGTTGTTTAGTTGCTAAGCCATGTCTGACTCTTTGCAACTCCATAGACTGTAGCTCACCAGGCTCCTCTGTCTATGGGATTTTTCCAGGCAAGCGTACTAGAGTGGGTTGCCATTTCCTTCTCCAGAAAATCTTCCTGATCCAGCAATCAAAGCTGCATTGGCAAGTGGGTTCTTCACCACTGAGCCACCAGGGAAGCCCTTCAGTGGCATACCCTTCATCAGATTGCATTAGGGCAGTGAGTCAATTTTGGACATTATTATTTCCCGGGAGCTTAGCACAGTGCCTGTCACATGGTAGACATCCAAAATATTGATTATTTCAATGAATTGTTTTGTGCATAATAACATGACTGATGAGACACATCTTGTGAATCCTCTTCTTCTCATAGAAGCAGTGCTCCTATCTTCACTATTGAAAGCAAAGAGGGCTGAGAATGTGATTTACAGACAGTAAAGAAAGATACCTTTAAGTAGGCAAACTTCTGGGACCCTTTGAATAATGTAATGCCCTAACACTAGACTTGCCCTGCAGCTCAATATTGTCAGTAAACTCTCGAGAAAACATATTAGTGTTATTTACATGATTTACAGCCTCGAGATATTTAACTAGGCATTCCATTTAGATTTAGCAGGATAGCTATTGCCTGCTAAATAAATAGAGATATTAGGTATGGAAGAGAATATTTAGCAAAGTTTAGCAATTTAATAGCGTCTGCTTATCTTGTTAGGGACTTCTTAATCTGTAACAAAATATTTTCGTACACTGACAATTAACATCTAATAACCATATAAAGGGGAAGTAAAGTTTATATCTGAAGAAAAGCATCAACTGGGACACGGCTTTATTTTATTTTTTTCTCTATTTGGTACAAATGACGATCTGCTTGGTATTCTGTCAGTTCTTATTGGATGAGTGGCAGCTTCCTGCAAGGGAGCACCAGAACGGTTCTAGTACAGCATGAGAGAAGGCTGGTTCGTGGAAAAATGTTGACCATTGGCGATAGAACATGGCCTACTGGGAGGAGTCTTACCATCATGAGCAATCCTAGTTAACTCAGCTTTCTCTCCATTCTTATTTCTGTCTTCACCCAAGCCAACCGACACTGGACGACTAAGATTTCCTTCTGTCTCCTTGCTTCCATTATTGTCCTTCCACAGTCCTTTGTCCATTTGGTATTCAGAGCAATCTTTCTAAAATGTAAATCAGATCATGACGATCCCTTGCTTAAAATCTTTGTACTGATCAATCAAGTCACTGGAACAAAAACCTAAATTTCTTACCTCAGAATCTCTTCAGGATGCTCTGTCCTCAATGTCTAACCTCACCTGCTTTTCCAGCTACCTCCCATAACATACACACAAGGTGCAGGCCAGTTCATTATTCTTGTTTTGGTTCCTGGTGTATGAGGTGCCCATTCTTGCCTCAGGGCCTTTGCACATGCCATCTCTTTTATCGAGAAAGGTCTTTTTGCTGATTGTGCATGGCTGCCTCCTTACATTTCAGGGTGTATGTTCCCTTCACCACACCTTCATGCCATTTTCTCTCTGTCACAAATATCTTTGTCCATGGCATTTACTCTCCAAAATAACATTAATATGTATTTACTTGTTTAGTGTCTGTCTCTGCATCAAGGATGTAAGTTCTGTGAAAGTTCTATGAAAACAGAGTCTTGGTCTCTCTTGATTCACTACCTGAGTGAATGAATGGATCATAAACTTACCGGACATGTCAGTATATGGGATTACACACCTGCCTCCACTCTTCCTCATTTCTCCTTGACCTATTCTCTGGTTGTAGGAATCTAGTCATTGCCACAACCACAAATAGAGGATATGATTGCCTGGTTACCTGTTCCTACTAACATCTTGCTGTACTGAAGGTGCTGCTACCACTATCTTTCCAGATGGTGCATTGCTCTTCCCATGTGAGGGGTAGATCAGAAAGAGTAGATGCAGCTTTACTTGGCAGCTGCCACCTCCTTGTGCATGGTGGCAGAGTGGGTAGTCTCAAAAAGAGGGAGGTCCAAGGGCTAGTGAGTATGTGTCTATGAAGTAATTGCGTATCTATGAAAGTTAGTTTGTTGGTGGGGAAGGACCCAAACAGCTGCTCAAGAATCTCAAAGACCAAACTTGGACAAATCTAAGCACTAATACCTACGGAAAGAGAATGAGCGCAAAAAGACGCAGAAGACAAATGAACCACAAAGGCATTAGCTAAAAGCAAACCATGAAAGAACGATTTTTAATTGTGCAGAATATGGCTTGAATGCTCTAACTACTGAGGATTCTATAGTAAAGATTTGAAAAATATTTAACTGACTTGAAGCTGATTGATTTTGTTAGGCACAGAGACACATGCAAATGAAGCTATTGTATTCAAAGGAGCCACGTTCTGAAGGAAATTCACACGAGATAGTGCCATGCTTATGAGCATAAACCAAGATACTTGAATATGGCTAAATTATGATGAAATCATTGAGGATGTCAGAGCAGGAATCCTAAGGAGAAGTATTAACAAGTCTGCATTTCCAGTTCATATGGAAATGCTAATTCCACTTATGTAAGTAAAGCACAGGCATGCTGTTACTATGATTATGACTTTACAACTGTAGAAATGTAGAGTGGTGTATTAATAATATTATAGACATGTTTAGAATAAAATGCAACCAATGTAACTAAGTTAGTTGTACATTCCAGGCTGCATCTGGATTTCTTTCTTGTGAGCCTATTACCTTACAAAGCTGAACAGAAGAATAAACCTTTCATGCTTCTTAGGGTTCTTAGACATTAGCCAGTTTTGGTTTTTGCTGCGGCATTTGTCCCTAGAGAGTGCCAGAATCTTCTAAAGGCTTTTTTTTTTTTTTTTTAAAGAAAGGTACTATGTTATTTTAAAGTAGTAGTTAAGATCATCTTCCTTGGGTGATGATGGCTGTTTTACATGGCTAACACCAAACTTGCCTCACAAATAATCTGAAAGAATATTCATTTTTGCCAGCCCTCTTGGAAGAATGTATATAGTAGTTTGAAGAAAAGTAGCTTGCATAAATTTCAGTAACTCATCTATGTGTTTCTTACTAGGTGTTTCTAAGGAAAGAGAGCAGAGGAATTAATATTGGAATAGATGTGGAGGAGTGACCATTAGGATGAGATCACTTTATACGGACCATCATATTTGTTAGAATCTATTAGATCTCAGTGAGAGATCACGGAGGACAGAAAATCAGAAGGCGCTCGTGAGGGACTGCAAAGGGGAAGGACTCCGAGAGAACATAAGGTTGAAACAAGTTTATAGTATGCCTACAAATAGATTTATTATTGTGTAAATGATGAGATTAACCACCTGAGTGGGCTTGAACACTCAATCATTCTTTTCTCTTATATTCACTAATTATAGAATGTTTCTGCTAAGGCCAAGGGTTGGGTTAGAAACCTGTATTTGAAGTGCCACCTGGACATAAATGATAAATATTAAAAAAAACTTATATAATAAACCATGATTTTGAAATTGTTCAGAAATTCAATCTGAGTTATCAAATATCTAAATTATCAAATTACCTAAATAAGAGAATTTTTAAAATGTTGTGACTTCCCTGGAGGCCTCGTGGCTGACTTCACCTTCCAATGCAAGCCGTGTGGGTTCGATCCTTGGTCGGGGCTCCAAGATCCCATGTGCCTCAAGGCCAAAAGACTGAAATACGAAACAGAAGCAGTACTGTAACAAATTCAATGAAGACTTTTAAAATGGTCCATATCAAAAAAAAAATCTATTAAAAAATATACTGTCCTCTTTTTGTATTTTACTTCTAGTGCACAGGGTAAGTCAATTTAATTTAATAAAAGTTGCCAAGAAATGAACTTTATCTATTGAAAATATTAAAATATTGAAACTATATTGAAAGCATTTAATAATTGCATTATATGATTTTTCTTCATATAAATACGTACTTAAGATTTTACTTTCTTGGGTGCTTAGGCATAGATCTATTGCGATTCTGATTATAATCCTGATCAACATATACATCCTTTTCTCAAAGTGCTTAGAGAGATGAACTCCAGATCTGACTGATCTGCTACAGAGTCCACATTCCAATAACTTTGGTGTGAATTATTTTGTACCCCAATATGTTCATCTTTATTCGTTGTCCTAGGTCTGAACAAGTCTTATAAATAACTTGAGATTACTGGTATAGACAAGTTAACACTCATGTCTAGGCTTATGCAAGGGATATGCTACCACCCCACCATACTTTCACCTACCCTGGAAAAAACTCCTTCTTTCTTTATTCAAAGTGTAGTCCACCGATGCAAGAGAATTTTCATACCCTTGGTATATCTGATCCTTCTCCTCAGCATCTATTGATAGTTCTCCTTGCAGGGTCACATCATTCACCCATCACCATTGATGGAAAGAGATGTTCTAGAAGCTCCGGTCCTCTGTGTCTTTCTTCTTCCTAACATGGGACAAACACCACCCACTCAAAGAAATGTTATATCTAAACACTTGTGTCAGCCAACACTTTGTCTCTGAAAACTCAGAAGCATCCAGCAAGGGATCATGCAGCTTGTTGGCAGCAGTGGATGGGGGTTGATACTCCTTTCCTTGCACTCTTGGCATAGAGTTATGTAATCCTTCCATCTGCATTTGGCACTTGAAGCTCATTTCCCATTGATATTGGGAACCACAGGATTATGAGTTTTGTTGTTCAACCTGCACTTGGCTTAACCAGGTTTTTTTTGCCTTTGCAAAATGGGTTTCAAGTTTTAAATAGCTCATAGTTCCAAATTAGTGGTAAAGCATCATTGGTTTATTATCTGGGATTCTTTATTATCCTTAATATAGGAAAACTTGATTTACATAAATTTAATGTATAGTAGAAACAAAATTAATTGAACTCCATCAGTCTTGAATCAGTGACCCTTTAGATTTCAGTCCTTCCCAAGTTCTTTTCTTACAAAAGAAAAAGGTCTTCCTTCCTTTCCTCACATAATCCATAAGAATGAATCTACTTAGCAGTTGATAAAATATAGCAGATAAATTCTTTGAATAGTCTGGGGGGACAAGGCATGTGTTGGGACAGTAAGCACCTCCACAGACTTGTATTTTAGCGGTGTTTGATAAGGATTCCTAAACATATGTCTTTTGTTTCAAATATCCTTGGCTAATCATTTGTGTAAATAAGAGGAGTAAGTATAATACATGAGTGTGTATGTGTATATTTGTGCATTTACTTGTATGTACATGGAATATTTAGGGAAAGTTATATAAGAGCCTGGAAATTTTTGTTGCCTCCAAATAGGAGAAATGGATTGTCTAAAGACAGGGATAGGAAAGATAACTCCATCTCACTCTACAGGATTCTGTACCACTTGGTTTTGGCACCATGTGAATGCCTTAACTATTTGAATAAATAAAACTAAAAGGAAACAAGTTTTGGTAGGTACACATCCATCCATCTTTTAGGCTCAGCATCGGTACCTAGGGAGATGCTAATAGTTTGGGGCTCTCACGAGTGACTAACACTGTAGGCTCCTCCTGGCCCTTATCACTTGGATTGCCTCCTGGAGTAGCAGGAATGGCAAATGATGGTAGGCTATTTTCCATGCACTGCAGTGCTGGATGTGGCCCCAATGTCACCCTGCAAGTGACAAGCTTTCTGAAACATAAATCTCCTCCCTTGCCTAAGGACGTTTTGAGAAGCAAGCACCAGTAAAAACTTGGGAAGCCACAGCAACGTGCCACTGAAACAATAGTCCTTAGTACCATTCCTCACGTGTGGGACTGAGTAAGGGTTTCCTGGAGAGTGAGGGATCAGGGATCAGCTGCTGAAGCTGGCACTTGGAAAAGACAAACCAAGCATTCACACTCCAGAAAACTCAATACCAGCATTGTGTCCAATCCATCTTTCATGAGGGGGCTCCAAGAGGGGGAGGGGATAAAGGAAGGAGAGAAAATAAACCTTATTAATCCTGTGAAAGACAGTGCAGGAGAGAGGAAAGAATGAACAGATGTGAGCATGAAAAGCCAGTTGCCAGGAATGTTTAGTTTTGAAATCCATTTTGGCTGTTAATCTTCAGACTCCACTGTCAAGTTTGTTCTGTTTTGCATTCCTCATCCCATCTTTCAGCAGCGGTCCCCCTCCACCCCTCAGTCTTTCCTGTCCTTCTCTGCTTCCCTCCCTCCATCTGTCAAGGTTTGCCTTCTCCTGGCGCTCTCTCCTTCCCCGGTCCCTTTTCCTTCTTTCTACACTCTTCGCCTCTCCTTCCCTGGACTCTTTCTGCTAGTCTTGTATAGCTCGAGTCTCTCTCCTTCTCCCCTTGCACAGTACCTCCAAGCTCCATCCCCTCTTCTTAAGGAAATCAGCCAGGCCTCAGATGGAGCTGTTGTCCTGACAACCTAAAGGCGCATCAGGCTTTCATTGAGGCTGGCTGCTGCTGAAGCGGGCAGTTGTGCAAAGCGAGGGGCCACGCTGAGGGGAGGGTGGAGGGGCTGTTGAAATCCGCGGGGGGCGGGGGAGGTGCCGAGCGAGGCAGGGAGGGAGGGACTGGAAGGAGAAACAGGAAGGGGAGGAGGGGGAGGAGGGAGACTCCCGGCTACCCCGCTGCTGTGTGGGTTTCTTTACACTCGCTGGCAGGCTGGGTGCCGGCTCCCTCGCCTACCCGCCCGGGAAAGTGGGTTACGGAGGGAAGAAGCTCCTCTCCGACGCTGGCCAAGGAGCATCCAGCCAAAGAGACCAGAGACCACCTTCCTTTTTGCCACCTTCTCTCCATCTTTCCTGGAGGGTTTTATGTTTGTACTCTTCACCTTTAAAATTGTGTTTCTTTGACTTTTTCCCACCTCAGCTCGGGTTTTATGAGGGCTTTGTGAAGTCTTAGAGGGAGAAGAGACTGCGCGAGGGAAGGAGAGAGGCAAAGTGGAAAGGACCACAGATTGGCAGAGCGCGTTCTGCCTCTGCTGTGGATGAAAGCCCTCTGTTGGTAAAGCCCGCTCGGGGAGCAGCGCGCACACACACGCCCTCCAGAGTAGCCCCGACCCCCGCACCTCGGCGTGGCCACCATGGTCGCCAGAGTTCAGCCTGATCGGAAACAGTTGCCTCTGGTCCTACTGAGATTGCTCTGCCTTCTTCCCACAGGACTGCCCGTCCGCAGCGTGGATTTTAACCGAGGCACCGACAACATCACCGTGAGGCAGGGGGACACGGCCATCCTCAGGTAAGGCTTTCGGGCAACTTTTCTGCGGCGCTTAAGTGTGTGGGGTGTGTGTGTTCTCCCTGAACTCCAGCTCCTGATACTGCAGGCTTGTGGCGAGTTGTGTGTGTGTGTGTGTGTGTGTGTGCGCGCGCGCGCGCTTTCCTGCGCCTTATACGGTCGGGTCGAAATATCTGCCAACAAATCTCAAGGGGATTCTGGTCCCTGTCCAGGACCAGCAGGGTTGATTAAATGTTGTTTAGTTCTTCGGATCTTGTTTCTCTTACTGAGAAAGCGTAACTTCATCTATGGTATTGGTGACGTTAGGGCGGTATTGCTTTTGTGACTGGAGATGTTTTGCACAAGAGTTTTGTTAGGGTTCCTTAATTGAGAAAGAAGAGTTGTTGGTTCTGGCTTTTAGAGAGTGAACACAGGATTGCATTCTCCGTGGTGTCTGTGTATATGTGCATGTGAGTACGTACATAAAGGCTCTCACTCTGCCCCAGCAGTAGTTTGGTTAGGAGACTTTTCCTAAGGATCTTCTAATTGACATGGAGGGCGGTAAATCAATCTTTACAACTTTAGTTAATTACTGAGCCTTTTCTGGTATGTGAATAGACATCAACACAAGAATGAAGAGGAGAAAAAAATGGAACTTGCCAAACTGCTGTTATTTAAGAATAGAAGTCTTAAGCACAGAGGTTAGGAAATAATTAACCTGGCATAAAATGGATATTTCAAATTGGTTATTGACCTCAACATCTCATCTCTATGCAGTTCTGCCAAACTCTGAAATATAATTTGGGATTGAAATTTGTAAAGAGTCCCAAGTCCTTGGAGTTTGACCCCTGTAAGGGACAGTGAGCTGGAGAAACTCGGATGGAACCTAGCCATAATTCTGTTTCTAAAAAGCTCCTAGCCTGTTGTCCTGCATTTCTTTTCTCTCTTTCCCTTCTCTATCCACTGCGTATATCCCTTTTCTCTTTTTATAGCTTTCCTTGAATTTCTATTAGATACTAAAAACATAAAAAAAGAAGAAAATGTTCTCCTTGGAGATCCTTTAAAATCTTATTTCATCCAAATGAAATGACCTAGTGTCAGTCTGTCTGGCTGGCTGTTATTGCTTGTTGTGGCAATAAAAAGCAGTATCCTATAGAAAAGAAGCCTCTAATCTGTGTGCAAGGAGCTGATAGTGCATAAACCCTGGGGCATCAGGGAGCAGTTTTATAGCAGAGCTGCCTACAGCAGCAAAGTTTTCCTTCCTTTCCTCAGAAATAAATTTGGTTGGCTGTCACGGTGTCCTGCTTTGGGATCGCTGGCCTTGTTAGAGAGGAATGTGTATATTGTGCATGTTGTATTGTGTGTGTGTGTGTGCTGCTGTGGAGTATAAAAACTAAGAAAATCCTAATGTGTAAGTATCCCTTTCTTCATTTCCTGAGCAGGAGATTATGAATCCCAAAGATCCTACTATCCAAAGCATATTTTCCCTTCCAGCTCTCCAGCCCTGTAAAACCTGCAAGTGTGATTTATCCACACGGAGTAATAAGATTTATAGAGTAATTTGTCTGTTTGCAAAGGGATATGGACATAATGCAGAAAATGTTTTTGCAAACACATAAGCATGCCACCTTAACTGCTAGCATTCATATTCCCTAACATCATTAACCCTTTACAAGTGAAGCAATCTCTGTAAATTTATGCTATTCTTTGAAAGATTTGTTTTCACTGATTATAAAAATGAGTATGGGAAAAGTGAATACTCTGGGTGAATAAGTTTTTATTTATGTGTCCATGAACTTTGTAACGTCTTTGTAATTCAGCATCACCTATGTCTTAAGCTACAGTTTTCAAAGAGTTAGATAAGCATGTCAATGCTAATTTAGAAGGAAAAAAGGAATTCTTATAGTTTTGTGCACTGTATGCATACAAATCTATGTCTGTGAGAGGCAGTCTCTCTACATAAATATCTATATATGATATGTACATACTTCTGTGTCTCAAAAGAAATAGAGATTTCTTTAAGCACTACACTTTAGTACACATTGCAGTGTGGAAATGGTAGATCGTGAGAATAGAGCGTAAATGTAGAAGCTGTTATTCCCTGGGAGAGAGAAGGTAGACAAAAAGTGCATGTAAAGAAGTCACCTGAGAGAGTCCATTGCTTTCCCAAACCTCACCTAATGTGCCCTCTTTTTTATTTCCTTTGCCTTGGACAAGGCTTTATTTTTGGGTTCGTGGAGCTCTATCAGAAGTAACTATGGAGAGAGGTCCTTTTGTTTTCTTAGCTGACCTTCTTCTCAATCTCTTTAACTGAGTCCAGTAAGCTTTGTGGGTCAGTTTCCTGCTGAAGAATGGCACTCTTGCTTTCTGTTTACAAGTCTAGCCTGGGAAAGGCTTGCTTCCACTTTATTTGTGACATTTTACTGGGAGCATGAGCTTCCAGGGGAGGAGAGGAAGGAGAACTTGATTCATTGGAAGCCACAGTAGATGTTTGGCACGGAGAAAGTGAAATGGCAAAGGGAAGAAACGTCCTCTCTCAATGAGTCTGTGGCCCTGAATGATCTGAAATGGCGACAGGAGACAAGGGAGGCTTGTGATTCTGGGGGTCCAATGATGGGAGCTTGGCTGACTGTCCCCAAAACATCGACCTCCACTGCCTTACTTCCATGAACAAGTGTTTTTTTGGGGGAAATTGATGCATATTTTTGTATAATTATGGTCTTTGATATAAATGTGTGTCTTGATAGGAGAGCATATACGAGTCTTGGTGTCTTGTTCTCTAATTTCCATTTTTGTAAAAAATAAAAGAAAGACTATAGAATGAAGGTGACCAAACTAGTTGGGAAGAGAAAGAATTTCATGTATACCTGCCTAACCCTGTTGTGTCCCAGAAGGAATTCTAGATCTTTCTGAGCGCCTCTATAAGAGCCTGTGAGAATGAAAGGAAACCACAGCACCAACTTCCATCTCAAAGGCAAAGGGTCAGAGTGTGGGTCACAGACCAGTGGCAGAAGCAGCAGCACCTGGGTTGCCTTCCTAAATCCTACTCGACCAGAATCTGCATTGACATTGGTTTGTGCAGTAAAGTATGAGGCACATTTACCCACCTGACCTTGTTGTTGTTAAGTCGCTCAGTCGTGTCCGACTTTTTGCGACCCCTTGGACTGCAGCGCCCCAGGCTTCCCTGTCCTTCCCCATCCCCCAGAGTTTGTTCAGACTCATGTCCATTTGGGGGGAAGTCTCGGTTGCTTTTCTGAAGCCACCCGACTACCACTACCCATAAGTGGAAGAGTTCATCAATTACTGGATGAGTTTCTAGCCCTGGTCCTTCCAACGCTCCTCCTTGTACTCAGTCTCCCATAGGGATTCACTTCCTGATGAATCTTGGCAGGTTGAAACCATGCAGACGTTTTGATAAATTAAAGGAAGAGCGGAAATAGTGTTCCAATCTGGCCTTTAAAATTTCATTTCTAACAGTCCCACAAACAGTATTTTCAATATTAGGAGCATATGTCTGGAAGGATAATTATAAAATAGTTAATTCCAATATATCTACTCATAAGGTAACTTTGTAGAAATGACATATATGCGTATCTGGACATATTCCCTAAGTACATGTGTGGTGAGATGCAGAGGATACACATTAGTGTTGTGACTTAAAATGTTTAAAATTGGGGGTATTGAAATTGCATTTATTTCACTAGTCTGACTCTATTTGATGCTTTCAGGGTATTGTAATACTTTCTGTGGTGATAAGATTTTTCCCATTTAAATGTAAATGTACCTAGTAAGTGTTAGGTATAAGAAACTAAGTATCTATGTTTAAAATAGTTAAATGTTTAGTTTTTCAAAATTCTGGGTCTTTAGTTCCTTGTTTGTTTCTACACTAAAAAAAAAAAGAAGAAACATTAAAAAGATGTGATTATTTGACAGCAAAATGTAAAAGTTTTGTGCAAATTTCAAGGGAAAAAATGGCTTCTCTTCTATAAAGCATCTGGCACGCCTACATTCACAAAGAAACTGTCAACAATCAAACAAACTCCTGACACAATATGTGATTTTTCTACCGCTTATAATTATTCATTATTTGAAAACAAACTTTATGTTTCTACAGGGAGAGTTTGAGAAAGTTTTCTTTTTCTGTAGCTAACTCACTAAAGGTAATAAAAATGTATGGGTTATTACTGACACCTTAAGGACACTTTAAGGATCATTTTGCCCCTTAAGTCCTCTATCAAATATATTTAGTAAATAATGGAGTGAATATTTGTTGTCTAAGAATATAGCATATCATATACATTACTAAAGATGTTTATGCATTTATATCACTTACTGTTCATTTATGTCCTGAGGAACACGGCAGCAAATCTCATGTGACAAACGCACACTGTGGTAATTTGTGTTTCTGTAAGTATGAAACACATACATACAACACGTGTTAAGCTAATTGTCCTTTGTACTTTGAATGAATTATTTTTAGAACTGTGGTGTGAACAACCAAAGATGACTGACTCATCTACTAAATCAGTTGGTGAGGGTTAAACATTTGTGTTTCTTGAAGCTGGTGGGCATGATGTGGGCAAAGTAGCAAACTCAGGCCAAAAAAAAAAAAAAAAATTAGTGCGTTAGTGCGGTCTCTGAGAGCTCCAAGTACCAATGTCTGTGACTCAGCTGATAGGAGGTTTCCTGAACGTGTCTTGGCACCCCTTGCTGTTATCACCAGAGCCCAAAAGAGCCTACCCTTTCAGGTACTCTTATGACCATTGGTCTTGCTCTTCTGTGAATAGCCTGCCTGTTACTTTGTATGACTCAGGAGTGTTGGGCTATAATTTTGGATCTGTCCTTGTATGCTACATGATTTTGAGAACATCTCTTAAATATTTTGAGTTGCTGGTTTCATTTATAAAACGACGAAATTACTTGCTTTAGTTATTCTATAGGGTTGTTTTAAAGACCCCACAAGAGATAAAGTAGTTTAGTTTGGTAAATCGTAACTGCTACATAAAGCAAAAAGTGTCAGTTGTTCTCTAACCACGTGTACCCAATCGTTTAGACTCTAGGGAGTTCTTTTGTAGACCAATGTTTCTCAAACTTGAAGGTATATCCAAATTGGAAAGTGAAAAGGTGAAAGTCTCTCAGTTGTGTCTGATTCTTTGTGACTCCATGGACTATACAGCCCATGGAATTCTCCAAGCCAGAATACTGGAGGGGGCTGCTGTTCCCTTCTCCAGGGGATCTTCCCAACCTAGGGATTGAACCCAGGTCTCCTGCATTGCAGGCAGATTCTTTACCAGCTGAGCCTCCAGGGAAGCCCAAATTACCTGGAATGTTCATTAAAAACACAGACTACGTGGCCCCCATCTTCAGAGTTTCTGATTTCAGTAGGTCTCTGGTGGGAGCTGAAGTCTGCATTCCTAGCAAGTACTCAGATGGTGCTGATGCTGCAGGACTGGGCCACACTTTGACAACCACCCATTCTGGCTGCTACATGTGTCTTTTGTAGATGAGCATCTTCAGTATCTGATAGTCACCTGCTAAATTCCAAAATCTCAGAGCCGGTCCCAGGCCTGCTAAATCAGAATCTGCATTTAACAAGATCCCAAGTGATTCATAAGCACATTAGAGTTGGAGAAATGGTGCTGCAGAGAGTTCAAAACCGTGGCTGAACATTATATTCTACTGGAAGCCTTTTTAAAAAGAATGAGGCCACATATTCCCTACTCTCTGAAATCCTGATTGAATTAGTTTGAGATGGGGCTTGGGTGTAGATATTTTAAAAAAATGATTCTGATATGTACAGAGTTGAGAACTACTGCTTTACTGGTTGAAAAATCTTTTACAAACCATGTTGAGGGCAGCACTTTCTAGATAGGTAGGAAAAAGTATAGTCAAGTGTGCAGTTTGGGAAATATTTCAACAGCATAGATGTACAAATTCAATTGAGAGAGAGGAAAGAGATCATTATAGATCCATTTCTTCACCACACAGTCTCATCCCTACAGTGTCATGGAAAATAGAGTGATTTTATTTTAATATGGATCCAATTTATATAATATCTCCTGAAATAGCATTAAAGCTTGATTCTTCATGTCCTGTTGTCTTGTGTCCTCTCTTTCATTTATGTTAGCCAAGACACAAAAGATACAAAATGGTTTTAGATTTTTTTTTTTAATGGCAGGAAAGAGACTTTATTTAGTCAAGGAAAATGTCTTTGGTCTTATTCAGATAGGCTTACTTCTGTGTACTTTGGTTATCATGTTTGCCACAAATATGATTTACAAAATAATAGCTAGATGTTTGCAGAATTCATCTCCACTTTACATGGTGATCAGTCAACCTGAAACTAATAGGCAAGTGTTTATGTCAAAGATAAAGAATTTTTATCAAGGGTATAAGTTTAGAATGTTCAGAAAGTAGAGTTGTCCCATGATATCTGTGAGGATTCATTCCAAGAACCCCTTCTATACCTAAATCTGCAGGTGTTCAAGTCTCTTATATATAACAGAATTGTATTTGCATATAACATACACACATGCCTCAGTATACTTTAAGTCATCTCTGGATTACTTATAATACCTAATATAATGTAAATGCTATGTAAATAGTTGTAAATAAAATGTAAATGCTATGTAAATAGTTGCCAATGCCCTGGCAAATTCAAGCTTTGCTTTTTTGGAACTTTCTGGAATTTTTCTTCCAAATATTTTCAATCTTCAGTTGGTTGAATCCATGGGTGCAGAATCTGTGGATACAGAGGGCCAACTGTAGTCAGAAGACCAAGATCTAAACATCTTGAAAGAGTCAGATCTATTAAATGTGTGTAAGTGACACTTACTTGACCTACTACGCAAGCTATTCCTATGATCAAATGAGATACTGTGTATCCAACTGTTTTGTAAACCGTAAAATGGCATAAAATGTAATCTCTTAGTAAAATTTTTATCATTATATTCACAGTAGGAAATAACTTTTGTAAAATTAGAAAACTGTAAACTAAGCCTTTTATTTGTATTCCTATAAAAATAGAAAGTTGGCCATTTGCTCTAAGATGTTTGTATCAATTCTTTTCAAGCCCTTTAAAGTAATGCATATCTTACAGCATAGATGCGCTTGCTATCAGGAATGCAGGATGAGTGAATACATTTTTGTAGTCACCTGTAATCAAAACATAATCTCAAGTTAATGAGTGATTAACCTTTCAGAAGAAAACACGTTGCTTCAGAGTTTGTTAATTACTATGGGTAAGTTGGTAGAAATTTAGACTTGGAAAGGCCTTGGAGATTAGGCAGTCTACCATTTCCTTTTAAAGTGATATAACTGAGAAGAGAAAGTTTTAGTTGGCTGTCCAAAGATTTGAGTGACTATTTGAGAACTAGAATAGATGTCTCCTGTTTCTCATTTCAGAGTTCTTTATTCCACAGTACCCCTGAAATTGTTTTCTTGTTGTACCATGATATGCCATTGTTGCCCTCTAAAAATCGTTAAAACATCCCTTCCTCTTTCCCTCCCTTCCCCGATTCTGCCCTCTCTTTCCTCCTCTCCCTGTCCTTCGCTTCCCCTCCTCTTGCCTCCTTTCTCCTCTATTGTTGCCCCACCCTTCTCTCTTCTCACCACCCTTTCTCTCTCTCCTCCTTACTCTCCTCTCTTCACTTTCTCGGCCCTGCCTATCAAAACTGAACTTACCTGTAGAGGATCATCCAGGTAGTGCTGATCAAGGAGAGACTTTTCAGGAAATGCATCTTTCCCATGTTTGCTGTCTAGCTGAGCCAGATGGATTTTCTTTTTGTGTAGCCTCCATTGTATCATATTCTCAAAGCTATTCTTATATTTGGTGGAAACTCTGCAGAGATCTCCTACCCTCAACAACTTTTGATTCCTTCTGTTTTTAATCCTTTCCTTCCTGCTTCTGATACCCCTACCTGTTACTCAGAATTCTTATTTGAATTCTTACCTGATTTCTTTCTTATCTGAAAGTTCTTTGGCCCAGTACGTCTCTTGGGTTCCTAAGCTCTACTACCTTCTAATGGCCACTTATGACCTTCTGCTTGGTTTAAGTCTCCTATGATTTGTCCTTCTTGCAGACTTGACTAGGATGGCCGCAGTAAGTTTGTGGCCTCAGTTGGCAGGCTCTCCTTTGCACAGTCTCAAAGGGTACTCAGTCTTTGAAGACACTGGTACTTGTATCAGATTCTTTCCGTGAAGGCAGATGTTTTATTTTGTTTTTTTTTCTAATTTGTACAAAAGTTACTTTGGGCTAATAGTTGGGACTGATGATGGTAAACTGGGAACTAGAAATAGATCTAGACCTGTGTCTGGGGATGGTGGAGGCACTGCAGGCAATTATGCCCTGCTGCAGGTGCCTAGCGAGTTTCTGGTGTGGCTCGAGGACAAGGTCTCATGAAGCTTTCCTACCTGGTAAGTGGCAGAGCCAAGGGAAGTACAACATGGAACACCAAGAAAAGGGCAGAGCACACAGTCAGGGGAAAATAGCAGGTCAGCAGCTTTCAGTGAGACTCCCAGGTGGCAGGCAGTGTTACAGGGAGGTCTCTCAGCTCCTAGTAGAGACTTCGTCTCTAGACTGAGGCTCAGAAAAGCAACAAGAGTCCTTGGCTTAAACACTGACTTGAACAGGACAGAGCCCTCAGTAAGAAGGGATATTCTCCAGGCATATTACCAAGATAAGTAACTTGCTCAAGGAGCAAAAGAGAAGGATGTAATCTCTAGAACCAAAACTGTGTGTCAAAGCTGTCGTAACAAGGGGTGACATGGAGCTTCATCTCAGAATGCTGAAACCCATCTTTTTATCCTTTTGGTGTGTAAGTTCAGGATCATAAACCTGGTCCAGCTTTGTGGGGTAAAGATGAAGACAAAGGTCTGCAATGAAGTAGGAATGACACTACTTGCTTCTCCTTGCCGTAGGTAACCTTACTGGATTACATCTTTAGTCTACTTAGACTTCCCAGACTCCAGATAGTTGGCAGAACCATGGATCTGAGCTCACCTGACTAGCCCAAGCCTATTGTCTTTTCAGCATTAATCTAGAAATGTCCCCAGATCCTTCTCATCATTCACAATGTAACGTCAGAGCTCCTGGATAATGCTCCATGACCTGCTACTTCACTGTGCCCGCTAATTCAGGACCGCTTACAGTCAGTGCCCTTGAGCACGCTAGTGAGTGGCTCTTTCCTTCCTTCATGATGCTCTCCCTGCCTGGAACCTCTTCTTTCCCCTCTCCACCCCTCCCTTCATACTTCTTTGTTGGGTTGCCTCTGTGCTGCTCTTTGTAGGCTCCAGGTTAGTTCTGGTTTTGTCTGTTTCAGGTAATCTTCCCTAATTTTCCTCGATACCTTACTTATTATCACCAGCAGCCACTCTCTACACTGCCCTCCAGCTTAACTGAGATGTAGTTGACAAAATTGCATATAGTTAAGGTATACAAGGGGATGATGTGATATATGTATCAACTGTGAAAAGATGACTAAAATCAGGTTAGTTGACACATTCATCACCTCATATGGTTTTCTCTGTGTGTGTGTGTGTGTGTGTGTGTGAAAGAGAAGGAGAACACTGAAGATTGACTTACCTAGAAAACTTCATATATACTATATAAAAACCATAGTCACCATGCTGTGGTTTAGATTCCCAGAACTTACTTATCTTATGACTGAAAATCTGTGCCCTTTGCCTAATATCTCCCCATTTCTGCCACCCCTCAAGCCCCTCACAATCACCATGCTGCTTTCTGCCTCTATGACTTTGACTTTCTTAGATTCTGCATGTGGGTAACACAATGCAGGATTTATCTTTATCTGTCTAGCTTATTTCATTTAGCATAACGTCCTCCAGGTTTATTCACATTGTCGCAGAGGGCAAAGTTTTCTTTTTTTTTTTTTGATAGCTGAATAATATTCCACTGTGTGTATATAGATAAAGCTCTCCTGCTTTCTTTATCCATTCTTACATCCATGAATGCTTAGTTTGTTTCCATATCTTAGCTATTTTGAATGGATACTGCAAAGAATACAGGAGTGTGGAGATCTCCTTGAGACAGTAATTCTGTTGCCTTCAGATGTATACCCAGAAGTGGGATCACTTCAGTATATGCATATCAGTGTAGCATTTACTACACCTAAAAATTATACTCACTTGTATCTTGCTTCGAATGTCCTGCTAGCTCTTCAAAGTCACATGTCTCATGTACGATACCTTTTCATTCCAGTCTATAACCCATATGTGCTCAGATAAATATTTGCTCACTGACTTGAACAGAGAAGGATAGTCATACTACAAATCAAGCCGAGCAGATACTGGGTTATGAAAGAAGAAATAAATTAGAAGGAGACGTGGGTGAAGCAAGTTATGTTAGTGGTAGAATCATCCAGCCCTAGAGTGATCACAGATGTGTGGTGAAGAAGATGTAGTAAAATAAGAAATTGATTGTTTTCTGATCATTAGTGAGGTAGATTAGGGGCTTTTGCCAGAAATATCAATACTTTGAACATTTCTCATTGTAGCTGTTTTCAAGGAGAGCTTTCTAGAGAAGGTCAAATAGGGTATTTTAGGAGACTTGCAAAACTTAAAGTCACATGGCCCAGACAATTACGCAGTTTCCTCTGATAGATGAGCAGCTTGTGACAGAGCCAAGAGACCTTCAGTGCTCCTGACGTGAGGCATATCCACAGCCTGAAGAGCTCAGCCTTGCAGCAGCTGCCTGTTAGAGAAGGCCTGGAAAATCCCATGGATGGAGGAGCCTGGTAGGCTGCAGCCCGTGGGGTCGTGAAAAGTCGGACACGGTTGAGTGACTTCCCTTTCACTTTTCACTTTCATGCGTTGGAGAAGGAAATGGCAACCCAGTCCAGTGTTCTTGCCTGGAGAATCCCAGGGACGGGGCAGTCTGGTGGGCTGCCGTCTATGGGGTCGCACAGAGTCGGACACGACTGAAGTGACTTAGCAGCAGCAGTATACTTTCTGGAAACCGCTGAGACTTTCTCCCTCTAGTGGTGGCCATGAACTTTCAGCGACTATGTTGGGGATTTGGGAGCAGGATTGTTGTGCACCTCATCTGTTCTCCTTTGGTGTGAAATGAGGCAAGGGGCAGAACACTCACACTCTTTTGACTCAAAGTAATTATTCACACTGAACAATGATGCCTACCTGAGTTTTGCAGTGTAGGGTTCATTACTCACTCCTGGAGAAATTCCAGCTTGAATGTACAGTAATAATCCCAAATTCCCTTTTGTACATCTTGGCATAATGCACAAGGGCATTGTTTGTATTAGGTCAGAGGGAATATGCAACCCAGATTCTCATACAGTAATGTATTAATATTTATCCCATTGTAATCTTTGATGATGTGTTTCTATATTGAATGTCTGTATCTTGAAGTTTTCAAAAGTAAATAACATCCTTCCTGAAGCTGTGCTTTAGGCATGTTACTATTTGCCATACTATCCTTCTGGAAACAAAAGATAACAATGAAAGTGATGCAGTTCAGTGCTAAGTCATAAGTTACCAAAATACATGGGAAAATACGGATTGTGAAAAATAATTGGTTTTCTAATTCCTCATTTTTGTGCTTCTTCATCTCATTCTAACATACTGCATCAGGGCTGTTTATTTGGTGGAGTTTGAATCACATATGGCTGCCAGTTTGTGGCTGATCTTCATCTTGAGATAACCAAAGAGTGTTGTCACCTTGTGTGTGTTCACGATGCAATCGTATGAGCATATCTTAAGATCAGCATTTGCTATTGCTGAGTCATGAGCTGAGCATATGAATGGATTTTTATTTGACTGTCTTTTGACCTCTATTCTTCTGTGTATCTTTGGTGTCTAGTCTGATGAACTAATATCTAATATTATCACCATGACAAGGAACTGCCTAAAGTCTGTAGGATATGACTAGATTAGAGAAATTCTAGATTGAAGATCGAGAGATTTAGACTTTAGTCCGACAAAAACTATTGTCTGTAGAAAGTTGGAATTGAGTTTCCATAGTTTAACCTCCAAAACTGGTATAATTCCTGCTTGCCTGTTAAACAAAGGTGTTGGTCTGGTAAAGTGACATTATACTTTTGAATACGGTTGAGTACATCAGATGAAATGCATGATGTTATAAATTGGATGATGATACGCTCAAATTAAAAAAATAATAAACTCCTATATGATAAATGTCATGAAACGGAAAGTTAGTCTCACAGTTGTGTCTGACTCCTTGCGATCCCGTGTAGCTTGCCTGGCTCCTCTGCCCGTGGGATTCTCCCGGCAAGAATACTGGAGTTGGGTTGCCAACAAGGAGTGTTGGCATATACATAAGAATACAAGGAGTGGGTTGCCATGTCCTTCTCCTGGGGATCTTCCCAACCTCGAGATTGAACCCACGTCTCCCGCATTGCAGGAGGATTCTTTACTAACTGAGCCACTGCTGCTGCTAAGTCACTTCAGTCGTGTCTGACCCTGTGCGACCCCATAGACTAGGGAAGCCATAAATGTCACAGTGTAGGAAATAAAAATATTTTTACATCTTACTGCCTTAATTCTTATATAAAAATGAAACAACTCAAAATATAGATATTCAGAAAATAATATATGTTTATACAGAATCTGTTACATTTAAGCAATTTGTGTCACAGATATACTTAATCCATACTGTATAGATGTGTTTGAACACATTTTTATTTTTAATTTCTTCAACATATAATTATATATAAAAAGAAAAAGCATACATGTACCTTTTATATGTACACAAAATTTGCATACAGAGTGTAAATGTGAATATTATTGTCAACATGGATCATAGCACACTCTAATAGGAACTTAATTTGGTGCACTAATGATTGGGGAAGTTTATAGCAAACAACCAAGTTTTCCAGGTTATCAAGGATGTGAATATATACAGTATATAAGAAGCATCACATGCTGGCTTTCTTAATTTGTTTTGGTTAATGTGTTTTATTTATAATTAATAATTATGCAAGTTCTAGAATTTTTGAAAGAGAAGTCATACTTAATATTTCTTGTTTCTATTACATGTTGGTTATCATAGAGTTCCAAGAAAGTAAAATAAAATCTTATAATATTTTTCTATGTATATTATGGAGTAGAAATTAATACTATCTTAGCTAAATGAAAAACAGTTTAAAAAATCATCAATTTTTTAATATATGATCCCAATGCTAGACTAAATTGCTATTTTCTTTCATCTCAGTCACCAAAATGTCTAGTTATCTGTTAACAAGCATTCTTCTTGAAGATGAGAAACTGGCCACTAAAAGAGAAGAATAAGAATTTAAGTTAAATTTCAATTTATTAAGTCAAATGATCATATTTATGCTTTTATACCCTTTTCAATCTTAAACACTCAAGGCATGTGAAGAAATGATTTGAGTAATATAAATAAGTTTAGCTATAAGTCTCATATGTATTACACCTAGGTCACTAAAATAACTTAATAGCATGATTGTAGAAATATTATTGCTAACATTTAAAAACCTGTAGAAAATAGAAATTTTTCATTCTGTTGGTGGCATACAGTATTTCCCTGTTATAAATAAAAGGAGAAAATAATATTGAATCAGCAACAACAGCAAAAATATAAATGCTAGAATATTTTGAAAACTGAAGTCGCTCAGTCGTGTCTGACTCTCTGCAACCCCATGGACTCCAGCCTACCAGGCTCCTCTGTTCATGTGATTTTCCAGGCAAGAATACTGGAGTGGGGTGCCATTTCCTTCTCCAGAGGATCTTCCCAACCCAGGGATCGAACCCCGGTCTCCTGCATTGTAGGCAGACGCTTTACCATCTGCACCACCAGGAGAATATTTTGAAAAGGAAGCAGCAATCACTAGATGCCAACATGGGTTTCCTAGAAACAAACTATAATAAGGGAAATAAATTTCTTTAAAACAAACAAAATTCCAGTAAATTAGGGAAATGCCATTCACTCTCAGTATCTGTATTTTGACAGGTTTCTCCTGATAGACTTATGAACAGATTATGGATCTGTAATGAGCTAGATTTTTGTTTCACTTGATTGAACAATCAAGCCAAAGAAACTGATTGATGGTAGTGGAGGATTCTCTCAATCTGTCCTTGGCCATGTTCAATATTTGGATAAAAAAAAGCAGGGGGCAAAACTTCTACCATGTGTATGACACAGAAATAAAAGGATTCTCTTTGCTGACAAGTTTATGAGATGAAAATTGGTGCTAGCTGTGGGGAGGCAAATGTAGCCCTATATAAAGAGAACTGGAGAAGGGAATGGCAGCCACTCCAGTATTCTTGCCTAGAGAATTCCATGGACAGAGGGGCCTGGTAGGCTGCAGTCGACGGGGTTGGACACAACTGAGCAACTAACATACATAAAAAAGAACATTATTCATATGTTTGTGTGTGTTTATATCATACCTCATTTCAAAAAAAGAGAAAAGAGAGGCAAAGAATTTAGGGTAGTTTGTAATTTGAACAATGCATCATTTAAATAAGCAAATTAATTTGAGTAGTTTTTAAAAGATGAACATTTTTTAATGACCTAGTGGAAATAGCACAGCTTCTGACCAGGAGGCCTAGCTCCAAGTATTATGTCTGTCAATTACCAGCTTTGCAAACATGGACAAATCACTTATCCCTACAGGCCTCAAGGCCTTTATTTATAAAATGAAAATGGCAATAATATTATTTACCTTCTTATTCCAGTAGGTTATTATAATAATAAAATAAGAAGGATCTACAATTCCAGTTGTCTCTCCATATCTGTGGATTTTGCATCGATGGATTCAACCAACTGTGGGTTGAAAATAGTTTTTAAAAAATCCCCAAAAGTTCTAAAATGCAAAACTTGAATTTGCTAGAGTTGATGGCAACTGTGTACATAGCATTTACATTGTGTTTACAGCTATTGACAAAGTATTTGTATAGTATTTGGTATTCTAAGTAATCTAAAGATGATTTAAGGTCTATTGGAATATGTGCGTAGGTTATATGCAAGTACGACACCATTTTATAATATAAGGGTTTTGAGCATCTGTGGATTTTGGTATCCATGGGATGGAAGTCCTGGAAGCAATCCTCTGTGCATACCAAGGGACAACTATGTACAGCTGACTCTTGAACAATGTAGGGGTCAGGGGCCCTGAACCTCAACGCAGTTTGAAAATCTGCCTCTTGTATGCTTGGTTTCTCTGTATCCTAGATACCTCTGTAACTACAACTCAGATTCATGCAACCGAGGATCATGTGGTACTATATTAACTATTGAAAACATCCAAGTATAAGTGGACCTGTACAGTTCGAATGCATGTTTTTAAGCTGCTGCTGCTGCTAAGTCACTTCAGTCGTGTCCGACTCTGTGCGACCCCATGGACAGCAGGCCACCAGGCTCCCCCGTCCCTGGGATTCTCCAGTCAAGAACACTGGAGTGGGTTGCCATTTCCTTCTCCAGTGTATGAAAGTGAAAAGTGAAAGCGAAGCCGCTCAGTCGTGTCCAACTCTCAGCGACCCCAGGGACTGCAGCCTACCAGGCTCCTCCGTCCATGGGATTTTCCAGGCAAGAGTACTGGAGTGGGTTGCCATTGCCTTCTCCATGTTTTTCAAGGGTCAACTGTATATACTTATTTGCAGTATGTATGTGTCTGTTTATTTTATAAATGCCATTTGCTATTCTGCTAAGTGTAATAGCTCTGCTTGTGAAGAAGTAAGTTATTAGTCATTTCATTTTTAAGTAGAGCCTAGGTAACCACTACTGAGAAATGTTATTTAGAAAACAAACAAACAAACAAAAAAATCTTTGTGTAGTAGAAGGTTGATTTCTCAATGTCTGTACTACTACTCTTCTGTGATACTCTGAATTTCAACTCTATTTTATGTATGTTCTTACTCATTATCCCTTTATAACCGTATAACTTTGATTGCTTATAAAGAATTCCATTCAGAATTGGATCTTCTAATTATTTTTTTAGTAAGTTTTAAAATTCATACGTTTACTATTAATACTCTATTCCCACTGGAGAATTTGCAACCATGTCAAGAGAGGGACTGTGTAGAATTAGAACAGAAGATCTACTTAGGTGTTGTATCTTCCTATGTAGAAGAATATCAAAATAAAATTTGATCTCAGAAAGATACTTTTTTATGCAGCTTTGTAGAGTTTGATCAGGTCAAATGGTGAGCTCATCACTTACGTCTTCTGACTCCCTCTATTACTTCAGCACTCATGTTAATGTAATTTTGCCTGAAACCCAATCTATGGCCATCTTGCTGCCATCTGAATTTTAAAAATATGAAATCAAAGGAACTTATTTACAAAACAGAAACAGACTAACAGACTTAGAGAATGAACTTATGGTTATCATGGAGGAAGGACGATGGGAGCAGGGATAGATTGGGAGTTTGGAATTGACGTGCACTCTGCTATATTTGAAATAGATAACCAACAAGGACTTAGTATAAAAAAATAAATTTTGAAAGCAAAATTTTTTATGTTAACTTTCAAATCTCTACCCTATCTCAAACTCTTGTTCAACATGGCTGAAATTGTTACCTAGTTTACCAAGAGTAAAACATGATGCTTCCTCCGAGTCTATGCTTCCTGTTGACTCTCTTCCTATACAGAGGCCTTAGATGCCCTAAGCTTTGAACTTCTCAAATTTGCCTGAGAGCTGAGAGGACTCAGTCACCTCGCTACTGTTTGATGTAAGATCCTTCCCTCTGCTGACCCTGAAGTATTATCAGGGATGTTCTCCAATAGAATGGGAGTGGGGCAGCCGTGGCCATGGACTTTATTTTTATTAGTCAGTGGGTAAATCTGTTATTCTTACACTGAGGAGTGGTTTGTTTATTATTGTTGTTCAGTCATTCAGTTGTGTCTTTTTAACCCCATGGACTGTGGTATGCAGGTTTCTTTGTCCTTCACCCGCTCCTGGAGTTTGCTCAAACTCATGTCCATTGAATCAGTGATACCATCCAACCATCTCATCCTCTGTCATTCCCTTCTCCTCCTGCCTTCAGTCTTTCCCAGCATCAGGGTCTTTTCCAATAAGTTGGCTCTTCACAGAGGCGATGGGGTCGCACAGAGTCAGACACGACTGAAGAGACTTATCAGTAGCGGTAGTCATATCAGGTGGACAAAGTATTGGAGCTTTAGCTTCAGCATAGTCCTTCCAATGAATGTTCAGGGTTGATTTCCTTTAGGATTGACTGATTTGATCCTGTTGTAGTCCAAGGGACTCTCAAGAGTTTTCTCCAACACCCCAGTTCAAAAGCATCAATCTTTTGGTCAATTCTATGTAGTCCAACTCTCACATCCATACACGACTACTGGAAAAAACCATAGCTTTAATTATATGGAACTTTGTAGGCAAAGTAATGTCTCTGCTTTTTAATGCACTGTCCAGGTTTCTCATAGCTTTTCTTCCCAGAAGCAAGTGTCTTTTAATTTCATGATTGCAGTCACCATCTGCGGTGATTTTGGAGCCCAAGAAAATAAAGTATGTCATGGTTTCTGTTGTTTCCCCATCTATTTGCCATAAAGTATGGGACTGGATGCCATGATCTTCATGTTTTGAATGTTGAGTTTTAAGCCAATGTTTTCACTCTCCTCTTTCACTTTCATCAAGAGGCTCTTCGATTCCTCTTTGCTTTCTGCTAAAAGTGTGGTGTCATCTACATATCTGAGGTTATTTATATTTCTCCTGGCAGTATTGATTCCAGCTTGTGTTTCATCCATCCTGACATTGTGCATGATGTACTCTGCATAAGTTAAATAAGCAGGGTGACAATATACAGCCTTGTTGTACTCCTTTCCCTTATTTTTCACATCAAATGCCTTCTTCATAAAAAATGAAGTAACAGAACTTGAAGGTCTTATTTTCTGTTCTTACTATTCAGATAACTTCTGCTCTCACTAAATATGAGGTCACCCAACAAGTTGTATCCTTCTGGTTATCCAGATAAACCATGCTTCCACCTCCTGCTGAACCCAATTTCTCTCCAACTTCAGCATTTTTGTTTTCTTATTTTTCATAGGCATGTTTCCTTATTTTATCCTTCTTTTTTTTTTTTTTTGTAAAGTGGCTTTAATTTACCCAAGAGCTCAGCTGTTAAAATTTAGAAATGGCAATTATCAGGGTATGAAACCAGTCCCTTTCCGTTTGAGCTGACAGGTACTTAGCCAATTGCCTTGTCATCACCTTAGCAGTGTTCACGGTGAAAGAAGCATTGATGCTCAGCTCTGTCTGTGGAACCAGATGACTTTCAAATACAGAGTGTGGCATTTTGGGTAATAGTTTGGAAAGAGTTCTGAAAGTCCAAGCAAACAAAAGTGGAGATTTCAAGGGAGAAAGGAAAAAAACAGGGACAGGTCAGGGGCAAGCAGATTAGGGAAGGATCAAGTGTCAGGATTTCAGTAGAACACAGATAGCCCCATTTCGAAGTGGGTTATCTGTGTGTAAAGCTGAAAGTATTTCCAAGAATGTCACAGTTTCCCGATGGAAAGTCTGTGGATGCTAAAATAAAAATGGAGCTCGTTAAAAGATAATGACAAGAGATCCTAAGAATTATCTAACAAAGTCCTAAATATGTCAGAGTTAATTCCTTGTGGATAAAGTCTCAGTTAAATTCAATCTTAGTCCTAAGAAGAATGATTTATGCAATCAATTCCCAAGCCCTAGTCTCTTAGGAAGCTACATAATCATTGCAAAGTGTCCAAACTTCCATATATACCTTAAGCATTATGTATAGACATCCTATATCTCACACATAAATAAACAGATTCTTTCAGATCAGTTGTAGACTATTATAATGAAAAATGCATTAAAGATTTTCTGAATATATGAGAATTCTGAATTTTTTTTTTTGCTGGACATTTCCTAAATTAAAAAGAGGTAAGAAAATGTATTTGATAACAAAAGGATCCTCTTATTTTGAAAGGTTGCAAACCATTCTACACTAGGTAAGGATAGGTCTGTTATTCAGGCAGAGTTGCCCAATGGCAAGTAAATATGAGAACGTAATGTTCAAAAAAGATCTGAATTACTGAGAAAAACCAACTATTTTCCTGTTAGGAATAGTTTAAACTGTAAATGAAATTGATAAGGGAAAGAGTGTAACATGGGTAGTTACTATAGTTGCATAACCCTGTGTTGTATATTCTATGGGGATTAAATAAATGTCAAAAAAAGTAAATTTACAGTGAATATTAAGCTTTAGGATTCTTCCCTTACAGTGGCCAGTTACTCAGAAGCTTTGTGTTTAATTTTTAATTTTATTCTTTTAAAGAAAGACTTCATACTCTATAAATTTTAAGCTCCACAAAAGTATGTATCCATATTATTTTAATCCATCAAGAAACTTGTACATAGGAAAAGTTAAGTAACAATGAAAGGAATATATTTCTAATGGTGGCTCAGATGGCTTTTCAAAAATTGCTGTGGGCTGATGCGTTACTATGGACATTTTTAATGAAAGAACCAAGTCTTAAGTGTTGTGGTTAAACTGAAGTGGGGGCAGAGATAAAAATAGAAAGGCAGGCACTTCAGTAAAGGAATGAGGGCAAGCTAAATCTCAGGTTGTGTGCTAGAAGGAAAAGCCCAGGGGATCTTTACTTCTAGGAAGATGAGTAATTATAACCATGGCCCACCATACTGTGGACTGCTTTGGCTCATCATTCTTCACTGCAAGATACAGCCTTACTATAGATGTTGACAGCTGTTTTGTTGCTTCACATTTAGGAAAGATGGTGATGATGACTCTGGGGTTCAGGGTGAATAAAGAAGACACAGGGCGGTCACAGAAGACATGTTTATGTTTCAGATTTGGTCTCCCAATTGGGCTGTAGTGCTGTTACAGTTATTATTATGATGATGATGCTTTCTTTTATTTTTCCTTATATTTGGTAAATTTAATAAGCTGTCTCTTAGTAAAGGGACTTCTTTATTGTTACTGCTGTCACTCGATTCCACAGCTTTGTCAGCGCATAACTGACTTTGTTTTTTCATATATTGAGTCCTTACTTCATGCTAGGCCCTGGATTGAGTACCAGCAATGAAAAATAAATAATGTAGAGCTTGTGGTCTAACATTCTAGATTTTCACCTCTGTTTGGATTCTTCTGCAAACAAAGGTTTTCATCAGTTCCTTACTTTTCTCAATAAACTGTGATCAGCTTCTAGTGTGTGTCCCCTTGGCCTCAATTTTAAAGCCCTCAGGGTATCTAACCATCAGGCCTTAGTGTATCTGTCTGTAATACTCATCCTCTTTTTGTCAAAATGTTTCCTGATACTTGTGCCCTTCCTTTTTTATATTAAATTTGACTTTTCTTCAGGGTATATGGTTTAGTTTATCCCCTCTACCTACATAAACTCTACTCACCCTAAGCCCTTCTTCCTTTAAGCAATTATTAATTATCCCATCTTTAATTTATTATTTTTCCTTGTTTATTTATTTGTCTGTATATTTTGGAACCTCTCAGTAAATCCAGCAGTTCCATGCATAAGGATTTGCTAATGGTTTTCTGCATTTTAGCTTGTATCCTCAACTAAAATGCAAACTCCCTAAATCGTAGAATCAGGGAAGGTTAGAGACCATATGAGTACCTTGGTCTGGGTAATCTCTCCATCAGTACTCGTATTGATGTGCTTACTCAAGTATATCACATTGTCTGCATTTTAAAGAAGATGTTGTAAAACTCTGGGGAGAATAAAGGAGTCTCCTATGATCAAACAGCTAGTCATTAACAGATCCCAGTTTAGATTGCTGCTATTTCCATAAAGCCTTGTTTTCTTTACCCTATATATTGCCTGGAATGGAGCTGAATGAGTAGAAAGAGCTCAGTAATTAATTTTAATGGTAGGTACAGAGTGGAGTTCTTTGTCTCTATGCTGCGTTCTGTGGGATCTTATATGGCCAAAGCTATGGAGTGACCACAGGCCATAAAATGGCCAAAATCTCTGGGACATTTTTCCCTGTCGTAAGTAAACGTGAGGTGGTAAAACCTGTTGTTGTCATTGTTATTCAGTTGCTCAGCTGTGTCTTACTCTTTGCGACGCCATGGACTGCAGCGTGCCAGGCTTTCCTGCCTGTCACCATCTCCCGGAGTTTGCTCGAACTCATTTCCATTGAGTCAATGATACCATCCAGCTGTCTTCTTCTCTGTCGTCCCCTTCTCCTCCTACCTTCAGTCTTTCCATCAGCCTTCAGTTTGAACCAGTCTGTTGTCCCATGTCCAGCTGTAACTGTTGCTTCTTGACCTGCATACAGGTTTCTCCAGAAACAGGTAAGGTGGTCTGGTAGTCCCATCTCTTTCAGAATTTTCCACAGTTTGTTGTGATCCACACAGTCAAAAACTTTAATGTAGTCAATGAAACAGAAGTAGTTTTTTTTCCCCCTGGAATTCTCTTGCTTTTTCTATGATCCAATGGATATTGGCAATTTGATCTGATTCCTCTGCCTTTTCTAAATCCAGCTTTTACATGTGGAAGTTCTGGGTTCACATACTGTTGAAGCCTAGCTTGAAGGATTTTGAGCATTACCTTGCTAGCATGTGAGATGAATGCAATTGTGCTGTAGTTAGAACATTCTTTGGCATTGCCCTTCTTTGAGATTAGAATGAAAACTGACCTTTTCCAGTCCTGTGACCACTGCTGAGTTTTCCAAATTTGCTGGCATATTGAGTGCAGCACTTTCACAGCATCATCTTTTAGGATTTGAAATAGCTCAGCTGAAATTCCATCAGCTCTGCTCACTTTGTTCGTAATGGTGCTTCCTAAGGCCCACTTGACTTTGCATTCTGGGATGTCTGGCTCTAGGTGAGTGACCACACCATCGTGGTTATCTGGGTCATTACTATTTCTTTTTTATAGTTCTTCTATATATTCTTGTCATTTCTTTTTAATATCTTCTGCTTCTATTAGGTCCATACCGTGTCTGTCCTTTATTGTGCCCATCTTGGCATGAAAAGCTCTCTTGCTGCTGCTGCTGCTGCTAAGTCGCTTCAGTCGTGTCTGACTCAGTGCGACCTCATAGACGGCAGCCCACCAGGCTCCCCCGTCCCTGGGATTCTCCAGGCAAGAACACTGGAGTGGGTTGCCATTTCCTTCTCCAATGCACGAAAGTGAAAAGTGAAAGTGAAGTTGCTCAGTCGTGTCCAACTCTTTGCGACCCCATGGACTGCAGCCCACCAGGCTCCTCCATCCATGGGATTTTCCAGGCAAGAGTACTGGAGTGGGGTGCCTTTGCCTTCTCCCAGAAAGCTCTCTTAGTAACCCTAATTTTCTTGAAGAAATCTCAAGTCTTTCCCATTCTATTGTTTTCCTCTCTCTTTGCATTGTTCACTTAGGATGGCTTTCTTATCGCTCCTTTCTATTATTTGGAACTCTGCTTTCAGATGGATATGTTTTTCCTTTTCTCCTTTGCCTTTTGTATCTCTTCTTTTCTCAGCTATTTGTAAGGCCTCCCCAGCCAACCATTTTGCCTTTTTGCATTTTTCTTTGGGATGGTTTTGAGCACCACCTCCTGTACAATGTTATGAACTTCAGTCCATAGTTCTTCAGGTACTATCTATCAGATCTAATCCCTTGAATCTGTTTGTCATTTCTACTGTATAATCATAAGGAATTTGATTTAGCTCCATACCTGTATGGCCTAGTGGTTTTCCCTACTTTCTTCAATTTATGTCTGAATTCTTCCATAAGGAGTTCATGATCTGAGTGACAGTCAGCTCCCAGTTTTGTTTTTGCTGACTGTATAGAGTTTCTCCGTTTTTGGCTGCAAAGAGTATAATCAGTCTGATTTTGGTATTGGTCATCTGGTAGTGTCCATTTGTAGAGTCATCTCTTGTGTTGTTGGAAGAGGGTGTTTGCTATGACTAGTGTGTTCTCTTGGCAAAACTGTGTTGGCCTTTGCCCTGCTTCATTTTGTACGCCAAGGCCAAACTTGCCTGTTACTCTATGTATCTCTTGACTTCCTACTTTTGCATTCCAGTCCCCTATAATGAAAAGGACAGCTTTATTTTTGATGTTAGTTCTACTAGGTCTTGTAGGTCTTCATAGAACCACTCAACTTCAGCTTCCTTGCTGTTAGTGGTTGGTGCATAGACTTGGATTACTGTGATATTGAACGGGTTGCCTTGGAAACGAACTGAGATCTTTCTGTTGTTTTTGAGATTGCACCCAAGCAATGACAAAGAGATTTGGTCATTCAAGATTTTGGAATCTTTTGTTGACTCTGAGGGCTATTCCATTTCTTCTAAGGGATTCTTACCCGAAGTAGTAGATATAATGGTCATCTAAATTAAATTCGCCCATTGCCATCCATTTTAGTTCACCGATTCCTACGATATCAAAGTTCACTCTTGCTGTCTTCTGTTTGATCAGTTCAAATTTACCTTCATTCCTGGACCTGATGTTCCACGTTCCTATGCAGTATTATCCTTTACAACATCAGTCTCTAGTTTCACCACCAGACACATCAACGACTCCGCATTGTCTCTGCATTTTTCCTTCTGGAGCTATTTCTCTGCTCTTTGGTAGCATATTCAACACCTACTGACCTGGGGGTTTGATCTTTCAGTGTAAAATCTTTTTGCTTCTTTATACTATTCATGGGGTTCTCAAGGCAAGAGTGCTGAAGTGGCTTGCCATTCCCTTCTCCAACTGACCTGTAGGGCCAGTAAAAAACCAAAGGTTAGCAATGGTTTTGAAATTACTTTCATGCTGATTATGGGTGATAATTGCATTTCTAGAGTTGATGACCTGGCAAAAACTTTTTGACTTAGATACCACCGGATCTCAGTGCCCAGCCCTCTCACAGGAGGTAATTTATTTGGCTGGGCAAACTTCACTCTTTTTCTTTTCATTAGTGAAGTTGGCCTTTTAGGCAAGGCATTTTCAAGAGTAATGCAAATACCTCCTTTCCTATCAATAAAGTTGTGATTTACAGTATTTAATCTAGTTGAAAGGCAAGAAAAATGGAAGTCTGCATACAGGAGAAATGAAATTATAATAAAATGGCACACTCCCCAAAGTTTTCTTAATATGTAGAGTATTAACCTGGCACCCAGCCTTATTTGCTGCATACAGAGCTCCATCAATCAGAAGAATGGAAAGCCTAGATTTCTAAGACTCTTATTAGGACATTGGACTTAACTAGCTTCTGTAGATTTTATTGGGTAAATAACATAATATTTAATCCATAATATCTCCTCTGTTTCCCTGTGTAAGACTGAATCTCTATAAAGTCTAGATATAGTCCTTATAATTTCTGCCCTGTACTCATCTGAGTTCTACTTTTTACCCATATACTGCTGTCCTCTGCATCTTCCTGTGACCTAAACTGGATTATAAAACACTCTGCTTTCATGAGTAAGAGCTTTCCTTGATTCCTGCAAAACCGCCCCCCCCCACCCCTACAACAGATAATTGCCCCTTGGAGAAGCAGGGCTGTGGAAAATTAGTAGTGTTTTGTCACTAGCTTAGAAATGCTGGAATGAAATTTAAATCTTTCCCCAATGAACTATAAACTGCTCTCTCTTGCTCGGCCTCAAAACTGGAGTGTGATTTAATGTTTATTCAGCACCAACAATGTACAGCCACTTCAGAAGAGCATTCTGTTTACCTAGCACTCTAAAGTTCTAAAGACGTGTCATGTCCTTTCTCTCATCAGTACTCACCAGACCCTGGTGAAGAAGGAAGAGGGGACACACACGTTATCCCCACCACACACATTGCAAATAAAGCTCAGACTCTTTAAGCCAGATAACTGAAGTCAGTGGTCATATAACATGAATGGAACACAACTTCCTGATTCATTCTGATCTAACCAATAAATGATATTACTTCTTTTTCTCTACTTTCCCTTTTTAAATCATCTATTTTTTGCCACCTGTTTTAGATCCTAGTTCATTCTCATCTTACATTTTAAAGAAAGCTGATTAAAAAAAAATCTCAGTATATTCTTCCTTCATTTGTGCAATGTTGTTTTCGCTCCATTTCCTATTCACTTTCTTCTTTAACTTACGATTGCATTTAAATGTGCTATTGAGGGGGATATTGCAAGAAGGAAAGATGGTAAAACCATTAGATGTTGTCTCTGCTGTTCTGTCTCTCTTCCCCTCTTCCTCTCCCTCTCTCTGTCCCTCCCTGCCTCTCTGTCTGCTTTCTCTTTTCCTGGTGCTGTGTTCAGTGCAGGCTCTCTGTTCTCACTGAGGCTACAGCTTCTTTGCTGAATCACTGCTCTGTATTCAGCCAGGGACCATGGAGTATTCCCAGTGTATTTATTTTCTGTTCCTGAGCTGAATGCTGGGTGCTTCTTTGTCCCGATGCCTTCTGCAAAGGAGTTTTAAGAGGTGGGGGATGGAGGGTGAAACGAAGCAGGAGGAGGAATACCAATAAAGCTTCCTGTATCCCCCAGAGGAATGTGCGGAAAAGTCTTTAACGTTGCTTCACTCAGTGTTCTCTTCTCTGCTGCCCTTGCTCTTAATTGGATCTAGACTCTGGAGAAAATCACTTTGTTAATGGGATGATTAAAGAAAAAAGAGAGGTGGAAGTTGGCTGTGCTCAGTTCTGGAGTTCTGGCAACTTAAACTCCTTGGGAATAAAAGTCTCAGATGCCTGATCTGCGGAAGGGATTCTACTTTCCTGATCATCAGGAAATATCACTTCCTTTCTGTTGCATATTTTTTCCCTCTGGAAATGAGAGGTTATTTATTATGTCTTCTAAAATTACATAAAACTAATTTGCTTAGAAAATGTTGACCATCCATTTACTTAGCCATTTATCTATTTGTCCATCTGTTTATTTATTCTTGTATTTGCCAAATAGCTGTTAAGCTTGCCTTTGTGCCAGATACTGTCCTAAGTTGTGAGAGTAAAATGGTAAATGAGATAAATAAAGTACCTGCCCTCATGGAGCTTACATTTTAATCAAGGAAAAGATAATAAATAAATATTTCAATATATAAATAAGAGTTATAGTTTGTGTTAGTGCTATGATTGAAAATCAGCAGGATATAATAACAGAAGTCGTGAAGGGGGATGCTTTGGATGTTTCTAGATAAGACCCCTCTGAAGGAGTAATATTGAGACTGAGACAAAAGTTGCTTCTACAAGCTTATCAGCACTATTTATATTTAGCAGTTTTAATGAGGTATAACATATATTATGAAATTCAGTGACTATTAGTAAATGTACAGAGTTTTGCAACCATCGCCACAATGTAGTTTTAGAACATTTCCCTCATCCCCAGACGATCCCTCATTCCCACTTTAGTCAATCCCTCTTCCCACTCCAGACTCTGGACAATCACTAGTCTACTTTTTGTCTCTCTTTAATTGCTCTCTCTGTACATTTCCGGAGAAGGCAATGGCACCCCACTCCAGTACTCTTGCCTGGAAAAGCCCACAGATGGCGGAGCCTGGTAGGCTGCAGTCTCTGGGGTCACTAAGAGTTGGACACGACTGAGCGACTTCACTTTCACTTTTCACTTTCATGCATTGGAAAAGGAAATGGCAACCCCCTCCAGTGTTCTTGCCTGGAGAATCCCAGGGACGGTGGAGCCTGGTGGGCTGCCGTCTATGGGGTTGCACAGAGTCGGACACGACTGAAGCGACTTAGCAGCAGCAGCAGCAGCAGCCTGTACATTTCATATAAATGGAAGTATACAATATGAAATTTTTTACACCTGTCTTTTCTCATTTAGCATGTTTTTGAGGATCATTCATATTGTAGCATGCTTCGCTGGTTTCCTCTTTTTTTNCAGAGTCGGACACGACTGAAGCGACTTAGCAGCAGCAGCAGCAGCAGCCTGTACATTTCATATAAATGGAAGTATACAATATGAAATTTTTTACACCTGTCTTTTCTCATTTAGCATGTTTTTGAGGATCATTCATATTGTAGCATGCTTCGCTGGTTTCCTCTTTTTTTATGACAGAATGATGATCCATTATATGGATATACCATATTTTATTTAATCATTCCCTAGTTGATGGATGTTTTGCAGCTATTAAGAACAATGTTGCTGTGAACATTTATTAACCCTTCTGAATGCTAACATATATTTTCACTGTCTTCTGTACATACCCAAATTGGAATTGCTCGATTGTATGGAAAATTTATATTTAACTTTTAGGAAATTATCACACAATTTTTCAATATAGCTGTAATTTTTTACATTTATACCAGCAGTGTACACAGTTCCAGTTTCAAAACATTTTGCCAACATTTATTGATGTTTGTATTTTGATATAGCCATTTGTTTGGGTATATAGTTGTACCTTATTGTGATTTTAGTTTGTACTAACCTGAAGTCTAACATTGATCTTTTCAAGTGCTTAATATACATTTGTATATATATATATTTGGTAATATGTTAATCATGTATTTTGTCCCCTTTTTAATTGATATGTCCATCTTATAATTGAATTGTAAGAAATTTTAAAATATTCTGGATACAAGTCCTTTATCAGGTATATGAACTTAAAAATATTTTCTTATAATGTATGGCTCATCTTTTTTATGTTGAAGTACAAATTTGTAAAAAAATTTTGATGTCTAGTTTATCAACTTTTTTTTCTCTTATGGATTGTGCTTTTGCTATCAGATCTAAAAACTTTTCACCTAGCCAGTTACAAGGATCTATTCTAAGTTGTTTTTCTAAAATGTGTATAGTTTTAGCTCCTATATTCAGGTCTGTGATTCACTTTTCAATTTATATATATGGTATGAAGTAGGTTCTAAACTCATTTTTTTCCAATATGAATATATCTGCTTGGTTCAGAAAAGATTATCCTATCCCTATAGAATTGAAAAGACTTTCCTATTTAGTTAGTATAACTTCAAAACAAAAGCAGTAAATGGTTTGTTGAATAAGTTTTTAGGGGATTTAAAAAGAGAGGAATCATTTGTCTCTGGAATGGTCAAGAAAGGCCTCAAAGATATGTGGCAAATGAAGATACTCAGAGGATGGTAAGATTAACACTTTGTACAGATACGGAAAGAATAGAAAAGTACACAATTCCAGATAATATAGTTTCATTTATTTATCATTCATCCATTCGTTTATTACCGGGCACAGTGCTAGAGAAAATGATAACAGAGTGCTTTTGGAGAATCCTTGTGAGTCATCTACACAGAATGGGAGACAAGGGGAAACACTGCTGGAAAGATGACATCATTATAGAATATTTAAGTAAAAGTTAACCCATTGTGGTTAGAAGGAAGAAGGACAGATGTTTCAGGATGAGGACATAACATGTGCACAAGTGGAGACACTTAGAGATACATGAAAAATTCAGGGAACTGAAAGTGCGTTGGTATGGATGAAGCATGCTGCTGCTGCTGCTAAGTCGCTTCAGTCATGTCCGACTCTGTGCGACCCCATAGAAGCACAGGGTGAGTGTTAACATGAGCAATGGGGTACAAGTGCTTTTAGGAAATGCTGACTCTGGGCAAATAGGAAGATTGCAAAGAGAAGGAAGGTAGATACATTTGGAAATGTAGAATACATCCATTGTAAACCACTGTGAATACTAGATTTAGGAGTATGAATTTAATTTTAATTTTTTGAGGCAAGGGGAAGTGATTTGATGACACACACTGCTATAGTTGTGGCTCATGGGATGGCTTGAAGGTGGGGAAAGCCTGGTAACAGGGGCATCATCTGGAAGTATGGTAGAGGTTTAACGATGAAGGGATAAATTAGTGAGTGTGACACTGGCATAAATAATAAGACATCAGAAATATCTTGAAGAAATGATCAAAAGCCTCGTGGCTCGTTGATTTATCATGGCAGGCATTAATGAGGAGTCAAAGATGTCACTGAAATTTCAAGCTTGCTAATAATGGAATATTAAGAAAAGGGAGTATTTTTGGTGAGAGAAAGGTGATAAATTTGATTTTCAGACCTGCTAAGTTTGAGATGACATTAACATATCTGTGAAGCTTTTCAACAGGTGAACTAAGATAAATGACTAACTCTCATGAGTGAGACCAGTGATGAATATTAGACTGGAAAATTTTACATGCAGTGGAAGAAGGAGTAGTACTTTAAAATAAACATAAATGGCATAAAAAAAAAAGCACTGACTCCTCTGTGGTTGTACAGGAAAATGGCCAAGTGAAAATCCAGGTACCAGTGAGAGGTGAAACTGACACTCTAGAGATGGTACAGCTTTGCAAGATTGCATCAGTATCATTTCAAGGGAGCTGAGTTATTAGAACCACTGTGATTAATCTCAAATAGGTCACTCACATCTCTAGGATCTAACATTTTCTTCCCCACTGTACAAAAGTGCCTTGCATTCTTGCTGTGAACCCTGTAGCAGGAAATCCACAGGACCTAAAGGGTCCTGGTACTCAGAGACAAAGGGCAAAACTATTTTATTAATGGAACCTCAAAAGAAATACAAAAGAGTCATGTTACCCTCTTGGCATCATTTATCTATCATTCTCAGGACTGACAAGGGAAACAAAGAGACTTATTCCCTTAAAGCAACAGGAAACAAACCAGTTGATTAAAATCAAAATAAAACAAACAAAAAAACAGGCCAGGATGTAGGCCAAACTCTCTTTCCCTTCCTTTCTCATCCCTTTGTCCTGTTTCTGATTTGATTTTCTTGTCGTCATTTTCTCCAGTGGATCAATTCCTCTTCATCTTGTGCCAGGGATTTTTAAGCAAAGAGAGAATCCTTCTCTTTGCAGGTGAGAGACAATCAAATTGAATATTACACAGCGCCTGAAGTGCAGGCAGCTGATAACAAGAGCCAGACTCAATATCCTGACAGATGTTGTCTTGGATTGATTAATCTTTGCTTGCTCTCTGGTGTAGCCATCCTCCATCATGGACAGCGTAGCCCCTTGGCTGCATCCCAAATAGGTTTCCATGTGACTGGGGCTGGCACAGAGGAACAATGCTGTTAAAAGCGCAATAGAATCTCTTCCTTCTGAGAAGAAAGAAATTAAACCCCAGCTTGCCTCCCTCTGATTTGAAATCTACTGTAGCGGAAGGCCAGATTCTAGGCTTAGTTTATGGCACTCAGACTAAAAGCATACAGATGTCTCTCTTATGAGTTTTTAGTTGAACCAAAAAAAGAGAAAAGAGGGGGACCTTTCTCTCTTGAATTTCAAGAACTGAGGGATGCATGTTTTTGTAGTAGAAAAAAATATAGGCAATAGAGAAGATAGGATTTTAAAAAGTGAAAATAGAAAAGCGTATAATTATAAGACTGCTCCCAAATATGAAGGAGGGAAAAAGAGATTCCTTCCTTCCCTTCTTTCTCTTCTTGGATCCTCTCCCTTTCTTCCTTTGCCTTTTTCTTCCCTACTCTCATCTTTCCTTCCTGCCTGCTGCTGCTTCATTCCTTCTAATCTGCTTCTTGATTCTGTTTAACAGTACTTATCTGTTATTAAAATACTCTCTAAATGCCAAGGAGACCAAGAAAAGTCTGCATCATGGGCATACCATTAACTTAGCAAGGGACCCAGGAGGTAGATAAATCACACAACAGCAACATGAGAAGTCTAAAACAAAGTAATGTTTGCTATGAGAACAAAAGGAAACTGGTGTGATGGGGGGGCTTCGTGTATGAAAGCAGGTTGTCCTAGGCCTGGAAGGTGTTCACCAGGGCAGGGAAAGGAGCATTCTAAAGAGAAGTCAGCATGTGCAGAAGGAGCATGGTGTACTTGAGGTAGTGTGTTAGCTAAATTCCAGCCCCACTAGGTAACCAGGTCAAAGTCAGCATGTGTTCCACCTTGACAGTTGCAGCACAGTCACCACTACCTGCCTTGCTAACGTTCAATCACTTAACACCACTGTTTTTTGATTGCCATTTTTCTTCTATCAGTTCAGTTCAGTCACTCAGTCGTGTCTGATTCTTTGCAGCCCCATGAACTGCAGCACACCAGGCCTTCTTGTCCATCACCAACTCCTGGAGTTTACCCAAACTCATGTCCACTGAGTCGGTGATGCCATCCAACCATCTCATCCTCTGTTGTCCCCTTCTCCTCCCGCCTTCAATCTTTCCCAACATCAGGGTCTTTTCAAATGAGTCAGTTCTTCGCATCAGGTGGCCAAAATACTGGAATTTCAGCTTTAACATCAGTCCTTCCAATGAACACCCAGGACTGATCTCCTTTAGGATGGACTGGTTGGATCTCCTTGTAGTCCAAGGCACTCTCAAGAGTCTTTTCCAACACCACAGTTCAAAAGCATCAATTCTTCTGTTCTCAGCCCTCTTTATATTCCAACTCTCGCATCCATACATGACCACTGGAAAAACCATAGCCTTGACTAGATGGACCTTTGTTGACAAAGTAATGTCTCTGCTTTTCAATATGCTGTCTAGGTTGGTCATAACCTTCTTCCCAAGGAGTAAGTGTCTTTTAATCTCGTGGCTGCAATCACCATCTGCAGTGATTTTGGAACCCCCCAAAATAAAGTCAGCCACTGTTTCCCCATCTATTTGCCATGAAGTGATGGGACCAGATGCCAAGATCTTCGTTTTCTGAATGTTGAGCTTTAAGCCAATTTTTTCACTCCCTTTCACTTTCATCAGGAGGCTCTTTAGGTCTTCTTCACTTTTCATAAGGGTGGTGTCATCTGCATATCTGAGGTTATTTTTATTCTATACATGTTTCCAAATATAGTATCTCACTAGTGAACCAGTGTTGTATTTACTCCACGCTAGTCCTGGTGCTCCCTCAGCACTCTCTGTTTAGCAGTTACAGGTCACCACAACTGTAAGTAAAAATGCCTCACTCCTTTTCCAGTCCTGGGACAAAGCACGTGTATGTATCCATCAGGGAGGAACTGTGAGCAGTTTGGAAAGCAAGTAGTTAGAGGGGTTGGGTCCTGAAAGAATAGAGGAACATGACTCTGGAAATGTCTAGGATGCCTGGAAGGCTGGTCCAGGATGGATCTAAAGAAGGAAATGAAGTCAGCAATATGCTGGGGTTTGTAGAGAGGGCTAGGAGCAGGAACGATGTACATGCGTGCTAAGTCTCTTCAGTCGTATCTAACTCTGAACCTATGGACCGTAGCCCGCCAGGCTCCTCTGTCCTTGGGATTCTCCAGGCAAGAATACTGGAGGGAGTTGCCATGCATAGGAACAGGAAAGACAAGTAGATTAAACTACAAATATGAGTTGCTTGAGACCTCGTCTTGTCCAGCCTCGGCACAAATTCTGGCATGTTGAAGCGCTCAGTTTGTGCTTGTTGAATCATTTATTTCAATAATGCTAACTGAAGGCAAATGGCTGAGAACCATTTCCCACACTACCTCAGTTTTACAGAATAAAGTAAACTTATAATCTATGGAAATAAAGCCCTTGTGAATTATAACTCTGCCTCTTTGAATTTATGTATGACTTCTATGCTTAGAATTCCTAGAATATCCAGTGAAGCCTTTGTGAATGTCATAGGTATATGGAAAGTGTTTGAATTGGAACAAACATCTTGTTTTAAAATTTACAAAATATAGTGAGTGCATTTCCCCCAGCCCTGTTCCTTTCACCCCCACCCCCCACTAGACCACCTGTCTTCCTCCTCTGGCTGCTTTTCACTTCATCCTTTGCCCAAAGCCCTGTTGACATATTTCAAAATCTTTCATTTGCATTCTCTGCAAGGGCCTATGTTAATTTGACATCAGCAGCGTTACAGTGCAGCATGAAGGGTAAAGCGCTATTATTATTTATTATGATGCTTTGAGTTTATACTTTACCTGTGGGAAGTTTCAAATGCCTGCATTGTGCCAGTCTGCAGTAATCATCTACACACAGAATTTGAGGGCACGTCGGCTCTCTCCCCAAGATAGAAGTTCAAGAAAACCAAGATAATCTGGAACTCTTCCTGCCACAGTTCCAAAGAGAATAAACCCACTTCTCAGTCATTTAGTTATGCATACTGAAGAGCACCTAGGAACCTATTTCTTGGTCTCAAGCCCATTGACCTAACCATATATATTATAGAAAATTTAACTTTGTCCTCTAACCTTTGGCAGGTTGGGCTGATATAGCTATAGCTTTCACTCAGTAATATTGTGAAGCAGGAAATATTTGTCATTACCTTGTTCAACAATTATTTTTTGGATACATCTCTCTATATTTCTTTATTATTTATGACCTCAGATGACCATTTTATGACCTTTGAGAGCTTCAGGTTCTTCATCTGTAAAGTGGTCATTATAATAACTACAGGAGCCAAATAAAAATCTATCTGGATTTAGATAGGGAGAGACTTTAGTTAAAAAACAAGACTGTCACAGTAGGGAGAACACTGGTCTTGAAGATCTGCAGGTGTCTCAAAAGTCAAACAGAAAAAGGTTTTCTTTTATAAGGTAAAAGAGGGCAAGCAGAGAGAAGCCAAATCTTTGAGGGGACGCTGGACAAGCCAGGGGAAATAACCACTGTGGTCGGGTAGGAAAGTACTCCTCTGTGGCAAGCAAGCCAGTTCCCAGGAAAAACGGATGAGGGGGCAAGGTCTGTCTTTTTAGTGCTCAGGTTTGGGGGTCAGCAGATCTCAGACCTGTGGGAAGAAGAGAAACTTGACTAGAGATGGGTCAGAAACAGACAAAATTGAAGGACAAGAAATGGGCAGTTGTGGACACTTTCTGCTGAGGACCATCAGGGGAATTGAATGGCCTTGCAAGCAGGGTGATTGCAGCCAACCATAGAGGAGAGTTTTGCAGCCAAGCCCACAGAGTCAGGCTTCCTGGTGGCTTAGATGGTAAAGAATCTGCCCGCAGTGCAGGAGACCTGGGTTTGATGTGTGGGACCTGGGTTTGATGCGTGGGTTGGGAAGATTCCCTGGAGTAGGAAATGGCAACCCTCTCCAGTATGCTTGTCTGGAGAATTCTGTGGACAGAGGAGCCTGTGGGATATAGTCCACATGGGGTCACAGAGAGTTGGACACAACTGAGTGACTACCACTTTCACAGAGTAGAACTCACAGACCTCACTGAAGCTCCACAAGTCAGTAGAAATAGGATCTAGCCTGATTCCTCCCTGACTCCAATTCCTAATAGCACCTCACAGCGTACTGTAGAGTCTAGTCAGGCTTTCTTGTGAACTAGATTAGGTTTTGCTGAAATAATTCCCAATGACTTGAGAAGGCCTCAGAGTCAGATGATTGCTCTGTTTGTTCCAAAGAGTTGAGATGTAAGGTTTTTGAGGTAAGGCCTATATTTTTAACACATGTCTGATGAATGAATGAGTGAATGAATGAGTGAACAAATGAATGAGCCGCTTAGCTTGGAAGGCGCAGGCCAGGCAGCATTATGAAGTGCCAAAGGAATTGTGCAGTCAACCACAGAAGATGGACGCAGTACTGAAATCCACTGTACTGCGAGGCGGAACATTTGAGGAACCTGCTACCAAGGGAGTAGGAGATATTTTAGGGAAAGATAAAGATTCCACTGACTTTTTTTCTATTGTGAATACTTCTGCCACTTCTGCTTTCACTGTGTCATATCAAACAGTAATAACAGTCTCCAGATGAGCTATAAAATTCACCTTCCAAAAATATAAATTCCCCAAAATGGAAATTGGTATGATGATCTGACAGTGTACAACAGTCAGTTTAAAATGAAGAAAGTTCTCTTTAAAAAGAATAATGTATATTCCTTTTATTGGACATTTTTTTAACTCCATTCCACTTCCCTGCCTCTTGCCTTTTCACCTCCTTATATTTGATAAAATATTAGAGACATGAATGCAGTATAAAGAAATAAAAAGGAGTAATTTCCAAAACCATTTTCATATATTTTTTTCCTTTTCTGTGATGTTAGTAAGTGATTCTTTCCAAAAAGCTTTTCTGTCCTTCCTATAGCCTGACCAGAGCTCCCAGTTTGCTAAAGAAGCCATTGCCTCTTTCATTGGACATTTTTTTTCTCTTGATTTTTCCTGTGTTTACTTACCTATGATATCTGGAACCATGATTAATGGCTGAGACTTTCTGTGGACTGTGTGTACCAACACTCTGGTGCAGAGTAATCTCTTCCTGCCTGCAGCGTGGAAACAGGAAGCAGAGGAGGAGCAAGTGCAGGGCAGCTGTGCTGATCCAATTAAAAGTATAGTGACCTTGCTATTGGTGACAGAATTATTTGGTTCAGTGAATGTCTAATCTGTGAACAATCAGATCAAACCTCTCCATCCTTCATGGCAAGCAAGTCGGAGGGCATATAAGCAAGTGGAGAGAGCACTTGAATATCTTGTATAAATATTTTAAGAATTATATAGAATATCTGTAAAGACTAGGATAGTGCTGAGTATAAAGTAGGTGCTCAATAAACAAGGAAGTGTTTGTTTATAAATGAAATTTTTTAAAGCATTAAAATAGTTTTCAGGTTTTCCAAGTAAATTGTTTATTCTTTAGAAGAAGCTAATTTATTTTAAATGAAATAAAGAAATGTGATTTTATGCATCTCTGTATATTTATAATATGTTATTATATATATCAAAATTATGCATTTGCTGCCAAAGGCTTATTAATTTGAGATCATCTGTTCTTTTGTTAGTAATTAGTACTTATAGACAGTAGTCCTAAGACAATCAGACAGTAGTCTTAAGGTCAATGAAACTACTATAGTGATTTTCAAATTTTAGCTTGCATCAGAATCACCTGGAGGATGTGTTAAAATTGCTGAGCCACACCACCTGTGTTTCTTATTAAGTAACTCTGGATGGAGCCCAGTAATTTGCCTTTCTCACAAGTTCTCAGGTGAAGCTGAAGGGGCAATCCAGGGAACCACATTTTGAGAATCACTTCTAGTCACTGCTGATAGTCAACACTCCCTGATACTCAGTCACGTTAATTTTTCCTTCCTGGTACATGGAAACGATTTTAGTATTAACTTCAAAGAGTGAATTTCTGCTTCCTTACCAACAGTTTATTAAGTGTCTGCACTTCAGATTTATATTCAGGTTCGTTCCTTCATGTTGAGAATAATAAAAGACTTTCATTTTCCCCTGATATTTAGGTTTATCTCATTTTTTGTAATGTTTAGAAAGTTACCAACTCATACTGATGTTAAATAATGAAGTTAGCTGTATGTCAATTATTTCAGTAAAATTGGGAAAAAAATAATGTCAAACAATAAAATTTCCTGTTTTTTGGTTTTTTTTCCTAACGTTTGGGTATTATTTACCCCTTAGGGTCTCAGTTGGTGTGACTGCTTCTTTTGATCCAAGCTGAATTATAACTAGTGATTTCTACTAAAGATGCTACTCAACTAGGAACTTGTGGTCAGTGCTTATTTCTTGCCTGACAGTAGGTTATGTTCCCATTAAAAACTTGTTTGAGGCAGGTCCTTGGTTTCTCAGAACATTTCCTATAAAGGAGGAAGAGAGTTCAACTGAGTTGCCAGAGATGTAGCCATCCGTAAAGCAAGTATTTGCAATGCCCTTGATGTGGGAGCCTGCAATGTTAGTACTGCATGTCCTGAGGGAGTTCCAGGCAAGCAGAGCCAAGAAAATTCTCTGTGACTTTTCCTAGAGAGTGTATAATTTAAACTTAATATACTCTATCATCTAGGATCCCCGTTCATTTTGTGTTTTCTTCTCCATTCTGGCTTGGGGTACTATGATCATATATGAACAATTAGGACTTCCAGCTGTGTCCATGCACAAGAAGAGCTCTAGGGGAGCAGATCAGTGGTAATAATAGTCTCAGTAATATACCCTTACAGATGGCCAACCACCTATGGCTTGAAGGGATATAGCAGCTATATGGGAGGGGGGTCACTGCGTTGAGGAAGGCCCTGTGATAAATTGAGTCATTTATAGCATTTACTATAAGTCGTTATATAGCATTTGCTGCTCATGCCTTGGAAATACCAGTCAGACCAGAGAGAGAAAGCCTGGCCACAACCCCATCTCTTCTGGTAGGGTTCCCAAGCTTGGAGAGTGGGGAGTGGAGTAGAGAGCTGATGTGGACAGGGCTGTTGGCTCAGAAGACCCTGGGTAGACCAAAGGGCAACCATCGTGCACTTGTGTGACCATGTGTCATTTCGCTGTGACCTGAAATTTGCTTTGAAAAGTTTTGGTATAAAAAGCAGTTAGGGAGGGTATTTCAAGACAGAATCTAGGAATAGAAGAAAGCAAAGGAAATTTGTGCCAAAGTAGGAAAAAACTGACTAATTCGGTCATCCTACAGAGATTTTTACAAATCAGCAGTTACTTTTAGAGGTGAATTCCAGCAGGTGACGAAGGAAGGTTCAGAGAGTTTCCTCTAACACTGATCCTTCAGCTCTCCTGGGTCCTTCAGCTTTGCCAGAGTCCATTGGACTAACCTGACACTGGAAGTCTTTGTGTGAAATTCCCTTTTATGATCTCAACCAGGCACCTCAGTTATTTAACTCAGTCTCCGTGGATGTGGGCTAAGAATCAAGGGTCTGAGTAAAAAAAAAAAAATCTGCCCTTCCATAGATTTTGTATAACAATCTATGAAGAGCACCAGGAGTCCTATTACTTAGAATTATGATATATGCAGAAGAAACTGACTTCATGTGATGAAAATCATACCCTTTACTAGTGAAAACTTAAGGAAGGATTGAGATGTGAGGCTCACTGAGAGACTGTTCTTGAAAGACACCATTAAAGAACCCGAGTCGTCTTTACCTTGACACTAGCCTCAGCGAGAAATGTCCTGGCAGAGAAGGCAGAGAGAGTTAGGAATCTGAGCAGCTACTATGTGAGAGCTGCCTTTAAATGCAACAATAATTCTCTTTTTTATTCAGTATTAGAGAAGGAAATTATTCAGTATAGGTCTGTAAATAAGTGTCCTTCTCCTTCCATTCAGCTCCTTCAGAGCATTTACAGCTCCTTAATTAGACATATGTCTGCTATTTATTACCATTTAAAAGAGCAAGTGCTTAATGTCCCACTGTTGAAAATTCCTAGTAATTAATAATTAACTAAATAAGCATAGCTCCTTCTCTACCTACCACATCTTTGGTTGTCTGCCTGCATTTATATATTAATATGTGATAATTAAACAATGGCAGGAAAAGTGCCTCTGAGTTAACCAATTGTATGAGCACAACAATGGATTTATTGCTCACCCTTCCAGCCTTAATTAGTGCTATTTCTAAAGGGTGGGCTTCCCTGGTGGCTCAGTGGTCAAGAATCTGCCTGCAGTGCAGGAGACCTTTGGATCTTTGGGTTGGGAAGATCCCCTGGAGGAGGGCCTAGCAGCCCACTCCGGTACTCTTACCTGGAGAATTCCAGGGACAGAAGAGCCTGGCAGGCTACAGTTCATAGGGTCACACAGAGTCAGACATGACTGAAACCATTAAAACAGCAGTAGCAGCTAAAGGGTAGAATGGAGAGAGTTGATTTCACCTGTGGCCTTTACTTCTCCACATGACCAGGATGGTTTCCCATATGTATAACTTAGAGCAGGTTTCCCATATGTATAACTTAAGGCCTTTCATCTTTAAAAGGGAAGTAAAAACTATAGACTCCATCATGCAAAGCAACTTCCTAGTGCTAATTAAAAAAAAAAAAAAGACTGCATAAGAAGATGTTTCATCTCGATGAGATGTCCCTCATCAGGGAAGAGGAAGATGACTGAGGTCACTGTGACGTGCCTTTGTGCCAAATTTGGCCTGAAAAATTATGCATTGTCCATACCTGTCTTCCAGTGTGCTTGAGGGGTCCAGAGGGAAAATACTGAACAAACAGCTGGTAGTTAAGCTTTTACTGTGTCTGGTAACAATGTCAATGTCAATGATCAACTAAAGCTTTGTGCTTAAAAGCATCTGAGAAACTTAGAAAGTTCTAGGTACGATAACTCATTAGAACTCCCAACAGTCCTCTGAAGGAACTAGGGAGCACTACAATTTCTGGTGTACAGATGGGGAAACTGATGTAGAAGATGGGCAAAAATACTTATTTCATTTCTGCATTATAACTCAGCAGTGGCCCTGGGAATAGAACATACATCTCCTAACTATAGTCTGTCTGCATAGGACCACATACTTAATGAGGAGTTTTCTGTGAGAAAGACTTTGTTTACAACTAAAGCAAAGAAGTATTTGTGGTTTCGTAATTGTTGTATATCTGAGTGTCAGTGAGCTAATTCATTTTCATCCTGCCAGCTGTAATGCTTTTTTCTGTTGTTGTTATTATGTTTCTGCTATAATAGAAAGACCATTGACTTTAGACTCAGATAGACTTAGGTACTTTTACCTAGCTGTGAGATGTTGTGCAATCTCTCCAACCTGTCTGAGCCAGTAAAATGGGGGAGATACTATCTATCATGCTTGGTGGCTGCAAGGATTACGTGCCTATTTTACTATGGCCATAGTCAGGATTGGATGTTTCTCAATGTGTTGACTATAAATGTAAAGTTTGTACTGGTCATCCAGGTGTGATTAAATTCCTAGGTAGGAAAACTCAGTGCCCACTGCTTCTTATCAGTATCAGTTCAGTTCAGTCGCTCAGTTGTGTCTGACTCTTTGCAACCCCATGGACCACAGCATGCCAGGCCTCCCTGTCCATCACCAACTCCTGGAGTCCACCCAAAACCCATGTCCATAGAGTCAGTGATGCCATCCACCATCTCATCCTCTGTCGTCCCCTTCTCCTCCTGCCTTCAGTCTTTTCCAGCATCAGAGTCTTTTCAAATGAGTCAGCTCTTCGCATTAGGTGGCCAGAGTATTGGAGTTTCAGCTTCAACATCAGTCCTTTCAGTGAACACCCAGGACTGATCTCCTTTTGGACGGAGTGATTGGATCTCCTTGAAGTCCAAGGGACTCTCAAGAGTCTTCTCCAACACCACAGTTCAAAAGAATCAGTTATTTGGGACTCAGCTTTCTTCACAGTCCAACTCTCACATCCATACATGGCCACTGGACAAACCATAGCCTTGACTAGATGGACGTTTGTTGACAAAGGAATGTCTCTGCTTTTGAATATACTGTCTAGGTTGGTCATCACTTTCCTTCCAAGGAGTAAGCATCTTTTAATTACATGGCTTATCAGTATAAGATGCCTAATGTGGAAGGATGCTAAATATCACTCCTTATTCAGATTTCATTTTCTGAAGTTACACACTGTGAGTTTGCCCATTTCAAACAAATTCTCTAGTGAATTTCTCATAAGGAAGAAACAGATTTTTTTTTTTCTGCACTTGTAGAACAAACACATGGTCTATCCATCCATTTACTTATTTACAGTAACATTTACTATTTTCCATTGTAACTTTTTATAGAAATCACATTTCTAATTATAAACAACATATACTCATTATATCAAATCTAAATGCCAGAGATTTGTATAAAGAAGGAAAACATTAATAGTATTTGGTATTTCTTTTTCAAGATAGTTTCCGTGAACATACTTCTTAAAGAGTCCATGTTTTGTGCTTAATAAATACTGTGATAAGAAGATTATGTGATGGTTACCTCAATGGTTATTCCTCAATAAATTCACATCAGGTTCTAATGTTAACTTCTTATCCACCATAGTGCAGGTATTAGTATATTATGTTTTGGTATTATGTAAATATAATAAAACTTAGAGTCTGAGTTCCTAGAAGCTTATGCTTGGCAGAGTGTCACTAGAATGGGTCTCCTTGCCGAATGATATTTGGACCTGGAATTAAGAGTAAATACCTTTGTTGGCCACCTGGAAAGTTGGGCTTAAGTAGGCACCAGCCTCTGGATTGCCCCTGTCATGCTCAATTTACAAGGCCTAGCCTGTAAATTCATCATTTTACATGACAGGGCAGATCAGGCATGTAAATCTACACCGCAGTCAGGAAGAATGATACATGAACAGTAAACAGCGATATCCTAAGACTGAACAAGCCCAGGCTTGCCTCCATGCAGTACCATTTGCTTTTGTGCAAATCCTCAGGCTATACTGAAGATAGGGAATGTAACTTGGTTTCTCCTTACTGGAAAAAAAACAAAAGCAAAACTAAACAAAACTAAGTGGCATAGGGATGATTCAAAGGCTTGCTACCATTGTGAATTATTATTTAAGATATCAAATAGTCAGTCTTGAGACTCGACAAAGGGTCATCAGTTTCTCTTGACTAAGGTCTTTTGAATTTGACTTTAGTTTTAATTACCTTCACGTTTCTGAGTCTAATAACACAGCTCTTTCTGCCTTGTTCAGAATAGCCACACCTCTGTATCTGCTTCACATAGGTGTTTGATGGATGCATGGTTGAAAAGACACATACATAAATAATATACTGGTAGACAAGCAGATGGAAGATGAATAGAGAGAGGGATACATGAACGGATGATGAACTGATGGGAACGTACTCTGTGTTCCCTTCACTGACAGATCTGCTTGGCTATTGTGTTAATCAGTCTTCTTGAAGAACTTGAAATTTTAATTTAAAATATTCAATTAGTGAAGGCAGAAAGTTAAATTTTCTTCATGTTCTCACAGCAGATGCTTTGAGAATCAAAGGCAGGTGGCTTAAGAATTACTAAAAAGAGCTATCACTTGTCTTTTTCTTTCCTTATATGCTTTACTTTTCATAATTTCTCTTAACTGTGCTCCCCCTTTTATTTACTTCTTTCTGGCCTGTATCTTGCTTTTCTTTACATTTGTGCATTCTACTCCCCTATTTGCTAGTCTTTATTTACAGTCTCCCCATTTCTCTGTTTTTTGCCTCCTAATGTCCATCAGAAATGACCGAACATTTATTTTAGTTTTTGCTTTTTATCATGGAACTGCTGCAGTGGCACCCCACTCCAGTACTCTTGCCTGGAAAACCCCATGGATGGAGGAGCCTGGTAGGCTGCAGTCCATGCGGTCACTAAGAGTCGGACACGACTGAGCGACTTCCCTTTGACTTTTCACTTTCATGCACTGGAGAAGGAAATGGCAACCCACTCCTGTGTTCTTGCCTGGAGAATCCCAGGGACGGGGGAGCTTGGTGGGAGGCCGTCTATGGGGTCACACAGAGCTGGACACGACTGAAATGACTTAGCAGTAGCAGCACAGAAGTGCAGAAGAGAAAACAGGGAGAGGCAGGCCTTTAGAGAAGAAACATGAGTGCTTTCTAAAATTCCCATTTTTTCCTCTCTCTTGCAATAAAGCATTTTCTACCTAACTCCTAATCAAAGAATGAGAAGAAGATGCAGAGAAATGGGAAGTTCAAGTGGAGTTATTTGATTTAAACTAGTTGGGAAGATCCCCTGGAGAAGGAAAGGCTACCTACCCCAGTACGACTGAGTGACTTTCACTCACACTTTCAATATATAGAAAAGGCAGGAAACCAATGTATGCCAGCAGAGTAATAGATGGGCTGAAGTAAGGCTTAATCAAGAAGGAAGAGCCAAAGAAGGATTCATGATAATATGTATATTATTTCTCCTGAAAACAAGTCGTGGCTTCAAGAATTTAAAGCTAATAACTATTTTGATGTCACTTACCGGTACCAGACTCTATATTGTAAACTTTAACCTATATATCTATAATTTGATTTCCAAGGTATGGAAAGGGTGGGGTGTTTGCATGCATCTCTCTGTATGTTAATTGATTCACCATTGATTCTGTGACCTGTCCTAGTTCATGAAGTACATCCAGCGGGTCCCCCAACCTCAAATAAATGTTCCAAGTAGGAAAGGATTTTGGGTACCATATTGTTTGTTGACCTTTCATTTCTTTTGCAGATATACACTTTCAGATTCTAACCAGAACAAAAAAAAGAATATAAAAAGATAGAAATGTAACTGCCATGAGAAAATTATATCATTTGAACTTGAAGCCAAGTGAACATAGGGATGACCCAGAAATCTCATAAATTATCTGGTGCCCAGGAGTCCAGATAATGTTTTAGGCTCTTATAACAATAAGAAACTCAAATTTCACTTGTTTTTAGTTGGTCCAGCTTTATATAGTTCTTTCTGTCCTCTCCACCATGATTCACACTTGTGTATTTTCTGATAGATCAGAAGGTGGATTCTACTCTATCTTGGTTTTTAATGAACTGCATGAGCTCCTGCAGGTTCCACATCTGTGGATTTAGTCTCTTCACTTGAGGGGGGAAAAGGATTCTTCTATACCACCTCTAATGAGCCTTATAGATCTAAATATTTGAGACTCATTAAAAATGTTCTCCTCTTATTTTACACTCAGCACTCTCCGTGATCACAAGAAGCGCTCCTTTGAATGAAGTTTTGTATATTCTTGTACTTTTACAGTCAAGAAGAAGCAGTGTCACCTCTAACGATTTATCACATTGGAAACATTTCAGATTGCTGATATGTTTGTTACTACCAGTGTCAGATAGAACATCTCAAAGAGTGGCATTTTCAAAACCCAGACAGAGGAGTCCCTACCACTGTCTGTCTCCCAGACAGTCCCCACCTATCTTTCTGCCCATATCAGGAAGATAAGTAAATGGCTCATCTTCCCCACACAAATAATTTAGTAGCTTGTCTGTCTAGAAGGTAATGACATAGCATCTGCCATTCCTGCAATTTTGATAGTGTAATGTAATAGGAAATAAGACACCCCCACACTGCAACCCAGACAGCCCTGTTGTTAAAAGTGGTAAAGTGATCTGGTCTCCGACTCACAGAAGAATCATGGTCAGCACTACTTAGCTTTGCTTGCTCTTTGAGTCTTTTGAGCTGCCTACCTCTAAGTAGTAAATATGTTGCTTTTTAAAATTCATATTTCATAGATAGTCTAATTTGAATAAGAACTCTTGGCCCCTTAGTTCAATGGTTTGGGGCTATTTTTATTAATATCTTCCACTAATTCATCTCTTTTCAACAAATCCCTGTTTTGTACAGTGTTAATGTATCTAAAGTCCTGAGATGCATTATTATGTCAACCTCTAGATACTAGTATAAGAGAGAGAAAACTGGAATTACCATATGTTTAAATATGACATACAAGAAGAAAATGTCTACAGAAAATATGATCTATATTTCTCCTGTAAATTCTGAGCATGACTTTTGCTAGTTAATCCAACAAACACACGTTTTGTCTCCTTCTTTTGAATCATGTGATCTGAGGTCAGCTGATGGAGAAGAAAAAAGTGTACTTTATTCAACTGAATTACAATACTTCTTTTGTGACCTGTAGGGATAACGAGTGGTCCTCTTCCTCCTCCTCTTCCTTGTCCTTTTCCTCCTCTTCCTACTCATTACCATTATTGTTGTAATGATAATGACAGAATATTTTCCTTTGTACAGTTTCTATTCATCATCCTATTATCCCTCCATCCATTCGTTTCTCACGTGTTTTCTGTGCATACACTTTGTATGAGGCACCGTGTAAGGAGTCTGGAGCTGCTGTGAAGAAGTTTACATTGACTATCTATTCAAGCCAGTTGGGTCCATTAGTAATTCACTTATTTTTACATTATTAGAAATTGAAACAGCACAAGCAGAAGTTAATATTGTCTGACATAAAAGAAATTGAGGGAATTTCAGCTTTCACCATTAGATTATAAGAACTAGACACTTAAATTTGATTTTGTGTGCTCTGAATCTAAAACTTCCTATCAATATAACTATGGATAGACTATCCATACCCATTCTTGCTATTAAAAATCCACAAGAACATTTCAAGTGGTAAGTTTTTACCGTCTCTTTTTAAATTTTTTCCACTGTGAATTAAAACTTTTGAAGAAAAATTCATATTAAATCTCTTATTTTTAACAGGTAAATGTTTCTAAGCCAAACTTAAATTTTGAAATTTTTCATGTGTTTAATCAGTCATGCATGAAAGACATTCACAGCATCAATCTTGAAAAAATATGTAAAATAGTAAACCCATGTGTATTTAAGACAGATGTTTTTGAGAGCACATAGAATCATTTCAATCAGAGTTTTAGCTAAATTTTATTAATGTGAACTTGTCTAATGCATGCTTTCTAAGCTATGGATTGATTATATTTGGACCAAGGGATTTTTTAAATAGTTTTTGAAAATACACAGACTTTTTCAGATTAATCTAGCATCAGTGGTTGATACATAAGGGTTCAGTAAACACGAATTGTAAAAACAAACTCTAGGGTACGTATCTAGGCGTCTAAATGCATTTGTAGTGGTTTTTATGGAAGTGAAAATCCACTGTTCATTGTTTGCAAGTCTTTATCTATCCCCCACCCATTGTCGAACTGTCCTATGGCTGCCCTGACTCTTTTCAAGTTTAGACTTCCTTTTTTTTTTCACTTTCAACTTTCCGTGTTAAGTCACCTGGCTGCTCCTCTTTTTACCATTCAAGCAAATGTAGTTCTCAATCACTGACAGCAGTGATTGAGATGAAAATGATATCTATACTCATGGAGATTTCACTCTGTTACATGTTTTATTCTTTAAATTCTACATNGATTTGGAATAGCTCTACTGGAATTCCATCACCTCCACTAGCTTTGTTCGTAGTGATGCTTTCTAAGGCCCACTTGACTTCACATTCCAGGATGTCTGGCTCTAGATGAGTGATCACACCATCATGATTATCCAGGTCATGAAGATCTTTTTTGTACAGTTCCTCTGAGATACTTAAAGATAATGCCAAAGATTGACACATCCCCAGTGGTGAACTAAGGCTATTGGAAGAAAGGAAAGTCTTCTCATCAGAAGAGTATATGTCAACAATGCAAAGTAAGAACAAAATAAATTAACTAGCTAGTTTCTTCTGGAATATATGAGGAAAGCAGAGAAATTGAAGAGGTCTTTTGAAATGTGTGGAAAGTATTAGCCCAGCATTAGTCTTTAGTCTGCAGATTTTCCTGAAAAATTCAGAAGGAATGAAACATAGAAAAAATTATTTTCGCCAAATTCTGCTTAATAGTTTAATTTTGCATCTCTCCTTTGCTTTCCTGTTTCTTTTCCTCTCTTTTGGCCAGCAAGGAGCACATGTACCCAGCACTCTACACAGTCTCTTGGCATATCTTGCCAATTCTTTCTTCATAAATGAGTCCAAGATGGAGTTTGGACATGAAGTGTAATGAGATGTTAGAGTTGGTAATTCACATTGACTTGGGGCTACTGATCAGTAGATTTTATTCAGTGAGGTACAAACTTGTGAATCAGAAGGAATTCTTTCTTTCCATGACTCCACAGCATATGTGACTTCAACTCTGAGTCAGAAAGGAAGACCCAGGCACCATTTCTTATAACTAGCTGTTTTGGTTTTTTTTTCCCCCTCCATGCTTACAAAGCCTCTGTCCTGTCACCAGTCCTCATCTGAGATTTTGCCAGATTGCCCGTTTCTAGTTCTCCTCCTCTCCATCTGATCCTAAACACTTTGCCTCATTACTTTTCCTCTTTCTTATGATGTTTTCTGCAGTGTTGCACCAATTTCACTTTTAAAAATCTCTCAAATCTGCTACCCCTGTTTTCTTCCACTATCTTCTGTACCCAAACCCAGATCTATGTTATTTTTGCTTGTATCATTGAAAGAGCCTTCAGCTGGCTTCAGTGCTCGGTATTGTCTTGCTAATCTATTCTACATACTGTAGGCAGAGCTTTCTAAATGTAGATTCTACTTTAATTATATCATTGTTTTTCTTATAACACTTAAATTGTTCTCTATTATTCTTAGAATAAAATTAGAAAGGCAAACAAATTCTTTTGTAATCTTGTTCCTACTCATCCACTTCCCCAGTCTCATTTTAAATTATCTTTGGCCTTCCTTCTTTCCTCTTTGCCTTCCTCTTGCTTTCTAGTATATTTGAAATTCAACTACACTGACCTTCTATATCTTCCAATATGCCATTTTCTCTTTTGCAGTTCTTTTTCCAACCCTTACTCTAACTCCAACTCTTCAGTCTGTATCCCAGCTTTTATTCTCCTGAGAAGCCTTCCCTGACCAATGAAGTGGCCTTTCTTTGAGTAATGCCTTTCTCCGAAATTTTTTCAGAACCATTTTATTTTTTATTTTTATTTTCAAAGCAAATTTATTTTATACTGTGCTCATTTATTAAGAACTTGCTCAATTAGCAAGACTCTATTTCCTACCTGTTTATTCATTCATTCATGTCTTCATCAAAATAATTTTTGAGCATCCACTTCTTGCCTGGAATTATTCTAGCACTGGGCTTTAGAGCAGTGAACAAGACACATAGTGAAGNAACCATTTTATTTTTTATTTTTATTTTCAAAGCAAATTTATTTTATACTGTGCTCATTTATTAAGAACTTGCTCAATTAGCAAGACTCTATTTCCTACCTGTTTATTCATTCATTCATGTCTTCATCAAAATAATTTTTGAGCATCCACTTCTTGCCTGGAATTATTCTAGCACTGGGCTTTAGAGCAGTGAACAAGACACATAGTGAAGGGAGACAGATAATAATAGAAATAAGTAAACATTTTCCTGTCTTAGATAGTCATAAGTACTGGGAGAACCATAGTTAAGTTGAAAGAAGTATCTAAAGATACACTTATTGCTAAAGGTGTTTGTATGTGGGTGCAATTTAAAGAGAGAAAACACTCCAGGCCGGAGGACAGCAAATGAAAAGGCCCTGAGGCATCGGCTTGCCTGGAGTATTCCAGAAATAGCAGGGAGGCCAGTATGCTGGAGTGGAGAGAGTGGTATAAAGAGAAGGAGATAAGATCAAAGAGATAATGGAGCGCTAGCTAACTCTGCAGGGCTTTATGGGTCATTGTTAAGAGTTTTGCACTTACTCTGTTAAGACTTTGATGCAAACTCTGAAATGTGAGGCCATTAGAGGGATTTGGGGAGATGAATGATGTGATCTGACTTCTGTTTCCAAAGGACCTCCTGGCTTCTGTGTTGATACTGGATTGCAGCATGCCGGATGTAAGCAAGGAGACCAGTTCATATAGTATAGCAGTATTGTAGTAAGAGAGAGATGTTGATGACGTGGCAAAAGTGATAGTGGTGGAAGTCGAAGAAGTGATTATATTTAGGATTTGTTCTGATAATAGAAGTGATATAATGTCATAATGGATGAGAAGTGGAGTATGAAAGAAGGATATATCCAAGATATTTTTGCATGAAAACTGAGAGGATGGAGCATCTAAAAATTGAGATAAAACGATTGTGTGGGGTAGATTTTACAGGGAAAAGATGGAGCATTCTGTTTCAGATATTGTAAGTTTGACTACCTATTAGACTTCCAAGTGGAGATGTTGAGTAGATGGATGTCTAAAGAAGTCTGCAGTCCAGTGGCTGATGTCTAGAGTGGATGTGATGATAGACAATACAGGAAATAGAAAGTAGCTCTAAAATGCCATCTTTGCTCTGTAGAAATGTATAATCTACTGGTTGGCACTTGATAGATAAAAGTAATTAACAAGAAATGCAAAGCAGTAGATGTAGCTTATTTATACAGAGTGTGATAGCAAAAGGAGTCATGGTGAAAGTAGGTACAGTCATTCCTTAGAGAGAAGGGAGATATAGGTATAGAGGGAAATGTCCAGAGGGAAGACAGGATTTGAAGTAGCTTTGCAACATTTGTTGACTTTTAGTGCTTACAGAGGACAGAGGTATTCCAGGCCCAGAAGTTAGGAAGCAGGAACAGGAAACTTTCGAAACAGTGAGATCTTCCCATGTATCTTAAGTTGTATGTGTTTGGAAATCCCAAGCTAGGTCACAAAATATAGAATTGCTGAAGAAGTGATGTGGACTTGACCTGGTGAAAAATATCTCTGGAGATTTTCTGAGTTAGTGAATAATACATGTAATGGGTTGTTTTCAGTAAATGAATCAGGTAGCCACATTGTATTTATTTAGCTTTGCAAATCCAGCTTTAGTACTTCCTCCAAAATCCATCAGCGTCCTAAAGCCTAACTGATAAAGAAAAAATAAATAAAAAGACATATCTAATTCTATACCTTTGAAATATTTCCATTGTTTTAAAATATAAATAGACCTAGCAAAGGTATGTAAGTGAAGTTTATGTGAAATTATCATGTTATCAAGACTATTACTTAGGACCATGGGGAAGCAGTCATATTAATGTTATGATTTTGAATAGTCTGGTACAATATGCATCTTTTTGCTCTAGGCAGGCTGTCTTTCCACCCTGTAAGAAAAGAGGCCATTTTCCCTTGGCCAGCAAAAACCATCTTGTAGAAGGAAGGGTGACAACAGGAACTAAGAAGGTAACAAATACTTTGAAACCCAGAACATATTTGCCTTCCATGAAGTGGCTGTACTTAGCAGTTTCTAGTCACACCTTAGTTTTCCATGCAGACTGTATAATCTGAGTCTTTCTCTGGAGATAATACAGGGTGCAGGCCCCTTCAAAGAAGGGATTTGTACTTGCTGGCAGCTCCCAGAGCTCTGTTCTGTCTAGTCGTTAAGATCTCCACAGTGGCTTATGGGCTTTGTGTAATTTCTATCTGCACACAGACAGCTGGACTTCATTTCATTTTATTTGCATTTAATAATAAGTCGCCTTTCCTTAGCTGTTAAATTGTGAATTATCAAACACTATCAAGTCCTTCTTCCCATATTCTGACTCCACTTGCTTGAAACAGACCCGTTGGTAACATGCTGATGCCAGGGAAAAGCTGGGCTTCATGCCATGTATTTCAGGGTGGGAACTACTCTGATATATTTCTTTTGGGGCTAAAAAATGCCATTTCTGATCTAATGTGAACACTGGGAACAGCAGAGCGAGCTTTGTGGCGGATTCATCTTTAATTATTAAAACGGGAAAGATCATTCATACCTCTTTGAAGTTCTTATTTTCTTTTCAGGAAAGAAAATGAATCTACAAGTCACTACTTGTGAAGCAGGGTAGAAGTGAGGGTAAAAAGAAAAAAAAGAAAGGAAACAGAATGACAGAAGGAATAGAAAATGGAGGGAAATAGTGATTAAAAAGAGAAAAGGAGCTATAGAAATGAGAACAGAGGACAGAGAGCCTGCCTGGTAGGAAGCTGGTTCCTAGCACTCAGTAGCAGTTGGAAATAAGTGGATATGAGATCTTTTTGCTAAGTCATCGTCAGTCGATAGAAATGCAACTGTATGTTGGCAGCCACTAGGCTTAGAACAGCTAATGATGAAGGAAAGGATGAATGAGGGGGAAAGAGTTTACATATTAAATCTTGCTGAGGGATTGTGTCTCCTTGCTATGGATTTGGGAGGAAAAACACAAACTAGTTCAGAAAACCGAGGATGTTGGAATGGGGTGAGGAGCAGCAAGAAGGACAGAGTCACGACCAGAATAAAAAGTCACTCAATATCAAGCATCAGAGATCTCACTCTCTGTGTGTGTGTGTGTGTGTGTGTGTGTGTGTGTTTTCTGTCTAAAACTGACCAGTCCTGGTAATTAGAAAGTGATCATATTGAGGGGGCTGGTCTGAGTCATGCTTTGATAAATCAAAGCAGAAAGCAGAGGGGGCAGAAGGCAAGATGTCAGATTTCAGGGGAGAACATTACTAATGCTCTAGGTGTATTGACAAAATTGGTGTTGGGTTAGGCCAGGAGGAGCAGAGGAAACACAGGATTTAGCTGCATTAATGGACTCTATGATTGTTATTCTCCATGTTACTATTATAATTATGGATAGTGTTGTGTACATATATCAGTGTTGTATACAAATCATCATTTAGTTGCCTCTCATTCTTGAGGAATTTGAGACTTTTTTTTGACTTACAGTGAAATAACCATAAGGGAAAGAGTGGGTTGGGACTAGGGAGATGTTGTTGATAAACACAGACCCTGGATGTTTGCCCCTGTAATAAGCTTTCCTCTTATATGACTGTCCTCTAACCTCATATATGTGGGATTAAAATGACCTGTTCTGAATAAAGAGAGGAATATAGAAAGGAAACAGAAACATTTACATAAAGATACATAGAGCCCTCAGTACCTGGAGTCAGAAGACAGGATTCACCAGTCCGCTAGCCATAATAGCATCATTTTCAACCCAGGACACATTCATGAAGCAGCACTCCAGTGCAAATGAAACAACTAAAGCCTCACTTCCTTGCTGTTCTAGGTGAATATGTAAGTGTATATATAGTCTCATCTATTCTTAATGCCACCAACCTGGCAATACACCTTAAGCTAATTAGAAACAGATTTCCCATTCCACCATGGCTTTATGGTTTATCAATGAGACAGCTCCTCTACAGATTCACTTTAATAGCTCACAGTTATAAATTAAAAGGATATCTTATGCTGTTGCTGCTGCTGCTAAGTCACTTCAGTCGTGTCTGACTCTGTACGACCCCATAGACGGCAGCCCACCAGGCTCCCCTGTCCCTGGGATTCTCCAGCAAGAACACTGGAGTGGGTTGCCATTTCCTTCTCCAATGCATGAAAGTGAAAAGTCCAAGTGAAGTCGCTCAGTCGTGTCCGACTCAGCGACTCCATGGACTGCAGCCTCCACCCATGGGATTTTCCAGGCAAGAGTACTGGAGTGGGTTTATCTTAGGCTAGGCTCCCCTAAAATAGACCCTGAAATGAGAAATTGTGTCAAAGTGACTTATCAGGAAATGTTCACAGATAAACCAGTAGTGGAATAGGAGACTGGGTTTTGGAGGGGAAGAATCGCAAGTAAGAATGCAGTATAATGCCAAATCCCACGGTGGGTAAGGCATACCTCCAAGTTGTCCTGACTGTAGCAAGAGGGCCTGAATATTTATATCCCAGCACCCTGGAATCATTGTTTAATGGCTTTATTGGAGTGGGGACAGAAATTCCTGGGCATTTCAAGAATTCTATATATTTGCTGCTGCTGTTGCTAAGTCGCTTCAGTCGTGTCCAACTCTGTGTGACCCCGTAGACGGCAGCCCACTAGGCTCCCCTGTCCCTGGGATTCTCCAAGCAAGAACACTAGAGTATTTAGGCAAAACCAAAACAAAACCTCTAGCAGCCTGAGGACAACCCACTGACAAGAGTCCTCAGGTACTGGCTGTTCTAAGTGCACCTCATTTGGAGACAATATTCATGAAAATGGCAGGGGATGTGAAGCAATATGGGCAAAGCACTGATAGAATGTACTTCAGAAAGGATAGCACTGTTGCCTACAAAATATGGCTGTCGCTCTTACTTTTTAGTACATTCTTTGCTTTTTTTTTTTTTCCCATTTCCTTCCCCTATTCCTTTCCAACTTTAGAGAACTGCCTCATTATCTGAAAAGCACCGTGCTGTTTCGTGTTTCCTTGTCTTTGTACATGATTTTCCTTCTCTGGAGTGCCCTTAACTCACCTCCTCTCTTTGACTGGCTGACAAATTCTTGCCCCATCCTTGAAAACCTACTAAAGCTTTTTACTTTCTTTGTGATGTCTTCTTTAACGGAATCTGAAGGAATAGGTACTTATTTCATCATAAAACTGTAGCACCTTTAGTCTCTAGCACAGGCCATATCCTAACTTTTAATTTGTATAACTGCTTGCTTAGGTTATGTTATCCACATTTTTATTTATCTTTGAAAACTTAGAAACCTGATCCACATTTGGTATGTGGTAGTATCAGTTGCTTCCCTGGTAGCTCAGATGGTAAAAAAAAAATCTGCCTGTGATACAGAAGACCCTAGTTAGATCCCTGGATCAGGAAGGTCCCTTGGAGAAGGGAATGACAACCCACTCCAGTATTCTTGCCTAGAGAATTCCATGGAGAGACCATGGGGTTGTAAAGAGTGGGACACGACTGAGTGACTAACACACGGGATCAGTAAATATTGCTCACTGGAACTCAATGTATATTAAAAAAATTGAATATTAGGAGACACATGGAATTTTTGACTTGGAGGATTCTTTTAAGTAATCATGTCCAAGTTCCTGCTGCTGCTGCTGCTGCTAAGTCTTTTCAGTCGTGTCTGACTCTGTGCAACCCCATAGACGGCAGCTCACGAGGCTCCTCCATCCATGGGATTTTACAAACAAGTGTACTAAAGTGGGGTGCCGTTGCTTTCTCCATCCAAGTTCCTACCTAGTGCAAAAATCTCTATCTGTTGAATTAACACAAGTGGATATTTGTTGTGTTTTATATTGAATAATGTTTTAACTAAAACTATCACCTTTTTTGTTTAGGCAGGGTTCAGCAGTAATAATTTGCTGTGGCTAATGCTTGCTGCTTGGGGTCAAAACCTCCACACTCTTCCCTAAGTAATTAGAGTTTATGTTGTGCCTGAAATTCTGTTTTTAGAACTTTAAGCTAAATTTTCATGGATTTAGTAGCGCTTTTGATGATCAACACTTTCTAGGTTGAGAAGTCAGGAGACTATCAACACAAAAATCTATACACAGATCACGTGCACAGTTGACCTTATCCCATCACTGCACATTCCAGGAGCATGAACATTCACTCTTGCTTGTGTGTTTTCCCCGATTATGTCAAGGGAAGGGTATCCTCTTGCTGAGTATTTTCTGTGACCCTGTCATACATTTGCAAATCATATGGCCAAACTTCAGCAATACAGTTTGTGGCTTTCAATAGTTAGAGGTGAAGAGAAAATGAAAAATAAATAATAATGAGCTATGTTTTGTTATATTCAGAAGGACAAAGAATGTAGGCTCTGGACAAGACACAGGCCTGTTTTAACTCTTGCCTGGAAAATCCCATGGACAGAGGAGCCTGGTGGGCTGCAGTCCATGGGGTTGCTAAGAGTCAGACACGACTGAGCGACTTCACCTTCACTTTTCACTTTCATGCATTGGAAAAGGAAATGGCAACCCACTCCAGTGTTCTTGCCTGGAGAATCCCAGGGACGGGGGAGCCTGGTGGGCTGCCATCTATGGGGTCGCACAGAGTCGGACACAACTGAAGCAACTTAGCAGCAGCAGAAGAAGAGTTAAGAAGTATAATTGATATAAAAGTGACTACAGTGTGAATTTATCCAGCATTACTGTAACCAAAGCAGGCCTCTCTGCCTGTCATCCTTCTTTATGTCAGGAAGTATCTTTTATGCTCTTTACACAACTCTTCCCCACCCAATGGGACCTTTATCATCCCTTGCCTATCTTACCACAGCTGGAAGTTGGCTGGTTTTGGAATAGATATGAGAGAGCCTGTGTTTTCATTTTTTCCCCTGTGCCATCTGTTCACAGAATGGATTACAGTTGCCTCCAGTTAAAAAGCAGATTGTCTTGGCCCCAGGTCAGGAGAGAAGTCTCAGCATGTTTGACAGTTGAAACTCTCCTCCCTGTCTCTGCAAGACTGGAATGTAACATCTGCAATAAGAACTTGGGTCCCTTGACTGGTTCCTCTGGCTATTGCCTAGCAACCCTTCCTGGAAATTCACAAGAGAACCTCTTTCTGTGGCCTGGCTTCCTATTTCTTCTTTGTGTTTTCTATTAGGCTTATATTTTTGAAAAGATGACTGCTGACAGCCTTTAAATGTGCTTGTGCTCAGAACTTTCAGAACTGTGGTTCTGGTGAACATTAGAGCTGGTGAAAGACCTACAGTTGTCTTTTGCCAAATCATTTTGGCATCATCTTCAAAAGAAAAGTTTGTATTCATATGTCTCTTTATTTTGATTATTGGAGATTGGGAACAGAGAAAGAAGACAGTGAAGCTGAAAATTAGAACCTTTCCCAGGTTGCTGGGCCACCACACACGTGTGTATGTGTGTGTGTGTGTGTGTATTCTATCTGCTTTCTCTTCTCTAAGCCCTCCTTTGGCATCTAGTAAAAGAGCCCTTATTTTCATCTTTAAAAAGATTTATAAAAGTAGAAAAGTCCTTTTGTTAGATCCAGCCAATTGCAAAATAATGTGCCTTTTGGGTGATAGAGATGGTTGTTGGTGTAAACTGTCCAGAGCCATAAAATGGCAAAAGTAATTGACAATCAATAGCTAAATGAAGAAATAGTCAACATTGTCCCATCTCTACCTTCAGGTGAATTGACCAGAAGATTACTTGAAAGTCTGAAAAACAGAGTCAGTGTATGCATATTTCTAATGATGTCGTAATTTCTTAGTCAAGTGACCTGACCAGTTTTCTTGATGCTTCTGCAACATTTGTTGTGCTATGACACCTTTTTTGTACCTGTTCTTCTTGGATGCCCACCTCCTTCCTCCAGGTTCAGCTTCCACCTGTCAATATTCTAGTCAGCTTTCAAGATTCAGTGTAAATATTACTTCTCCCGTTAATACTTCTCTGATCCCATTAGCTGGAGGCTCCAGGCTGGAAGATGGCATTTTAGAGTAAGTGAAAAAGAATACATGCCACATGACTGGACTGGAATACCTGTGGTGGGTGAGTGGGCATGAAGAGTGGCAGTGTGGGTTGTAGACCTGATGGTGGATTACCTTGAGTGTCTGTCTGCTCAAGGCTGTAGAACTTAGGAGGTAAGAGATAAAATCATGATAATTTTTTTTTAGAACTTCAGGGAAATTAATTCTGTAGCTAGTAAAAGACTTACTAGAAAAAAGTCTCTAATCCTTTTACTATCTTAGCACTGTGCCACACTAACCAACCACTGTGTCATTGGCTCTTCCTGTGTGCTGGAGCTTTAGGGTACTCAGGCAAATCTGAATTATACACCCACGTCTGCTGCTTTTTTGACCATGTGATCCTGGGACTCTCCCAGAGTTTGTTTCCTTATCTGTAAAATGAGAGATATCCTATTAAAAATTTCACAAAATTCTTTTGAAGGTTAAATAAAATGATATATGTAAGGTAATCCTTGCAGCCATGAAATTAAAAGACGCTTACTCCTTGGAAGAAAAGTTGTGACCAACCTAGATAACATATTCAAAAGCAGAGATATTACTTTGCCGACTAAGGTCCGTCTAGTCGAGGCTATGGTTTTTCCTGTGATCATGTATGGATGTGAGAGTTGGACTGTAAAGGAGGCTGAGTGCCAAAGAATTGATGCTTTTGAAGTGTGGTGTTGGAGAAGACTCTTGAGAGTCCTTTGGACTGCAAGGAGATCNAAGGCTATGGTTTTTACTGTAGTCATGTATGGATGTGAGAGTTGGACTGTAAAGGAGGCTGAGTGCCAAAGAATTGATGCTTTTGAAGTGTGGTGTTGGAGAAGACTCTTGAGAGTCCCTTGGACTGCAAGGAGATCCAACCAGTCCATTCTAAAGGAGATCAGCCCTGGGTGTTCATTGGAAGGAATGATGCTAAAGCTGAAACTCTAGGACTTTGGCCACCTCATGTGAAGAGTTGACTCATTGGAAAAGACTCTGATGCTGGGAGGGATTGGGGGCAGGAGGAGAAGGGGATGACAGAGGATGAGATGGCTGGATGGCATCACTGACTTGATGGGCATGAGTCTGAGTGAGCTCCGGGAGTTGGTGATGGACAGGGAGGCCTGGTGTGCTGCGACTCATGGGGTCACAAAGAGTCGGACACGATTGAGTGACTGAACTGAACTGAAGGTAATCCTATGGTAAGTACTCAGTAATTGGTATCTATTTATAGTAGTATTAATATCAATAATAAATATTCCTTACTTGTTTTCTTTACTTCACATTTCAATAAGATCAATGTATACACACTGACTAAAATCACCCACCGCTAAGACTTTCTTTGCCTCTGTAAAACACTTGTTGCTATGGGCTAAATTGTGTTCCACAACCCCCCCTCCCCCTCACCCCGCACCTGGCCCCAAACAAAACAAAATAGTTCTTTAGAATGTGACCTTATTTGGAGATAGGTTATCGAGATAATCAAGTTAAAATGTGGTCATTAGGATAGGTTCGAATCCATATGAGTCTTATCCTTAGAAGAGGAGGCCTGGATACATAGGGAGGGGGATATGAAAGCACAGGGAGAAGATGGCCATGGTCAAGTCAAGGAGAGAGGCCGGGAACAGATCCTCACAGCCCTCAGAGAAGCCAGCCTTGCCAGCACCAGATAGCAGAGTTTTAGCCTCCAGAACCGTGAGAAAGAAAACTTGTGATGTTTAAGTTAAAAAGTCTGCTACAGCACACTAGAAAACCAATACCCCAAACAGTTCCCAAGACATTCATTATCTTTTACTTACTCCATTCTGCCTCACATGATAAATGGACAGGATAGATGTCTTAAAATGGGCAAATATATTAAGTAAAGGCATTTCTGTAGAGACTCACAAGAATCTCTTAATAATGGTGAGAGACAGAGCCTGAGACCCTGGTGAATCTTTAGGTTTGCAGAGATGAGTAGTTTGGCCCTCCGAAGGCTTGATCCCTGGATCGGGAAGATCCCCTGGAGGAGGGCGTGGCAACCCACTCTACTATTCTTGCCTGGAGAATTCCGTGGACAGCGGAGCCTTGTGGGCTACAGTCCTTGGAGTCACAGAGAGTCCGACACGGCTGAGCACACAGCAAACGCACATACAAACACACTCTGATGTTCAGGCTGGATCAGCTTACAGCTTGCCTACAGCACAGCCTCTTTGGACTTGAGATTCAACTTGACCCTCAACAGGTCACATTTTATTTTATTTCTTATACCTTTAAGAGTCCTCTCATGTAGTGGGGAAAAAAAAAAAAAAAAAAAAAAAAAAATCCTGTAATGCCAAAGATCTACCTTACATTGCTGAAGGCAGGTATGTGTCCCCTACTATTTGGGACTCTAAGAAGTTTTCCCATAGAATCATAACGCTTTACTGCTTGCTGAGGATCAGAAGAACTTTAATCAATTTTCTCATGCAATAGACATGGAAACTGAATCCATAAGATAGGAAATATCTTGGCCAAAGTTGTGCAGCTCATTTCAATTCTACCTTATTTCACTCTTCCTTTTTAGACTCTTAGTGAGAGAGAGAGAGAGATAAGCAGAGTATTTCCTCCTCACCTTCTTTCTCTTTGATTTTATCTTGTAGTATTCCTCCTTCTTGAGTTTCGCATGGAAATAAAAGGATCCAAGTTGTGACCCTGTGACTGAGTGCAGCTCAGGGACTTATACACACCCCTGCTTGTCCTATACTCCAGCCAGTCTCAGAGACTGCTTAGCTCCAAGCATCTCAATAATTCATTTCATAAATTCTAGTCAGTTTTGTTCTGACATACAGCTTTTGAAAGTGAAGGAAAGGAAAGGGAGAGGAGAGGGAGCTTTGCCCTGGGTAGGCATGCTGGACTTCTTCAAATTAGCCAAAGATAATCACTTTAAAATTGTGTGAGAGGATTGCACCTTCTAAAATATATGACTCAGAAATAAATGTGTTTTCTGTGTGGGTGGACAGGTGGTGCTATGCAAGAAAAGGGAAAAAAAAAAAATCACAAAACGCCCCCTCAAAGTTACCTTTTCTCTGCTTAGGAATTTTAGATTGTTCACATGTACTGAGAACAATGCACCATCTGTCATCAATATTGGGAATCATCCAGCTGATTTGTTAACTTTATCCCTCTGTATATCCCATGTCACCTGGTCCTCCAGGTTAATGAATCTAAATATATATTTGAAAAACGCAGTCACTCCCAACCCCTACTGTGCATCAGACTCATCTTGTGAGCCTAACACAAATAAGCAAACACAGATGCCGAGGTCCTACTTCCAGAAATTCTGAGTCATTTGGGCTGAGACGTGGATCATACGTCAGTATTTCCCTGAAATCTTTCCAGGTGATTCTAATGTACAGGCTACTGAGGACAATGGATTTGGTGGTTCCATGAGTCAAGGCAATTGATGACTGAGATGGATGAAACATAGGACTATACCTTGGAATGATGACAATAAAGTGAGAGGCAGTCTTGTCCTGAATTGAGACCTGGGATAGCAGCAGCAGCCTAGGAAGTAGGCAGATAGAGTATGGAGGATGGAGGATGGTGCTACTGGGTTTTGGCCTCAAAACACATGATGCATCACTTTAAAGAGGAAGGTGGTAGATTACAGTCCATTGCTGAGCAGAGATGAGCCAAATAATTCTCTGGTTTGATTAACCAGAAGTGAAATGGATTTGTACTTATTGAACAAAGTCCCTTTGTATGACTTGGTTTGAGCTTAACGTATGTAGATCTCAGATGGAGGAAAGTGCTAGTTAGAGTGCAGCTATTAGGCACCAATATACTAATGAGCCAACTGTGGCATGTAATCAATGTGTGAATAATGGGTGGTTCTCACTAATGCCCTGCTAATGTTTTCATAATGATCTGTCAAAGTACTGGAGTTAATTATTGTCATGGCATTTTGGCCCAAATTCACGGGGATGATCCTGGCATCGGTGAACAAGAACATACATTGCCAGTTTATCACCTACTTTGAGTCTTTCTGTTAATATTTGTCCTCACATAAAGATCCTACATGACATTTTTCTATAGGTATTTATATTTTTCTATCATCTTCTTCTTCCCCAAGCTCCATGTTTCATCTTTTCTTCCTATTTCCTTTTCCTTTTCTTGCAAAAAATACTGGATGGGAACTCAAGAGCCTCAAGATCTAATCCTGGTTCTACCATAAGGGCAAGCCATTTCATTTCTCTGTGTCTGTTTATAGGAACTAAGGAACCGGATAAGCCATAATAACGGAATTAGGTAAATGATGACAATGTCCTTTTTGCTTTAAAATAATAGCACTCTGGATTTCCCTTGTATGTCTACTCTGTGTGCCCATGGCATCATTTTTTTTTTACTTTTTCACCGTGATGACTCATTTTTGAACCATGAGACATGTAAGCAAGCCAGATATCTACTAGTAATCAGTGGCACAGGAAATGGAGTTTACCTGCTATAGAGACTTAGTGGAGGAAGGAGAAAATAGAGCTTTCAGATACTTGGGAGTATTTCAGTGAAAACATGCTCCCAAGTACATAGCAAGGTGACACTGCCACCTCCAAACTTTCTCCTAGGATAGTTATTCTTGTGGAATAATTTTTCACTAGTCATCTCTTAAACAGTGTATCGTCATAGCAGTGCCATGGATCAGTATAGCATCTAGTGATGAGCTCAGATCTCTTCTCATCTCAGTTTTAACATCCCCATGAGATAGTTGGAGCAGCTGATAAGTATCCCTTCTTTGTTGATGGGAAGCAGGCAAAAGGAGATTAGTAACATTTATAGTCAAAGTGAACTTGCATAATGCATGTTTACCTTTAAAGCAATCTTTCCTTCAAGACTGCCCTTGTGTGTGTGTGTGTTTACTTTCTCAGCAAATGTAACTCAGCATAGTAAAGCACTATATCCTTTTTCACCTTCAAGTTAAATTGAGAAAGAGTGCACTTTTTACTCTCCAAAGAGGCAAAAGCTATAACAAACAGCATTTGGAGGTATTTTTTAAAATTAAAAAATATTTTTAAAAATTAAAAATACTTAAACATTACCTTAGAGCAAATGTCAGCAAACCTGTTCTATAAAAGGATAGAGTAAGTATTTTAGATTCTGTAGGCCATATGTCACATATTCTTTCTTTTCTTTAATTGCAACTCCTTGGAAGGAAAACAGTTTTTTCCTGAAGAATTTAAAAAAACAGACCATGGGCCAGATTTGGCCCTTGGGTCATAGTTTACCACCCCCGCCTTCGAGTCCTGCCCATATTGTGTAATCCTGAGACCCTTAGGCCAAGAGGAACGCTGATGCTCACATTCAGGTGCTCATCGCAGGGACATCAAGATTCATTAAATTGGCATCTAAGAGGTGATCTCTGTGGTAATCAACTTGACAGCCACCAAAACCAAGACCCTTTTCTTACAAAGAATATATTTTCCAGTAAGCAATGTGAACTCTGAAATAGCAGATCTTCAAATTCTGTCAAAAGCTTCTTGGCCTCCAAGTATACCTCATTGTCCATGGCATCTCCAGTTGATACAAGTGATGTGTTTCTGAAAAGTAGTGTTAAAATTGAATATTGCAGAGTGAATCTTTTCTTTTTTTGTCTCCTTTGTTTTTCCATATTAACTTCAGCAATGGCTTCTTTGAGGGAAAAATATGTTATTGTAAGACATGATGAAGAATATGACTTTTATAATACTAATATTTTCTTCATTTTCAGTAATGATCAATTGTATTCACTTTGTTCTCCAATATAATACTGCCTGTGAAAAGTTAGTCAAGAGGTAACCAAAATACATGGTTCTTCATATATGTATAATGCATGCATTCATATGTGTACATGTACAAACATACAGTGCTAGATATGTCAAGTAGTTAATACCTGTTTCATCAGGTATTCCCAGTGACCCAGAGAACTTGTACATTTGCCAAAGAGAATCCTTAGTAGGGAGAGACCAAAGGAAATGCTTTATATGAAAGAACCCAGCAACATTTTAATATCCTTTATGCATTTAAATCTGATGACACCAAAAAGGTGATGGAAATCAAATGGGAGTAAATATTTCCTTTAAAATAAAGCAAGCATACCTTTCCATAAGAGTGCTAATGAAGACTAAAAACCTAAGTCCATTTTGTCAGAATTCAGATCAATTGTACCTATATTACATCTTTGTACAATGAAGAATATACATAGGAAGCAACCTTTGATTTAGCACTCTGATTTTGATGCATTGAACCTATCCATTGTAAGAATATAAGTCCAATTATAATAATAGTTGTAAGAGACAAAAATAAACAAAAAATAAAGCTATAATCTAAAAATCCATCAGTAGAAGAATGCTTGAAGTTGATATGTATATTCATATTATGAAACATTTTGCAATCTCTGATAGGAATGAGTTGGATCTGAATCTATTAATGCAGAAGAATGTCCACAATGTGTTGCTAAGTCACAGAGTCATTTATATAGTGTGATCCCCAGTTTGTAAACATGACCCCCTTAATGGCTATACAGGTTAATAGGAGCAGGGAAGATTATAGCATACATCATGGCTGTTTAAACTGGTTGCTTCAGGAGGGTCCAGTAGGGTAGAGACTGTGATATTTTTCTTTATTCATCAACTTAGCAAAGACAAGATAGGCAAAAGCTCAAAGGTAAAGGAAATATAAGGTATGATTACATGAATCTATAATTAATCTTAGATAATACCAGTTAATGAGGTATACATCAATTATATGCCAACCAAAGTATAAGAAACATTGATTTTAATAATTATAGATTCTATAACTTTAATCTGACATATAGATAATAATAATAGCTAACTGTAATTTCATGTGGTTCTAGTACTATGCTTAGCACTTTATATTGCTTATCTTTCTTCTACCCATAGCAACCCTAGGAGCAACCTAGGAGTTTGATGCTACTGATGACCTCATTTTACCAATAAGAAGATCCATGAGGTTGAATCAGTTGCTCATCTAAAGTCCTTGTTCTCAGCTAAGTCTTGCTATTATAAAAAGTGTATGGTGGTGCCCTAAAAAGGCTCCAAGTATATAGAGTCTTAGACATAGGAAAGTCAGTGACTATAATTGCTGAATCCAAAATTCTAAACACAGAAGGCTTGTGAGTTTATGAGGATGATTAGGTTTTTCTCTTTTAATTCTATATTTGCCTATACATTAATCCAGATTATGACATTGCATCATTTTAACTAGGTATCACCCTTTTCTTTGCTTGTCAAAAATATTTCTTCTCACCTTGGTTCTTCTGTTTATCACAAATCATTTTGATTGTGCTTATTCTTATGGCATCTACTCATGGTCAGTTTTTTTTTTTTCCCCTTCAATATCTTATGACTTTCTTTAGAGGATTCCTAAGTATCATTTCCAGTTGTATGAACTTTTATTTCTATTCCACATACCCACTTGATTGGAACAATCTTCTGAAAGTTTGTTATACCATGCCATTTCTCTTCTTAGAACTCATCACAGTCTTCCCATAGCTTTTAAGATAAAATCTAAATTCCTGCTTCAACCTACAAAGGCCACACATGATCTGGCCTTTTTGTCATTTCCAATAACGTATACTTGATTTTACATGACTCAGACTAGCTGTACACACTTATTGAAATGGCCATCCCTGGATCTCTGTGTCTGAGTCCCCCTCGTCTTTCTCACCTTCTCAGAGAGGTAGGTTTGGCCACCCAGTCACTTTCTGCTCCAGCAGACTGTTTAATTTCTGTGTATATCCTTGATCAATTAAAAGTGATAGCCTTTATTTATAATTACTATAGAAATTAAACTTATAGTCAGTAATACAATTGAATTGTTCAGTGATGGTGACTTTTATGTCTTTAAAATCTACCTTGTATAATAACAACATTTGAAATTCCTGCAAATACACAAATGCTCTTTTCAATAAGAATGAGCTCACTTAAATCTGGTAAGACTCACTTTTTCTTGCTCTATGCAATTACGAATAGAAAAAGAACAGGCCAAACATAAGTTGTGTTATGTTTTAATTCTGCCATCTACATATTATATGACCTTGACCAAGGTTAATTTAACTTTGTCAAATTCAATTCAATCAGCTGTTAATATAAATCATTTAATTATCTTATGGCCATATCTACCATACAGACTAGGTGAAGTGGTTTTCTAATTGAGAGGTTTCGAGGAATTCTCAAGTCAACATTACTGTGGTTTTATACAATGATTATTTATTTCTATAATTAAATTTTTGTCTATACTGCTAGACTGCAAGTCTCAAGACATCAAAGATACCAGCTATCTTGTATGTCTAAGAATCCTTGGCATCAAATTAAGTGCCTAAACAGAAGACCCTCAATAAATATTTATTGAGTTAATTACTTAAGTTCTGAGTATCAAATATTATGAATTTTAAAATCCACTGCAAATTACAGAATTAAATTATTCTCTGCACTATTATAACCTCTTCTCATTCTTCTTTAAACCCATGGAAAGAAACCCACCCTGAGGGTAAGTGGATAACAAGAAAATATTTTTATAGAGGCCTCTATCTATCTATATGACTATGAAAAGTTCCCCAAATTAGTGATTCAGCACCATTCTGGTAGTTTAATCACATATATCTCTTGAAGGAAATACCGTTATCAGCCACCAGGAGCAATTCACTAACCAGACCACTCACGTGGAGCTGAGCCCGGTCATAGAACCTCAGGTTGACTCCATAGTGATGAGACTTGGTGCCCTTTAGGGCATTTGGTTGGGCACTGTGAAGGGGAAGAATAGCTCTGGTTGGTTTTAGGCCCTAGACAGAAACAAACATTCTCAGAAAGGCACTCCAAAGTTTAACCCCCATCCCCACCTCTCAGAATAGGAACCTAGCCCTGGTTCTGCTTTCTAGGGTCTGGAGTGGAAGAACAAGTAGTGTTGGAACCTGAAGCATAAAACACTCAGAGAGATGTGCTAAATTGAGTTGTTGGCTCTAGTTCTGGCCCCCCAGTTAGCAAGTTATTTTCAAGCCAGCTGCATTCTCTGTTACTTTATTGGTTAAAGGAAGCTAATGATATTTTTCTAATATATAAATATGGTATGTATATGTGTCTTCAAGTGGTACAAGTACATGTATTCTTTATAAAAAATAAAGAGTTCTTCAGAAGTTAAATTTTATTAGCAATCATGAAAATCATGAAAATAAAAGAGGTGAATGGGCTATGACTTTGAACAAAAAGTAGCACGGTGGCCAATACATTTGACAGTGAGTCTGTATGTGATAGAAGAAATAGTATTTGAACTGGTAGGGTGAAGAAAGGATGGATACAAGGTAAAATGCTTGAAATTGTTTTCTAAAAAATAGTTCTAGTAGAGAAGATGAATTATGTTGATGACAGTCTTAAAATATAGAGCTAAAAAGTTGGGTTTTATGTTAAAATATCTGTTGAGAGGTTATGGAACTGATTGACAAAAAGTACTTTAGGAAGGTTGATTTGGCATTAAGTGATGGGTTACATAAATATTAATAGGTGCTAATTGACCTCACAGGGACATCTTTGTAATGTTTTCTCCTTCTTTAATTTCCTTTAAGTTTTGTTTTGGCATCAGTAAAAATGCCTAATCTGGAGATATCTGAGTGTATAAACCAAAACATTGCTGTTGTTAAATTAAGAACTGTGTTAAGAATAAATGCTTCAAGACAGATTGACTGATAGTAAAGAAATGTTCTTTATTTGCATGAACCCAAAGTACCATTAACAACAAAAATTAAACTATGGATTTCATAAAATGTTTATGTAGTTTCAAGGATAAAACTCCAATCATATTACAGACTCCTAATGTAAGAAGTGCTGTTGTTGCTGTTTGTTTTGTCTTCTGTTCTTGAAACATCAGGTCAAGCTCTGGTGTGGTCTGTGAAAAGAAAATATTTTGTCATTGTAATAAGAAAGAATTCTTCTTCATCATACATTTTATCTAAAATAGATACACAAGATTTTTACATTAGAGAAATAGGTAATGAAATTCAAGAGTAGTTTATCATCAATATTTAAAATTAATCCACACAGTGGGTATTTTACCTTGTTATGACTGTAAAATTTGGAGTATTCTTTAAGGAATTAATAACACACAGAACATGTAATGACCACACCTCTCCTACTTACAGATTATGTTTTAAAAGTTTGTTGGCAAAGTTTGTTCTAATTATTCTACAGTTCTGAAGAGTAAATCCTGCTATATTGGCAGTAAAACTCTCTGAACATTAATGAACTTAATATATTGTTGCAGTCAGATAAAATTATAAAAATGTAAAATTTATACATAATAAAAAATATGTGTACAATAGTTATCCTACAAAGTAAGTAGTCACAAATGATAAAATTTCACATGAATGTATACATTTTGAAGTGTTTTTATATAAAAAAAAAGACTATATAGAAAAGTGTGTTGTGATTTTAATCCTCAAAACACTAGAGGATTCAGTTACTGAGGTAATAATTTAGAATGTTCTCAAAATAAACTGTTTTTGCTCAGTTTCTTCTCAATTCTTAATTTCAGGATGATGTTATATTCTTCAACTCTAAAAGTTAATAGAATGACTTACAGGTATTTCACATGAAGTCTACCCTTAAGCAGTGGTTTTATTATAAGTAACAAAAAGTGATTTTTATTGAAAAAAAAAAGAAGAGTAAAAAGGAAAGATGCAACATTTTATGTATATTCGGATATTCATAGTATAACACAAAAGCAAACTTCTGTGCACACACACACACGCAAAAATCCACACACACACAAAATAGTAAATGTTTAGTAATGTTCTGCATTAAAGGGTGGAACTAAGGGTCTTTATATTTACTATTTTCATTTTTAGTGTTTTTGTGAATTTGCTAAAATTAGAGCATTCATTTTCTTTAAAAATGTGCGTAAAATACTGTTTTAATTATGAAAGAAGGAGGGCATGTCAGTCCACTCCAGTATTCTTGCCTGGAGAATCCCATGGACAGAGGAGCCTGGCAGGCTATGGTCCACAGGGTTGCAACGAGTTGGACATGACTGAAGCAACTTAGCACACATGCATGCATTTCCAAAAACCAGTATGAGATACAAGGGTTTGGGACTTCAACCTATGAATTTTGGGTGGCACTAGCAAATGGCAACCCACTCCAGTATTCTTGCCTGGAGAATCCTGTGGACAGAGGACCTTGGAGGGCTACAGTCCGTGGGGTCACAGCAAAAGAGTTGGATATGACTTAGTGACTAGACAATTACAACAATTCAACCCATAACAATGTATTTTCCCTAAGATTCCAAAATACCTTTTTGTTCCTCATGTGACCATTTTTCTCTCAATCTTCTCTAGATTCCTGTACCACTTCCTAAAACAGTTGTGCATTCTAGAGCTGCTAGAGGGCAAGCCCACATCCCAGTTCTTCATTACTTCTTGATCTCCCGTTTTTTGTTTTTTTTTTTGATAGACCTACCAGGGTGGGGAGAGGGAGTACAATCAATGAATTCCAGAAAGAGGTTTTCCAGAAGATAAGAGTAAATCTCTCATGGGAATAAATGCTTCTATCCTTTGGCTCAGATTGCAGCTAGTGTTGTAAATAATATTTTTCTTCTGACTGCTCTCTGTGTATCACATCCCGACATTTATTGAAACTATTTGCTGCATCCATCTGCCTCAGCCTGTAGGTTGTAAGGTCTCTGCAGGCAAGGGTTCTGTCTTTATTATTGTATTCCTCACAACCTCCGTGTGAAAGCCTTCATATGATAGGATCTGCCTTCTTTTTTCTAACTTTCTTCTCACGCCTTTGGAAAAACTGTGAATTTCTTTCAGTGTTACATACTTAATAAAATTATTTCTTCTTTACAATTTTAGGCTAAATTTTACACATTGGATCTTAAATATCATTCTTGAATTTGCCCTTGAACACTACCTATATACTTCCATTAGCACGGATTACCTTATATTAGTTCTAGATTTTTGCTGTTGATGTTAAATCTCATAGCTACTTAGATTTATTAAATATAAGCTTTTTTTTCTGAGGAGATAAAATTCTAGTTGGCCATGAATTTATGTTTCGTCTTTTAAAATGCTGCTTGTTTTTGAAATTTTATATAGGGTAAATTTATAGCCAACCTTAGATGATTTTTTCAGTTAAATAATATATATGTACACATATATGTATATACATATAATATGCATACATACTTATGTATATGTAAAGTTGCTTCAGTCGTGTCCAACTCTTTGTGACCCCATAGATGGCAGCCCACCAGGCTCCCCTGTCCCTGGGATTCTCCAGGTAAGAACACTGGAGCGGGTTGCCATTTCCTTCTCCAGTGCATGAAAGTGAAAAGTGAAGTTGCTCAGTCGTGTCCGACTCTTCGTGACCCCATGGACTGTAGCCTGTCAGGCTCCTCCACCCATGGGATTTTCCAGGCAAGAGTACTGGAGTGGGTTGCCATCGCCTTCTCTGTATATGTATATATACATACAATTATACATACATATTACCTAGGTCTTAGAAATATCAATACAAATCTTTTGTTTAGGAATAATTACATTTATGTTCTGATTTCTGTGTGTGATGACTGAAGCTTTTGTTACTTCTTTGAAAAGTAGCCCCACAATTAATAGAAGTACTGACTTCTATTATAGCTTGTCTTGATGAAGCATTTAGTTACTAATGGTTCCTTCAACATGTCGTATTCACAGATAGGAAATTCTATTAAAAGTGTCTAATGTGATTGTAGGCATTGTTTTTCCTTTGGATTTGAGTGCTAAGAAGCCCATTTGACTAGAGCCAGCTTTTCCAAATGAGTCCTCTTTTACAGGGAGCTAATAAAGTACATTAAGACTCAGGCTAACTACTTTCACCTAACTTTGAGCATGTTTTATTGAACAAGTTTAAATTAGCCTCAGATTGGTCTCATTGCTTTATGTAGAATCTAAATAATCACTGTCAGTTACAAAGGTTAGTTGCAACTTCCTACTCGATCTTTTTCTGTGTTTAAAAATATGTCTTCTGAGATACAGTTCGGCTACATGTATAGTAATGGAAGTATTTTTGGAGGGCTTACAGAAGAATTCGTGTGATTTCTGCCCATGCTTAGCAATCTCTTCTTTTGGAGTTATGAGTATCAGATTGCCTTTAGCCCTGTTTTCTGTGTGTGCACATGGTTTTAACCTGTCAGGAGAGGTTTTCCTCCTTCTTTGTGCATGGCTGGATGCTGTAGGCATCCCTCTGAGCCTTTACCAGTGTTCTTCTCACACTATTAATTAAATCAGAAATATTATTACAGCATTTAAAGAACATATCAGGCAGCTAACATTTTCCACCCACCTGCATTTACCAGAAGCAATTGTGCTCCCACTTACTCACCTGCCACTCACATCCTGAGGTTAAAAGAATGTTCATTTGTGCTTACAGACCAGTACGTTCTTAGATGGTATATAGTCACAGGCATTAGGCCTAAAAGGAATGTGTGGGGAAACAAAGATAAGAGGACAAATGAAAATAATTACTGTTGCTCGTAAGCAGTGGGTTTTATTTGACAAAAAAGGAACAATAAGAAAATGAATACATGTAAAAAATGGGAAGAAATACCCTGTTCAGACATCAAGAGACCTAAGTCAGAAAGAAGTACACTTGGTAGAAAGTGAAGCCATAGAAGGGATATACTAACATAAGATATATTTAAGTCCTCATGTCTTTGTAATGGATGGCTGTCTGATTTCTCTCGGAGAAGGCAGTGGCACCCCACTCCAGTACTCTTGCCTGGAAAACCCCATGGGCAGAGGAGCCTGGTAGGCTGCAGTCCATGGGATTGCTATGAGTTGGACACAGTTGAGCGACTTCACTTTCACTTTTCACTTTCATGCATTGGAGAAGGAAATGGCAACCCACTCCAGTGTTCTTGCCTGGAGAATCCCAGGGCCGGAGGAGCCTGGTGAGCTGCCGTCTATGGGGTCGCACAGAGTTGGACACGACTGAAGCGACTTAGCAGTAGCAGTAGCAGCTGATTTCTCTTTTTGTGTTTTATGATGTATTCAGCACATACGTACTCCATGCCCAACTTAGGAAATAGATCAACATATTGAAGATGCCAGAGTTTGTGATTTCCCTAGTTTAAATCCTTAGATACACATATTCAAGAAATATAGGGTCTTATTGGGCTATGTTCATACCTTGCATTCTTCTAATGAAAGGATCTGATTATCTTACCACTAATCTAATCAATTGCTACTGAACAGGTTGTTAGTGTCTAATGTGCCAATTGGAAATGTTTAGATAAGGCATAGGAGTAATTGTTCCAGATACAAGATATGCCAACTGCCTTCCCCCAAAGTCTGGCAAATCAATTCATCCCCTCTCCTACCAATCTATTTTGGGATGGGCTAGCCCTGGGATTTCTTTGGAAGGAATGATGCTGAAGCTGAAACTCCAGTACTTTGGCCACTTCATGCGAAGAGTTGACTCATTGGAAAAGACTCTGATGGTGGGAGGGATTGGGGGCAGGAGGAGAAGGGGATGACAGAGGATGAGATGGCTGGATGGCATCACTGACTCTATGGACGTGAGTCTGAGTGAACTCCGGGAGTTGGTGATGGAAAGGGAGGCCTGGTGTGCTGCGATTCATGGGGTCGCAAAGAGTCTGACACAACTGAGTGACTGGACTGAACTGAACTGAACTGAAGCAATACAAATGGCTAGAAAGTGACTCAAGATGAGGTGTGGTGTAATTGATAAAAATTCAAAAATATTTTTTTGAAAAATAGGGCAAAATACATAGGTCTTTGACTTTGGTACCTAGAATTATTCCCTAATCCCAGCCACCATTAATACAGCAAAGCAGAAATGGTAAACCTTAAGAGCACAGAATTGATCTAGTGTTTCTACATTTCCAGCCCTAAGCGCCAAGCTGCTACTCAATACATGGTTTTCTAAAGTAATAAATGAACAGATGCGTGGCTTCTCAGGCACTTCCTCCGAAACTCCTTGGAGATCATGTGCCTGGGCTTCTTTGATCCTTTGGAACTTTTCTCCATGTTTCCTTGAAACTTTTTATTGAATTATGTATGTGTGGGAAGATCCCAAATGGCAGTTCTTTGTGAAGACAAATATGAATGGCCATTTAAAGATATAGTGATAAATTAATCTGAGTGGTCAATACCAAAAGCTGTTGCTGGAAAAATGCACTGATTCTTACTGCTTATCAATCCTGGTCTTCAGCTTTATGAAAAGTTGATGAGTCATAAAAAGAGTTGCTTTTGATAGAAGTAAGATATTGACTTCAAGGAAATCTAAGTCTCTCTTGGCCCACTTCACTAGAACAGCAACAAAAAGTTTCCTTAAGGTAAACTGTAGTTTGTTCTCCAGAATATTGTCTTGGAACACATCATCCTAAGGATAATGAACTCAACTCTGATTGAATTCCTGCTTTCAAATTCTGTTCCCTCGTGTTTAGTTTCCTAATGGTCAAGTGCCACCCAGAAGCTGCTAAAGGCTATATACAGTGTTTGTACAATGTAAATACCTAAACCTGTGTTGACCTCTGATCTCATTCTAGATTACCAAGATGACATGATTGGTCCGATACCGAGTGATTTCATAATGTTGTATTGAAGATGGGACAAGTCTATATCTTTATAATTTTTGCCATTTGAAAGGCTTCAGCATCTTGAGCCTGTGTGTTTATATCACACTACAAATGTTATTTTTTAAGGATTGATTAATTCAAGGGGAAATAATCATTACACGTTGATGGAATAACTAATTAAAATATTATTATATATATAGTATAAATGTACCTTAGCTTAAAAGAACTAAACTCATAGTCTCCATTCTCAATAAGTTTAAAATATAATTCAAATGTGATATTTTATAATAACTATCATTGAAAGGCTCACATAAATGAAAATTTCTTTCATGGAATCTAGGTTTTCTTTAGTATTGCAAAAGAGATTTCATACATGATAAAGATATAGAAGATGGGCAGATATTTAAAAATAGTCCAAAGTTTATAACAAGACCATTCATTTCTTTACATTCTAATAACTCCAGAAGTGCTCTTTGACAGGGAAGAATAATTACCAAATACATTTTTCAAATCCATGTTTGTTTTATTAACAATTCTTAGCTTTTTATTTGTATGTACTACTCTTTTAAAAATTATACAGAAACCAGCAGTACCTATTATTAAAATATAATATGAACATCTCACATTTTTGTTTTGTAGTAGGGTTTTTATTCAGTCAGCATTTTTGTTTAGAAACAGGTCTACATAAAGACAAATGTCTTTCATTTAATAGACCACTCATATCAAAGTTTTAAAAAAAGCATTACAGCTAGTAAATTTACTATTGTATTTTAGCACTGAGCATAACTAATGGGCTTCATCTTTTTATTCTCATGTCAGATGTAACTTGGCATAGCAAAGCTTACTTTCCTTCCAAATATGGGGAGGGCTTTAGGCTTCTGTGGCATTCCCTCTGGTGTTTTCTTGCAGTTGAAATTAATGCCTTATTCCTAAGGCATCTAGATTGTTGTCATCCAACAATTCCCCTATATTCATATGTCCTCAGACATTAGCTCCAGCAAATGGCAGCAAATGCGTACCCTGAATAAGGCCCACATAGAGGGAAGGAGTTTGGCCTGCTAGGATCCATTTTTCTCTGTTCTTATAAAAGCAGCTCGCTTTTCCTTTGAGAAACTGTTACTCCTGCATTCCACCTGTTGTTTAGGCTATCAACCGTGAAGCCTTCTCCATGTGGATTGGGGTATTGGACTGAGAAAGTCTTCTCAGCATTTGAAGGTGCTGGAACATGGAGCAGGATGGGAAGTGATTGGAACTCATGCAACTGGAAATGAAACTAGGGAGATGCTCTGTAGGTTGCTACCTCCACAGTCCCTGAAGCTTCCCTGGTATTTTATTTTCTTAAAACCTGAGTGATCAACTGTTTTTTTGTGTGTTGTTTTTTTTAATTCTGTCTTACCCTGTGAAGCCAATCAGTTCCATTTCCCCACTTTATGTTAGCCTTAGTGGAAGTGTTCTGTTGCTTTCAATAAAGCACAAACTGATAAAACATTTCTTTTTTGAGAGCATGTTTTCAGGGTTTATTTATTATTTATTTGTGTTAGCTTTGGAACAAGATAATTGGGCCCGGAGGTTGTAAACCTTATCTAAAAATCCATGCAGCATATACATAAAATTGGTCTTTAAAAATACCAGTCAGTTTGCATACTTGGCCATCTCTTTGAGGTTTATACTCTGTATATGAACATTTTGTTTTATTGTCTCATAATGTACAGGGTGAATTATGGTTTTGAGTCTCCTAGACCAGGGTTTCATGAATGATTTAGTTACCATTGTGCATAGTTTTGGATTATCTACTTATTAAACCTATAGGTGTCATCCATGGGTAGTATTCGGGGTAATCTTAACAGGATAGTCATTGTCTTTTTTGAACTTGTAAAGACTTTGATTCCATAAAGTCTCCACTTATTTCACAAAAGATTCATATTTGTCAAAGAGAATTCTGCTACTTTACTTTTCAAGAAAAATGTTGAAAATAATTACTTTTTAATAAAATATAACCAATTTTCCCATTTAATTACATAGAGATTAATTAAATGAGTGAAATCTGCTTTTATCTTATTATAAAATTATAGTTTTCAACATTAGTTCAAAAAAGGAATATTGAGGTAGTCAGACCTAGTGATCATGTTTGGTAATTTGATGATCTTGCTGTAAGGTTAAATTAAGGACCTAACTCTTGATTAGGTCTATAATTATTTAAAAAAAAACTGACTTTCTATGGAAAAAAAATTTTTTTAAGATATTTTCATACAGTAATTCCTAATCAGCAGGAAAGCTTATTAAAAAAAATCTTAAAAGAAAATGCAAAGCAGACTGTATGAATTTGCTTGTTTTCCTTATTACAGATATTACTGTAATATCTTATTACAGATATTACTCAAATCTTAAAATTCAGAATTTATGTACACACACACATATATATATATATATGGAAATCAAATATGTGCTGAACCCAAGTTCTGTACACAGTGGGTTTCATTTTACAGAATCAGTAGCTAACAGAGTCAGCTTCTTATTTGAATTAATATATAAAAGCCAGTTGTGAATTATTATATAAGAAATAAACAACCTCCAGAGGGGAGTGCTGGGGAATTAGTCATGCTATTTAGATGTAAGTGTTGTATACATTTACTTAATCTTATGAACCCTGTATTCCTGAAGAAAATATTGTACACACACATACCCACACGACAGAGACACACAACACAAACACAGCACTTTTTCTGCAGCCTTAGATTCTATGGCTTCCCCCCAGTTTCTTACAGAATTACAAAATCATTGATGGTGCCCCAAGTGTCTTCCTCATTCTATTTCCTAGGAGAGTGCATGGGTGCCAGATAGATGTTTTATCTTTCATCTGGCAGACCCTAAGGAAACCTGCCATAAAATTTTGCATTTATATGAACTGCCCAATTCAGGTTTAAACTTGTAGCATCTCTTGAGTCCCTCTGAGCTCGGAAACTTTTTATCATTCAGTGATTCTAAACAGGTACAAGGAGATACTTAAGCTCCTTCACCATCAAGGAAAAGCCAGGGGATCTATGATTCTCTCAGCTCAACAAAGGTTAATGCAACAAAGGCAAGGTATTTGGTAATTAGCAGAACCATGGCTCAGACTGTAGTGGAGACAGTCAAACCTGGAAGCCTAGGCCTGGTGGTTGAGGTGTTTCTAAAATGATGATTGTAAATAGGATACGGGTAGAGAGGCAGACAGCATCAGCAAAGTCTGCAGTTTGCTTCCAAGTGGTTGACTGTAGGAATGCCTGCTTTGAGTTTTAATACAAGGATGGTCTGAAAAGGATCAGGGATATATGGCTGGAAGGGATAGGATTATCAGTTAATTTTAGAATTTGGGTTTGAAGGCAAAAGAAGACTAACTATTCTGTTATTAATAGCTTAGATGCCTCGAAATGTTCCCTGACCAGTGTTACCTCGAAATGTTCCCTGACCAGTGTTAAATGTAAAATTGGGTTCCCCTGGTTAGCTCAGTGGTAAAGAATCTGTCTGCAATGCAGGAGAAGCAGGAGATGTGGTTTTGACCCCTGAGTTAGGATGATCCCCTGGAAGAGGAAATGGCAACCCACTCCAGTATTCTTGCTGGGAAAATCCCATGGAGAGGAGCCCATGGTGTTGCAAAGTGTTGGACAGGACAGGTTGACTAAGCGCATACATGGATGTTAGTGGCTCTAGCTTCAAAGGTTAAAAGACAAGGGTGGGAAGGGCACTAGCAGATCCTGATAATATTCTTTTCAGCCACACTCTTATCAGGGATACTCTAGGTATCAACAAAAAATAAACCATTGAGTGGATATATATTTGAGGTATCTTAGAACTAAGCCCTTCTACAATAATTTTTATGAACTTCCTCTTAATTGAATCATTCTGTAATTAGACTCAAATTATTATTTCCTAAAGTGGGTCTCATTATGTATAATCCACTGCTTATATGAATATGCACATATCTGTAAACTTTCAATGGAATTTACATAATTTAGCCATTCCATTATATTAAAATATGATATAGAAAATGAATTTTATTACTTTTATGACATAATATCCAGATACCCACACCTAGACACTTTTGTCCTATTTTGGTATTGTTACTGGGCTGGATACTAGCAGAAAGAGGTTTATGTTATCCTAACTTCACCTTAATTTTAAAGATTCATATATAACAATTCAATTCAGTGAGGAGTTGTAGCATGTTCTCTACATGCACTGGATTATCTAAATAGCTATGGAAAAACCCCACATGGTGGTAAGACGACCCCTGCCTTCAAGGTGTATGTAGTCTTGTTAAGGACATAAAACGTGTGAACATAAAGCAATTAAATAACAATACCAAGACAGTTTATTATAAAGTGCTGAATTAAATATCATCAAGTACCATAATTATATGGTTCAAACTCTAACTCTCATGAGCAGAAACTAGCCTGAGTTAATTGATCATTTTGAATAATTCAGGAAGAGTAGAGGAATATAATTTATCTTTGTCTGAATTTTCCCAGTTAGGTCACCCAACCCTTTTTCTAACTTAGTCACATTCCCAGGCATGTGACATTATTAACCTCCATTTCCTCCAATATTCTTGCCTGGAGAATCCCAGTGACGGGGGAGCCTGGCGGGCTGCCGTCTATGGGGTCGCACAGAGTCGGACACGACTGAAGCGACTTAGCAGCAGCAGCAGCAGCAGCAGCAGCCTTATTGGTTTGCCTGCAGCTACGTCTCTCTCCTGATTCTTACATTTTTACTTAAGTCTCATATGTAGATTAACTAGAGGTCAGACTAGAACTAATTACTATCTTCCGGAAGGTATATTGAACACAGGAACAAGTAGTGAAGATTTTGAGGGAACAGAGCCCAGCTAAATGAGTTTTAGAAGAAGGTGGACTACACTTACCATTTTAAGGTTTGTGAAAATTATTCCAAATCCTATAAAAAGGTGCAAGTATTTCTGTGTATAGGCAACTAATGACAAAGGGAAGAAGCTAAAGAAACTTAGGACAGTGTTTGAAGCATTCCACACGGGGGCAAATAACCTAGGGAAATATCCTAAGAGGCTCCAAGAAAGTTCTTTCACTGCATCATATGACTCTTTGTGGCCCCATGAACTGTACCCCACCAGGCTTCTCTGTCCATGGAATTTTCCAGGCAAGAATACTGGAGTGGGTTGCTATTTGTTCTTCCAGAGGATCTCCCTGACCCAGGGACTGACCCTGAGGCTCCTGCATTAGCAGTGGGATTCTTTACCACTAGCGCCACCTGGGAAGCCCAATTTAACTGTAAAATGTAAGGCAGTGAAACAATTGATGCTTGCAGGAATGGAATATATGTGGATTAAAGAAAATGAATCGATATATTTTCTAACAAGAAAAACTTAAAATGAAAGCATGTTTTAGAGATTAAAGAAATAGTCATTTGAATATTTTTTGAATGTTTCAGTTATTTGAATATGTTACTTTGAGGCACGCTACATCTCTAGAGAGGTGAGATAAAGGACTACAACCATAGTTTTCTATAACAGAATATTTCCATATTAGAGCTTAAAACTTCAAAGGAGATTTATTTAACGACCCTCCTTTGGAGCGTCTCTAGCCTACGCTGTAAACAAGCCTGGTTTGCCTTTTCCTACTCCTGTCTTCGGGCTTCCCTGGTGGCTCAGAGGTTAAAGCATCTGCCTGCAATCCGGGAGACCTGCATTCGATCCCTGAGTCAGGTAGATCCCCTGGAGAAGGAAATGGCAACCCACTCCAGTATTCTTGCCTGGAGAATCCCATGGATGGAGGAGCCTGGTAGGCCACAGTCCATAGGATTGCAAAGAGTCGGGCGCAACTGAGTGACTTCACTTTCCTTCACCTCTGCCTTCTCTTGCTGCTCCTCAGTTTCTGTTTGCACTAGTCTCCCTATGAGGTCCCTGGCTCCCCATGAAAATGCTCCTTCTGTACCTTGCCTTGACGGGCAAGTCTCACCCTCTGAAATGGTCTCATCTTCTCCTTTCCCCTCTTAATTCTTTCCTTGAATATCTATCAGAACCTTGTTCTCTTCCAGAGATTTTGATAACCAACACCACACTGTTAAGTGGTTTTATAGGATCTCCTCTGTTGACAATTAAACTTAATGGTGGAAATGTCAGAGAAGTCAGGGAGAATTTTTAACACAAGTGGAGCTTTCTGCTTAAATATCTAGGGCATGTGTATTTGTTCTCTATCTGTGCATACAGTGAAGCCTGATTAATCCTTTGTCACAGTGTCTGAAGGATTCAGTTCAGTTCACTTCAGCTCAGTTGCTCAGTCATGTCCGACTCTTTCTGACGCCATGAATCACAGCACTCTAGGCCTCCCTGTCCATCACCAACTCCTGGAGTTCACTCAGACTCACGTCTGTCGACTCAGTGATGCCATCCAGCCATCTCATCCTCTGTCGTCCCCTTCTCCTCCTGCCCCCAATCCCTCCCAGCATCAGAGTCTTTTCCAATGAGTCAGTTCTTCACATGAGGTGGCCAAAGTACTGGAGCTTCAGCTTCAGCATCATTGCTTCCAAAGAAATCCCAGGGCTGATCTCCTTCAGAATGGACTGGTTGGATCTCCTTGCAGTCCAAGGGACTCTCAAGAGTCTTCTCCAACACCACAGTTCAAAAGCATCAATTCTTCAGCGCTCAGCCTTCTTCACAGTCCAACTCTTACATCCATACGTGACCACAGGAGAAACCATAGCCTTGATTAGANTTCAGAATGGACTGGTTGGATCTCCTTGCAGTCCAAGGGACTCTCAAGAGTCTTCTCCAACACCACAGTTCAAAAGCATCAATTCTTCAGCGCTCAGCCTTCTTCACAGTCCAACTCTTACATCCATACGTGACCACAGGAGAAACCATAGCCTTGATTAGACGCACCTTTGTTGGCAAAGTAATGTCTCTACTTTTTAATATGCTATCTAGATTGCTCATAACTTTCATTCCAAGGAGTAAGTGTCTTTTAATTTCATGGCTGCAGTCATCATCTGCAGTGATTTTATAGCCCCCCAAATAAAGTCTGACACTGTTTCCACTGTTTCCCCATCTATTTCCCATGAAGTGATGGGACCNTCTGCAGTGATTTTGGAGCCCCCAAAATTAAGTCTGACACTGTTTCCACTGTTTCCCCATCTATTTCCCAGGAAGAGATATGTACACATGTATATAAATACAATATCTTATTTTTCTGAATATTACATATATGTAGGTAGACAAATAGAGAATCAATTTTCATACCCTTAGCATTTTCATCAAATTTTTGTCTCATTCCAGATTTCAAATATTCTATTTGTCCATTCTGCCATTGTAGTGATCTTTTATTAGCTTCACTTTATTCAGCACCCTCATGATTCATTTGAACAGTTTGCAAATACACGGTACGAAATTAAAATAGTGCATAAATGGCAACCCACTCCTGTACTCTTGCCTGGAAAATTCTATGGACAGAGGAGCCTTATAGCCTACAGTCCATGGGGTCACAAAGAGTCAGACACAACTGAGCAACTTCACTTCACTTCATCTATAACATTTAAAGCAAAACACACCTTTGATAAAGAACTTTAAAAAGTTTTCTTCTTTAACAAATATTCCCCTTGATGGCCAAAATTTTTTTTTAATGTACTGATGAAGGCAAGAGAAAGGAAATGTTGGCAGTGAGGAGAGGCAGTTGTCTATTTGAAATGTACAAGTTTTTAAAAGTTATCTTAAATTACTTAAGATATTTAAGCTTTGTAGACCACTATTGTTTGGTTGTCCCCAGTTCTCTTCTGGGACAAGCACCACTTAAGAAGTTTGTCTGCCTTGAGCTTCAGCGTGGTGGTTCTTGTAGTAACGGTCAACTGTAGTACCCAAATCAATAACCACAAAAATGATGATATGATGCAAGCTGAACTAATAATAGTTTTTCCCCAAGCTCCAGGAGATGGTGAAGGACAAGGAAACCTGGAGTGCTGCAAACCATAGTGTTTCAAAGAGTTGGACATGACTGAGCAACAGAATAACAATAACCACCCCAGGATTTAGAAAAGAGAGCTGTTCTTCACTGAAGAAAGTGAAGGAGAAAGAGTGTGCCTGACCATGTGAATGGTTTGAGAGCATATCACTGATATGCAAAGAGGAACAGATTCACGGGATGGACAAAGAGTTCTCAGAGTTTCTGTGTATCTGGTTTCATTAATATCTAAGGCACAGATGTATATCCTATCCTTAATGACAATCCAGTTAGACAAGGCAATAAATTTCCCTTTGCCTAAGGGAATTTGAGTGGCATTTCTGTCACTTGAGACCCAAATGTGCCCGAGCTAATACATTATCCTTTTGGTAGTCAGCCTACAAGACCGCTGCCAAATATCACCAACTCTGGCAGTCACACCTTTGTGTAATATCCTCATAGATTGAATAGGAAAGTGATCAATACAGTACCATGAATGTGATGGCCTGTGACTTTGTAGCTTCACAGAAAGTATTAAGGCTTCTATTTTCATCTCACCCATTGATTGCAGAGGAGGGGGCCGGCTGCCGTGTTGTAAGGATGCTCGAGCAGTCTCAAGAGGAAACATACATTGAGAAGAACTAAAGCCACTTGCCAACAGCCAGGACCATTTTGTCACCAGATAACAAAGCCACCTTTGGAACCAGATTCTCCAGCCCCAGAAAAGCCTCCCAATGACTGCATGAGAAACCTGACTGAAAGCCACCTGCCAAAGCCCCTTAAATCCTAGCCTTTAGAAACTATAAGAGATAATGAATATTTATCATTTCAAGTATCTGGTTGGGGATAATTTGTTAGCTCAGCCAAGTATATTATCTATATCAAAACAGATAACTCATACAGCTTTGAAGGAATATTGGAAAGAAGTGAGAAGCTTCCTACAATAATATAGTTCTTTCCCAGAGAAATGGTCAGAGATTACGTTGGCTGATACCCAGTATTTCTATCCGGTCTGCTTTGCACACTTAACTTGCATTAGCATCAATCATAATAGAAGCTACTATCTCAACATAGAAGAAAAATAGCAAATCAACTCATTTGAATTCCATTTCATGACAAAGAATACCCTGTTAGTTTAAATAAGATTCTAGATTGACTCTTACTTAAACATATCAAATCTCACTTGCTGTTGCTCATAGAAAAGTAAATATTAACTTCTTGGAGACATTTAAACACATTTTTCCCACTGGTCAATATAATAAAGGTAAGACTTTCTCTCAGACAAATGAGTAATTGAGAACTACTGTTAATATAACCTAAGGAGGAATCTAACATTGGATTTTCTAATTGGCTTCTCTACTAGAATATTAGATTTTAGTTTGATGTAGTGTAATACACAAAGTTATTTTTCGATGTGGTATTTTTAAGTTTTTCAAATAGCATTAAATATTTACTTTTGTCCTGCCTTCATTTTCCATGTTTCTAGTTTTGGTAATTATTACTTGCCTTTTTATTGGAATTCAGTTCAGCTTCACCCTCAAATGATAACTCAGCAAATGGATATAGGCGTTTCTTCTGTTGGTCTCAACATGAGGCAGAGGCCTGCATGCCAAAAAAGCCATGGTTTTTTTGTGGTCCCAGCATTATTTATGGTGTGATTTCACATACATTCTCTGTACTTATATCTCTCATATGTCAAATAAGTGCCCTGAACATGTACAATCCTAGTTCAGTTCAGTTCAGTTCAGTCGCTCAGTCGTGTCTGACTCTTTGTGACCCCATGAATCACAGCACGNACCTGCATATAGGTTTCTCAAGAGGCAGGTCAGGTGGTCTGGCATTCCCATGTCTTTCAGAATTTTCCACAGTTTATTGTGATCCACACAGTCAAAGGCTTTGGCATAGTCAATAAAGCAGAAATAGATGTTTTTCTGGAACTCTCTTGCTTTTTCCATGATCCCGTGGGTGTTGGCAATTTGATCTCTGGTTCCCCCGCCTTTTCTAAAACAAATGTAGTTGAACATAAAAAGAGAGAAAAAGAGAGACTGAGAGAGAAAAAGGCAGAGAGTGAGCTAGAGAGTAAAAGGAGAAAAGGGTGAGAAGGCTACCATGATATAAATGATCAAATCCTTCAACAGTGTCAGTTAGTGTCAGTTCTCTGCACATACATTGTTACTGCCTGACCATGTTAAACTAGACCTTTATGAATTTGCCTATAAGTGTAAAGAGAGCCATTATTTTTTTTTTGAAGCAATTATTTGGCTGACCTACCAACTATGAAAATACTTCCTCAAGTTAAGGATCAGGTTAGGGAAGAAGAAGCAAATTCTGTATACAATAGTGAAAGATTGACCTTTATCAAAACTCATTTCATGACTAATGAGTTATGAGGAAGGTGGATTGTTGTTGTTGTCACTTTGTTCTATCTTATATAGATAAAATGATCAGCAATTCAGTGCTAAGTGCACAGCTCTAAGCAAGATTATATTCTTCTAGCAATATTCTGGATTTTTTTCTGTTTTTGTGGAAAGTTGATTTCTTGTGTTATTGTTTTTAACGTAAATTAAAAGCATCACTTGGATATTTTCCAAAACTGCACAAATAAATCATCTTTATTAGTTTATTTACCAAGTCCAGGAACTGATTTTATGGGTAGAGGGATATGTTGTATAAATTATTCTTACTTTGATAACTAAATGAGCATACAGATTTAAGGATATTGGGAAAGAGGAGACAGTATGATAATGGTTATGTCAGGAGGCACTGTTGTAGGAGAATGGTGTGGAACTAGAACCAACACGTGGCTGATACTTAATGAATCTTTGTTGAATGAATGAGTTTCCAAGCCTGCCTGAAATACTTGTGTGACATGTGTCAATACATGGTTTTCAGTATTCTCCTCTGTAAACTAAAAGTTCAAAATTCAAATTCAAAGTTCAAAAATTCAAAATTCAAAGTGTTAGTTGCTCAATCATATCTGACTCTTTGCAACCCCATGGACTGTAGCCCACCAGGTTCCTCTGTCCATGGGATTCTCAAGGCAAGAATATTGGAGTGGGTACCCANTCAGTATTCTCCTCTGTAAACTAAAAGTTCAAAATTCAAATTCAAAGTTCAAAAATTCAAAATTCAAAGTGTTAGTTGCTCAATCATATCTGACTCTTTGCAACCCCATGGACTGTAGCCCACCAGGTTCCTCTGTCCATGGGATTCTCAAGGCAAGAATATTGGAGTGGGTACCCATTCCCTTCTCCAGGGGATCTTCCCAACCTAGGGATCAAACCCAGGTCTCCTGCATTGCAGGTGGATTCTTTACCATTTGAACCAAGATGTCAGACAATCATCCAAATGGGTTGGTTGATCTCTTAAGATTCTGTGATTCATCATAATAATTAACAACAATGAAAATAAAAATAGGAATTAGCTCCAGATACTTGACTAGATGGACCTTTACTCAGGCAAACTACAGAGAGGTATTAGAACTCTATCTGATAAGACCAATTAACCCTTAGGAAAAGAAATCATTTGTTCTGCTTGTGGGTGGGGGGTACTCATTGGACATTCATGGGGCACCTAAAATTTAAATATCTCATTAACAGGAACATCTGACAATGTAGCACTCATGTCCAAGAAATGCTTATCTGGGCAATATGACTATTTGCAATTAAAAGGTAATTTTCTTTTTAATAAGTTTTGCCTGAGGTTCCAGAGTCTAACTCTTTTAGGGTGTGTATTAATTTTAAAAATTTACCTTTGGGTTTTTTAATTTGTAGAATACTTCTTGGTTTCTTCTTTCATCTTATTTCAAAATGCATTCTTCCTTTAGATTATGTATATGGCATACCATAGTTTTTATTCACCAAGTATGGCTTTCATAGTAAAGGAACACTCTACTGGGAAGCAATCAGTAGTTGTTAATATCCCTAATTCTGTTTTCTGCTTCTCTGTTTGGTTTTGCTTTTTCATCAACTAGTTATACCAGCTCATCTAGGCTTAGTAGCTGGACTAGTTACTGATGCTGAATTTTATAGAACACTTGCTGGTCTTCCTGGGGTAATGTTTCAGTTCAGTTCAGTTGCTCAGTCATGTCTGACTCTTTGTGACCCCATGAATCGCAGCACACCAGGCCTCCCTGTCCATCACCAACTTCTGGAGTTCACTCAGATTCACGTCCATCGAGTCAGTGATGCCATCCAGCCATCTCATCCTCTGTCATCCCTTTCTCTTCCTTCCCTCAATCCCTCCCAGCATCAGAGTCTTTTCCAATGAGTCAGCTCTTCACATGAGGTAATACTTAGGTATTAACAAAACATTATTTTCTTCCTCAGATCAATCAAAGAAAAGAAAAAAAAGAAGGCCTAAAAAGTAAGGAAATCAGGGGAAATTAAAAATTTTAAAACTGAAATTATGGAAATCAATGAAATTTAGAGCACAGTCTTATTACTGAATGTAATTAAGCAACCATCCCCATTTGCCTGTTTCTAGAAGTCTCTTGATGAAAGTGAAAGAGGAGAATGAAAAAGTTGGCTTAAAGCTCAACATTCAGAAAACGGAGATCATGGCATCCAGTCCCATCACTTCATGGGAAATAGATGGGGAAACAGTGGAAACAGTGCCAGACTTTATTTTTCTGGGCTCCAAAATCACTGCAGATGGTGACTGCAGCCATGAAATCAAAAGACGCTTACCCCTTGGAAGGAAAGTTATGGCAAACCTAGATAGTATATTCAAAAGCAGAGATATTACTTTGCCGACTAAGGTCAGTCTAGTCAAGGCTATGGTTTTTCCTATGATCATGTATGGATGTGAGAGTTGGACTGTGAAAAAGGCTGAGTGCCAAAGAATTGATGCTTTTNTCCCTCCCAGCATCAGAGTCTTTTCCAATGAGTCAGCTCTTCACATGAGGTAATACTTAGGTATTAACAAAACATTATTTTCTTCCTCAGATCAATCAAAGAAAAGAAAAAAAAGAAGGCCTAAAAAGTAAGGAAATCAGGGGAAATTAAAAATTTTAAAACTGAAATTATGGAAATCAATGAAATTTAGAGCACAGTCTTATTACTGAATGTAATTAAGCAACCATCCCCATTTGCCTGTTTCTAGAAGTCTCTTGATGAAAGTGAAAGAGGAGAATGAAAAAGTTGGCTTAAAGCTCAACATTCAGAAAACGGAGATCATGGCATCCAGTCCCATCACTTCATGGGAAATAGATGGGGAAACAGTGGAAACAGTGCCAGACTTTATTTTTCTGGGCTCCAAAATCACTGCAGATGGTGACTGCAGCCATGAAATCAAAAGACGCTTACCCCTTGGAAGGAAAGTTATGGCAAACCTAGATAGTATATTCAAAAGCAGAGATATTACTTTGCCGACTAAGGTCAGTCTAGTCAAGGCTATGGTTTTTCCTATGATCATGTATGGATGTGAGAGTTGGACTGTGAAAAAGGCTGAGTGCCAAAGAATTGATGCTTTTGAACTGTGGTGTGGGAGAAGACTCTTGAGAGTCCCTTGGACTGCAAGGAGATCCAACCAGTCCATTCTGAAGGAGATCCACCCTGGGATTTCTTTGGAAGGAATGATGGTAAAGCTGAAGCTCCAGTACTTTGGCCACCTCATGCGAAGAGTTGACTCATTGGAAAAGACTGTGATGCTGGGAGGGATTGGGGGCAGAAGGAGAGGGGGACGACCGAGGATGAGATGGCTGGATGGCATCACTGACTCGATGGGCATGAGTCTGAGTGAACTCCAGAAGTTGGTGATGGATAGGGAGGCCTGGCGTGCTGCGATTCATGGGGTCACAAAGAGTCGGACACGACTGAGTGACTGAACTGAACTGAGAAGTCTCTGGAGACATCTTAATTCGATGATTGTTATTCATATAAGGTAGTCAGTTTTCTGTTCATTTGCAGAAAAGAGAAGATTGACATACTCTGAGTCCTGAACTTTGGGGTGGGTGTCTAGTTGCTCTTGTTTCTCATGGTGACTCTTGCTCTGAGGGTTTGCAGCCCTGCAGAACTCTAATTTCTCCAGTTTTACAGTAGTAAAATTAGTTTATAACTATAGTAATGATGTAGAGAAGGCAATGGCACCCCACTCCAGTACTCTTGCCTGGAAAATCCCATGGGTGGAGGAGCCTGCTAGGCTGCAGTCCATGGGGTCGCTAAGAGTTGGACGCGACTGAGCGACTTCACTTTCACTTTTCACTTTCATGCATTGGAGAAGGAAATGGCAACCCACTCCAGTGTTCTTGCCTGGAGAATCCCAGGGACGGGGGAGCCTGGTGGGCTGCCATCTCTGGGGTCGCACAGAGTCGGACACAACTGAAGCGGCGCAGCAGCATAGTAATGATGATGGTGATGACAACAATAGTATGAGATGGTCAGTCTTTCACATATGGTTGATCCCATACATAGCTTCATATTTCCTTTTATAAGTCACTAGGAATCAACTTCCTCCACATTTTGATGCAGTCAGCTACTCTTTGGTTTTAAATAACTGTACCTCATCAAGCAGAACAGACAGATAGATGGTAATATTTGTGAGAGCAGAGACCATGCCAATTGTTTTATCCATTTTTGTACTTGGCACAAGGCCTAGCACAGAATTATGTGTTCAGCAGATATCTGTTGAACAAATAAAATGGGTACAAGCATGTGTGTGCACACAGACACACATTCATGGGAACCACAAGCTATTTACTTTTAGCCTAAAAGAAATTAAAACAAGTTTTAAGAAATGCCTGCAGATATAGAAATCAGAGAGTGGGATCCAAATGAAATTAAGGAAAACTATTTATCTCTTTTCCATTGTTTCTCTGTTGGAAACTTTAGAGTTAGCCAGGCCTAACATTGAATCTTGAGTATTAAACTGATTGTTTAAATATATATCTTCCTAGTTTTCTTTAACATCAGAGTAATAACACTTATCTCATAGGATTGTTGTATGGATTAAATATATTTTTGAGGTTCCTGACACATTTTGTGTCTAGATAGTCATTATTCAATCATAATATTATAGAGCCTGCATGAAAATTGGAATTGAAATCATTTGTAGGGGGGTTCTAGATGTTGGCATTAAGTGCATTTCAGATATGATGATTAAGAGAGGTGAAATGGAAGAGGCTGGAGGTAGAGATTTCTTTAGTAAATATGGTATGCTTAAATAAAATTTCAGGTGAAGGACTTCTCAAATATCTTTGCAAACTTTCATTGAGTTAAAATATAATGTCCCCCCTCAACTCCACTTTGCTTGATAGCCAAATGACTGACTGATATCAGTCCACTCTACATTTGGACTTTCCTTGTCCCATAGCCATGAATTACTGGGGGAATTTTGTGGGTTTTTTTTTTGCTTTTCCTGTTAGAATTTCACGGTTTTTTCTCCACTCAAGTCTTTATGTATGTCTCTTGTCCAGCAGCTGGTGATGAACAGAGAGGCCTGGCGTGCTGCGATTCATGGGGTTGCAAAGAGTCGGACATGACTGAGCAACTGAACGAAACTGAACTGAATTTATTTGTATCTGTGAAACCACAGCTGAGTTGGACTAAAAACAAGAGCACAGTGCCCTGTGACCTAATACTTGTAGCTAATCCATATGGCAAAACTCCTCTGGCATTGAGTGATATCACTACTCAAATGCGGTCACAGTTTCCTGCTAAATTTTTCTTTTCTTTTTTTTTTGGCGGGGGGGCAGGGGGGG